>JANEHU010000996.1:0-117664 GCA_027563435.1 Nasonovia ribisnigri | reverse complement strand
TTACTAATTTTGATAACTTTTTTTTAGTTTTGTTTTCCTTTTTATTTTTTTGGTTTTGAATGTAAGTAAATTGTCTCATACGCATTATTATATAATAGGAAAAAATGTCCGTTAACATTTTTATTTGATGCGCCTGGATAGTACATGAAAACTTCAAAGTCATATTTTGTTTGAAGAATTCTTCATATGTGTTTCCAAAGACATCACTTGAATTTGCATGTACGGCAAAGCACTCTTCAATGCGTTTCCAAAATTAATATGAGATAAATATATATAAAAAAAAATAATAATAATAAAATTACATGTAGTGATAACGATATGTTTAATTGAATACAATATCATCAATCGACTCTCGATATTTTAACCGCAGTTTTCCGAATAGGCAACGGGTCCATAGGGCGTCTGTTTTGGGGTTATGTGCTTCCGGAGCACCGTGATCCCCCTTGCACAACATCGAATGAGCCTCGCTTAGTTTAAGCGCTCGCCCCTGTTTTTTGAATTTTCCCAGTGGTTTTGCAATCTTGGCAAAGTTATCGACGAAACGTCTGTAATAGTTAAGTAGTCCAAGAAAAGATTTAATGTCTTTTGCGTTTTTTGGTTTTGGATATTCACGAATGCATTTTAATTTGTTCGGATCAGGTGACACCCCGTCTTCATTAATTATGTGCCCCAAATAGATAACCTCTTTCCGTAAGAAAGAGCACTTTTGTGGCTGTAACTTAAGTTTGTGCACGCGTAGTCGATTGAAAACTTGTTCGAGTTTTTTCTGGTGGTCATTTAAACTAGACCCGTGTACTACGATATCGTCTAAATATGCAGTGCACATTTCCTCGAGACCCATAAGAACAGATTTCATCGCTCGTGTGAATGTGGCTGGAGCTGAGCTCAGCCCGAATGGCATGCGCAAAAATTCGTAGTGACCAGATTTTGTGGAAAAGGCAGTTTTATGAGTATCCGCGGGATTAATATGTAATTGGTGATACCCACTTGCCAAATCTAGTGTACTGAAATACTTGGATGCCCCCAATGATTCTAAAATCTCAAGTAAGTTTGGAAATCCGTAAGCTTCATTTTCCGTTACTTCGTTTAGTTTCCGAAAATCTACGCAGACACGTAATTTGGGTTTACCTGTCGAGTCTAAATTCTTTTTCTTTACTACTACGAGTGGAAAGTTAAATGGTGATTTGGAATCACGTATAATATTGTTATGTTTCATTTCTTTAATTTGTTTCTCGATCTCTTCCTGATACGCCCAAGGTAAACGGTATGGTCGTATATTAATTGGTTTCGTACAACGCGGTGTATTAATTTCGTGTGTGACGACATCGGTGGCGCTTAAATAGTCCCCCGGCAAATAGAAAAGATCCGCGTATTCGCAGCATAAATCTAGTATACGCTCCCGTTCTTCGCGGTTTAAGTCGTCCGTTTTAATTTCGTTTTTTAATAATGTAATGCGATCGTTTGTTTCTGTGTCATCAGAAGAAACAGTTAAAACTGTGTCAAGATAAGGTTCCCACTCAATATGTTGTGTGGTTAGTTCATCAATGACAAAAGGCTCTTCAGAAATGTTTATGATATTACTAATAATCGTATCGCGATTTACTGGACTAACGCTGTTAGCAATAATGACGTTTTCGCTCACGTCTTGTTTTTTAATAGTTATGTTTTTATGAGAAATGTTTTCGTCGTTTTTGATTAATAACACACAGTTACTACGCGGCGGTAATATAATTTCCTTAAAACCAGTTGGTTCGGGTATGGTCAGTACGTTCTGGCTATAGTCCATAATGACCTTGTTTTGTTTTAAAAAATTACGACCTATGATACCTGATTCTGTAATAGGAAAGTCGCCGAACACGACGTCGAATTTTATGAGGACGTCTACTTCGTTAATTTGCATAGTCGTGACTACGGTGCCTACAGTAAATATAGGTATTTCGTTTATACCTTTAATAGTGCGTTTTTCGTGTTCGTTCACGACTACCTGCCCGTCAAGTGCAGTGATTTTAATAAGATTCATTTCTGCTCCTGAATCAATTAGTAATTTAATATTACGTGGACTGAAATTATGCGAGACACAGGTTATGTGTTCCTCGTTAAAATCGGTGACTACTCGTACGTTGTTTTGTGTAATTTCTTTGACCGTACGAGTTCCCGTATTGGAATTCGCGTTTTCGTTTTCGCTTCTATTTTTCTCGTTATAAATACGTTTCCTACAATCTTTAATGTTGTGGTTATTTTTTTTACAGTACGCGCAAAACCTAACCTGGTCCTGATATTCGCGTTTGACTGAAATAGTAGATTTATCGTCGCGATTATTTATGGGATTTTTGAAATTTGGAGCTGACGAGGTGCTCGCGTTACTACGGCACTCGTTCGCGTAATGACCCATTTTGCTACATTTATTACATTTAATATTTTTCTTATTCGAGTTATTTTTAGTGAATGTTTTGTTATTGTTAAATCGTCGGTTAATATGTTGTAAGTCCTGCTCTTCTTCAATTGCGATAGTAATTGCTTTTTCGAGAGAGGATACGTCACGCGCACGTAACAAAGCTCTAATTTCCGATCGAGTTCCGTTAACAAATGCAGTCAGCGCCCCCGTCTTATGCGATGTGGCTACTGCTGCGGCGGCTGCTGGTTCTAACCCTGCAGTTAATGCCCCTACTAATTCGTGGTAACATCGTTCGGTTCGTCCAGCGAAACTACGTACGTCCTCGTCGGAACGTTGTTTTATATTGCTAAGCTGGGATTGTAAATAGTTAATCGAATGTGTTGCCCCGAATACGGTACGAAGGTGGCTTTTAAGTTCCGCCCAGTTGTTGAAAGTTCGGTAACGCACAGCCTGGTATGCGTCCCCCTTTAGTTTGGATAGAATATTTTGAAAAACTATCGTCCTAAGATTCTCATGGATATTGTCCATAACATAATTACATTCTGTTATATACGAAGACAAGTCTGCCTCAGAACCCCCGTTAAAGTTAGGTATGCCGCGCAAGGCGGTGTCAATCCCTAATGTAGTACTCATGACGGTTGTTCGTAAAGTTTGTGGGTTATAATTAACTACTGCCCAACACTGATTAGGATTATCAGACATAAACTATATATAATTGCCTAAAAATGACAACTTACAAATTGAACTCCATTGCGTCCTTGGTCTGGTCCTATTATGCGTGCTGACGGCTCTGCTGGCTCGTCTTGATGCTCCGCTTGGTTGTGTTGAGTGAAGTTGGCGGCTTGGCTCGGCTTTTCCTCTTCCGTATGGTATGTCAGTAACGTGGTTGAACTCGAGGTCCGCTGATGTACTCGATTTTGGGTTGGATACCAAAATTCTTCTTTCAGGTGACCCCACACCTGACACCAAAAACGTGTAGTGATCCCTCACTAACGCTTATATTTGAATCCAACGACGTTGACGTGTTGCATAGGAGAAGGTTTGACAGAGTAACAAGTTACGCCGTAGTAGTTATAATAAGTTTATTAAAGTTATTAAGTATAATGTTTAAAAGTTTACATATATAAATTTGAGGACAGTGCGTCTAAGCGACTGCCCGAGAAATTAGTTACTAAAAAATAAAAATAATACTTGTTTAAAAATTACTGGGAATAGACTTAGAGTGGCGGCGATGTTGAGGACCAGGCTCAACGACCAAACTAAGTCTTACAAGTATGGGATGGTAGACTAATTCTAATTCTAAGACGGACAGAGACCCGTATTTATATGGCTCTCGGTACGTCCTGAGTGTACACGGTAGGGTCTAGGAGGTGGATATTAGGAAAGGAACCGGAGTTTGACGTAGTTACCCAAGTGTAATTACCCTGTAATTACCCGGTTTGTATTTTGCACGTTTATCGAATTATCGAGAGGGTTGAAGATTTATAGTCTTGTTGTTCTTAGAGGCAAGACACGTCAATTCTAATTTATAGTTTTGTTATTGCCATGCTTAGAATACTTATATAATATATATATAGTAAAGAGACCTCGTCGGTTTACTACAACACCATGGAAAAATATCTATTATCTGTTGGCTATTAGGTAGTAGGTAGTAGGTACCATTGATTATAATATGAATATAGATGGTTGTACTATAGTACGTTCTACGTTGTAGACTGTAGAGTTGTGCTACAATCAAATGGGTATAATGTGTACTAGTTAGGCAAACTTTGATCTATATTGTCAGCACTCTGAAGTCAGGATTCGGCCCGGGGGTACCCACACGGCACCCACCCACCCACAAGGGCTGGCGCAATTGCATCAGGTAAACACCGATCAGCACGCCACTGGTTATAATAATGTACGTTGTTCCCACCACCTTTCTCGGCGACGGCGACCGGCTAAGGCTCTGTCCTACGTGGCGTCCGTCAAATACGTCAAATGCGACCGATGCGATATTGCGGTATTGCGATATTCCGAGCAACGCACTAGTGTCCTACGTACGTATCCGTTTTGACGTATACGTCTATACGATTTGGTTTGGTTATACGATTTTTTCATTAATAACTAGTTAGTCCATCACCAACGATTTAAGAGTACAGTATAAAGTTATAATTTATTAAAATGTCACTCTCAAAATCACAAATAGCTTTTTTATTAAATGTATCAGAAAGTACGTACCTTAAATATATAATTTTAAAATACAAAAAAAAACGTTTGCCAACCCAACAGATCTATAAAGATCGTTTGGTTTTCGGCGAATTTCATCATTTGTATAAAAACTTACGTAGCGATGCTGCTTTATTTTTAACATACACGAGGATGTCTATAGAAACATTCGACTACATCGTAGAAAAAATAACTCCTGATTGCAGTCATGTAACGACCAATTTTCAAAAGCCAATATTTGTTGAAGAAAGGCTCATTGTAACCATAAGGTAAAGCTATAAATTAATTTAACATAATATATTTTCTGTTACCATAATTGATAATCTCCACTCTACAATAAGAAATCATTAGATTCATATAAATAAATATACTAACCATTCTTGTATAGTAATTAATATTGTTATAATTATATAAAAATTATGAATTATGAATTATGAAAAAAAAGTAATGCTGGTCACTTAAAAAAAAATATAATCGATACTTTACCTGTAACTTTGATATAAATTTGTATGTACATTAAATAAATATTGTTTAAAAAAAAATTATTTAAAAAAACTCATTAAAAAAAATGTTTCGATTAATCAAAGAAAAAAACTTAATTATTAAATATGGGTTCTTCTTCTAATAGACCACTATTATTTTGACAACTTTGAATTCCAGTATTTGGTTGTAAATTATTCGTATATTCAACAAATTCAGGATTATGTGATGCATAATATGATGCTGCTGAAGAAGAAGACGAAGGATATGAATATGAAGTACCTGCAGTATTATAATGATATGGCACACTAGCCGTTGTTAATAATGGCCGTTGATTTGTTTGGGTGCTCTGTAATTCATTAATAATAATCGCTTGAAACTGATTCCTCACGCGAAGTTTCTGTATTGCATTCATTTTCTTAAAATGTGGCAATAAGGATTTAAAAAAATACATGTCCTCATCATTTTCAGAATTATCCAATTGATTTTTAAGTAAAGCTGAAATCTTGTTATTTTTTTCACGTTCCAATTCTAAAAGTTGATCTTCAAATGAGTTTGCATAAGTTTTTTTCGTTTTTTTTGTCGGATTAGCAACTTTTGCAGGAGAATCTACAACAATTTCTGTATCAGAAACGTCTTGACCAGAGTTTAAAATAGATTTTACACTTTTAGGTGATGATGGTACACAACTATTATTATTTAGAGTTATATTATATTCTGGATCAGCATCGACGGTATCTCTGGTATCAGGAATTTCGTAATCTACATTTCTTTCAAATAAATTATCATCGTGCATAGAGTTTTCGATAGGAAATGTATCTGAAATATTACTTTCTGTAGTCCTTGGTGTCGTTGTATCATTTAAAAATAACATTAAACTATAATGAGCCCATTTTCCATTATACTCTTCGACACAGTCTTGCGCATCACCAGAACGATGTTTCACAATTTTTCTTTTTTCTTTTAGAAACGTATCTCGTAGACTACGCCACTTTTTTTTTATATCTTCTATGAAAAAATTTCAAAAAATATATTGGCAACTATTTTAATGAAACAAATTCAGATTTTTTATAACATTTACAATACATTTATTTACAATTTGATTATTTTGATAAATACATTTTGATATTTAATCAATCAAGTGATTGTGACAATGATTTGTGGACACTTATTGACTGCATGTATATGAAGTTGTAAATAGCAACATGCATTTCATACAAAATCCGGTCTTTACTTATAAGATAAGAATTTGGGAATTTGATTATTATCTAATAAATTAACCCTATACAGACGAAAAACAAATATATAAATATTACATCTTGGTATTTTTAGTGAATTTATTTATGTTTTAACAGATATTTGGCAACTGGAATGGCTTTTAGACAACTTGCGCTTTCTTTTAGAATATCAAAATCAACCGTATCAACTATAGTTATCGAAGTTCGCAAAGCCATTTGGAAGAACTTAAAAGAAAAACATTTACCGACACCAACTATTGAACAATTAAAAAATATTGAAAAGAAGTTTTATGAAAAATGGAATTACCCAAACTGCATTGGAAGTATAGATGGTAAACACATTAGAGTTCGATGTCCAAAAAATTCAGGCAGCATGTTTTTTAATTACAAACAATATTATTCAATTGTTTTAATGGCTATTGCTGATGCCAACTATAAATTTATAATGGTTGATGTAGGAGGTTATGGAAAAGATAGCGATGGTGGCATTTTATGCGCTTCAAATATATATCAGTGTCTAGAAAACGAAATATTAAAGATTCCAAGTGAAAAAAAATTTCCCAACTCTAATGTTATAGCTCCACATGTTTTTATCGGTGATGAAGCATTTCCTCTGCGTAGTTATTTAATGCGACCATTTCCTAGACATCAATTACAAGATGCTGATAAAATGTATTACAATTATAGGCATGCTAGAGCCAGGATGACTATTGAATGTGCTTTTGGAATCGCTTCATCAAAGTTTCGTATCCTTTTAAAAGCTATTGAAACTAAAATAGAAAATATCGACCATATTGTTAAATCAATCTGTATTCTGCACAATATTATAATTGATTTAGAGAAAAATGTAACGGATACAGAATATTCAGCTAGTTGTAGAGAATTCGACACAAGTGTTATAGCGAGGCGTAGAACTTCAAGAGCTAACAATAGAGCAACCCAAACCGCAATTAATATACGAAATAAATTTGTAAATTTTTTTATGGAAAATAAAATTTAATCTAAAAATATGTATAGGTATTTATTTATTGTATATAGTATAATATATTGTAGACAAGTAAACATTCGTATAAAATAAATGTCGTTGCTGTATACACCAAATTAATATTTAGATTTTATTTTGTAATTTGTTTATTATCTTTATCATTATTTATATTACAATTGCATAAAAGTGCTTTTCAATAAAAATCGATCATGAAAATTTATCATTTTATACTTTATTAAAGATACTTACTATCTAATTTCAATTTAATAGCTATGTCATTCCATGCCTTTTCTGTTGTATATCTATCATGATATTTTTTGTCCCATTTATTCCACAAGACTGAATGCTTTTGAACTTCAGATATCAATAACTCATGGTCATGAAGTTAGCCCCCCCACTTTGGCGGATTCACTTCAAACCAGCGCCAATATTTAGCAAATTAATTGCAAATAATTGCAAATTGGTTTTTAGAATTTGCAAATTTAGTGCACGCTCGCAAACTAAAAAAATGATTTGGGGGGGCTAACTTCATGCAGCCCACCACTTTGTCCGATCCGTTCCAAACCAACGCCAATATTTAGCAAATTAATTGCAAATAATTGCAAATTGGTTTTTAGAATTTGCAAATCAAAATTGGAATTTTGGCGAATTTTTTTGCAAATTTGGTCAGCCCCCCACTTCGTCCGATCCGTTCCAAACCAACGCCAATATTTAGCAAATTAATTGCAAATAATTGCAAATTGGTTTTTAGAATTTGCAAATCAAAATTGGAATTTTGGCGAATTTTTTAAAAAATCGATAAAAGTCGCATTTTTTATAAAGTACAAATTTTTTATCAAAAATAGATTTTTTTTTATTAATTTTCCTTGATATACAGATTTTTATTGATTTTTATCCAACAGATAAATTTTTTTAAACTAGATTTTTTAAATTATGAATTTTCCATCAAACAGATTTGTATTCAATTTATATTTTTTACAAAAAATCTAAATTGAATTAAATTCTAAAAAAAAATCTGTTATATAAAAAAGCAATAAAAAAAAAACTAATAAAAAATCTAAAATCAATAAAAAAAAACATATTTGATAAAAAAATATTTTGGGTAAAAAATTCACTTTAAAAATATTAATTAAAATATGTTTATAGAACAATCTTATTGTATAAAAATTCTTAGTAAAATTAAAATCTTAAAAAAATCTGTTTGATAAAAAATCTATATTTAATAAAAAAACCTAAATTTGATAAGACAGTTTATTTTTAAAATAATCTGTATTTATATTTATTAATGTGGAAATAATATGAAACTAATAAAAAACATAACAATTAGTTAAAATGTATTAAATAAATAATATAATTTAGAACCTAACCTAACCTAACCTAACCTTGGAATCCCGGCATGGCTCATTATTATTATTATTATGGTTCCATATTTATTATTATTTATTAGGTATACTATAAGTATTTTGGTTGCCTCGTCGTTGTCGGCTCATTGTATACATTATTATCTATTTCATTATGTCCGAGTTTTACGCCTTTGAGCTTTCTTGGCACCATTTTAATACAATATATATATATATATTTTCATACCTAACTTGAGTTATACTTTATTATTATTATTATTATTATCCTCGTTATTGTTTCCTCCTTAGTTACACCGTATTCTAATAATCATCAAATCCACGATGCTCCGGCCCATCAAGGTCTCGGGTCGTGGTTGGCGACCTTGCTCCAAAGCGGCAGTCGGCCACGGGGGCATTTCGACTAAGTTTTATTTCTGATTTTCGTTATTTTGGAGTCGATCAAATTCGAAATGTCACAAGGTATCACCTCTTTGGTAATTTAATACAACATTTTCTAGTCGCTGTTCCAAATCTTTATATTTTTTTCTTTTTGATGCATGGCTTTCTCCTACATTCATTTTTTCTATTTTAGCTTCCACCAAGTTTTATTCATTGTTCATTCACTGTCTGTTGTAGTATGACATCGGCCTTTACAAGAACATTTCTTGTACTCCGTGCAACGTCACACAATTTTTTCATCGTATTTTTGATGTATGTTATGTAAATGTCCATTTAATAATAAACGTTTTTTGCCTTTTTGACTTATAACAAATTCAAGTGGCATATTTAATTTTATTAAAAGTAATGTCGAAAAACCTTACAGGTGTTAATGTTTTGAAGTTGTGTTGTGTTGTGTTAAAGTGTTGTAGTGTGTTGTATTTATACAACACGAAAACCAGAAAACTGATTATCGCCGGTTATCGTTGTCACGGGATATTTTTGATGCAGGTTATTTTATCTACCGGATCATTTGTCGCCGGATATTATTTATCGGATCAAATGACGTACGTGTCACGCATAGGGACTTGGTGATTCAATATTTTTTTTGACTGTTTGTCAAAACAAATAAAAAGTAATTTTATTTATATATTTAGTTTTTATATTTAAAAAAAAAAACTAGTAGGTATATGAAACAAATGTATAAATATTAATTCAGAAATGTATTTAACTATTAGTAATATGAAAATTTAATTGCTTTTTTACCAAAAACATTGCATTTAAAAATGTCATTGTGTATATAAAGTATGATAATATACGTAAATGTTTTAAGTTCCCAAGAATAATATTTTATAAAATTATTACAACAAAATATCTAAAATTGTTTTTGTTTGTTTAAATAACACTTATGTTTTTGGTTTCAGTTAACCTTTAGCAATAAAAATTTAAAAATTTAAACTATTTTACAACGAGTAGAAATAATTCGCAAATTTTCGCAAGTTAGAGGAAATTTCTCAAAATTTGAATTTTAAATTAATAAAAAAAAAAATTCATGTAAAAAAATATGACTATGTATCTTCATACTTAATACATATAGCTACGCCCATATTCTATTATGTAACAAAAATTAATTACCTACAATAAATACTTATGGTCTTGGCAAAAAGTCACCATCAGAATAATAGCTTGTATAGCTAATTGTATAATTATAAATGATAGATACATTATAATCATAAATACTCATAATACTTTAGTTATATCTTTTATATTATAATCATAGAATTTACTTGTTATTTCATTGTATTCATAGTTATAATTTATTTTGCATTTATTTTCACTTAAGATGCCAAAAACTCAAGATGAATGGGTTAAGTGTTGCTAAAACTTATTAAGAAATTAAAATTCCTTATTGCCTTGGTGCAATTGATGGAAAACATACCAGCTTCAAGCACCAATTGGCAGTGGCAATGAATACTTTAATTACAATGATACATTTAGTGTGGTTTTAATAGCAGTCGTGGATGCCAATTACAACTTTATATAATATGCTAATGTAGGGTGTCAGGGTAGAATATCGGATGGTGGGGTATTTCAAAACACGTCTTTCTTCAAATTACTAGATGAAAACAAATTAGAACTTCCTCCAGCGATGATTTTGAATGGAAGAGAAAAAGCAATGCCCTACGTATTTGTTGCGGACGAAGCGTTCCCTTTAAAAGAAAACATTCTCAAACCTTACCCCGGAACTCACGAAAAGGGATCCATCAAAAGAACGTTTAATTATTGACTATCGAGAGCCCACAGAGTTGTTGAAAATGTTTTTGGTATTTTATCGGCCGTTTTTCGAGTTTTTCGGAAACCAATGTTGTATGAACCAGAAAAGGCAACTATTGTAGTATTGACATGTATATGTCGTAGGCCGTATGGAAAATTAGATTTTTTGCAAAAAGACTAGGCTCTTTGCAATGGGGTAGCCCGTTTGCGAATTACTTATTATTTTTCCAAACAGCCTGCTGTTTTTAAGGCTCATTGCATACAGACTAACAGCAGTTAGGCCTTTTAAGAATTACAATCATAATAACAATAAATATTATATGGTAATTTATTACTGATTATACTTATTACATAATTTAAATTATATTATTTTAAGGGTTATTGATAATAACACAGTACATTGTAATATGTAACATGTAAACTGAATAATTATATACGGTAGGTATTTTGAATATCTAATGGTCCACGATCTACTTTTTTAATATTGACTAAAACATAACTTCCTAGTTCCTACTCATAAACTGTATCGCAATAGCGTATTTATAAAATCATATCAATCGTATAGATTTCAAATTTTTGGTTTTTACCTACATTAGTATACTACATTACAACCGACTATTTTAAAGATTTAGATACGGATTGACGACGAATACCTAATAGTTGATGGAATCTACAAGATAATGACTAATCAGTAGTTTATAAATTTTCATTGTACCTATTTTTGTCAACATACTGTAGGTAGGTACATACTACAGTACCAACTATACGTTAGTAAACCCAGTGTATTTCATCGAGTGCGTTAATATTTACGAGTGCATAATATGGAAAATGTAACAGTAGTGAACAAATTTAACAATGAAGTTACTAATTATTATAAAAATAAAACGAACGCAGTTAAACAACCATGGACAATAGCTACAATATCCGATGCTGTTTCTGAAATAGCAGCTTCTAAAATACCAGGAACCAAAAAAAATAGTAAGCAATATAGATTGATTAAAAAATATGATATTATGGAAGTAGATGATTCAAAATATTTGGTAAAAAAAAGAAAAAATCATGATGAGCCAATTGTTCAATTAGTAGCACGTGAGAATTTTTTTGAAATTTTAAATACGATTCACAAAAATAATGGACACGGAGGTCGTGATAAAATGATGTATGCTCTAAAAGATAAATATTATATTCCAAAACCTATTGTTTTAATATTTTGTAAGTTGTGCAATGTTTGTAATTTAAAAAAATCTCAGCAGCACAAAAACATTGTTGTAAAACCTATATTATCCAAAGATTTTAATGTTCGTGGGCAATTTGATTTGATTGATTTTCAATCGACACCAAGTGGTAGTTTTAAATGGCTTTTAAACTACCAAGACCACGCTACAAAATATTGTCATTTACGTCCATTACAATCAAAAAGAGCTTCAGAAGTAGCATTAGAGCTTCTTAAGATATTTTTACAATTTGGAGCTCCTTATATATTACAGAGCGATAATGGTCGAGAATTTACCGCAGCTGTAGTAGAGGAAATGACAAACCTGTGGCCTGAGTGTAAAATTTTTCATGGAAGGCCTCGATACCCGCAATCTCAAGGGAGTGTAGAGCGCTGTAATCAAGTCGTAGAAAACATGTTGAGGGCATGGATGATAGACAATCAAAGCACTGATTGGGGAATGGGGTGTTATTTTGTACAATGGCAAAAAAATTGCTCAAAACATCGAATAATTAACAGAAGCCCTTATAAAACATTATTTGGAAGTGAACCAAAAATAGGACTTTCTAGCAAAAATTTACCTAATGATATCTTACAGTCGATTACAACAGAAGAAGATTTAAATGAGTTAATTAATACTGAAGTAAGTGATGAAGTAGATAGTGACGAAGAAGCAGAAGATAGTGAAAAAGATAACGAACAAATTAATGAAAAGGATAATAATATATACGACTGTAAAAATTGCAATTCTAAAGTGTCTATCATAAACAAAGAATCTTTGTGCGACACATGTGTAAAAGAAAAAAAAATTCAGAAAGAAAGAGTAGAAGCTTTTGAAGGACAAAAAAAAGCTGCAAAAAAAATGATACAAGCTAGTGATAAGAAACTAGTTGTAATTGAAGTTGGAAATTACGTTTTAGTTAATATTCCAAAGGTAGATCGTGGACCATTAGACACACAAAATATAATTGGTAAAGTTGTCAACAAAAAAAATAACGTTTACCAAATTGGTACAAGATTTGGAATTATAAATACGTGGTTAAGCAGAAATGTTCTACAGACAACCGATGCAGAATTTCTTGACGAAGTACCAGATACGATGTTAACATTAAGAGAAATAGCGAAGAGACATTCTCAATTCGGAGGACAGGGTTATCAAAAATGTTTTTGCAAAACATCGTGCAAAACAAATAGATGCGCTTGTCGCAAAAACAATGTACTGTGTACCTCAAGATGTCACGAAAAAACTACATGTAACAATAAGTAAATACTTTATATAATATTTAATATTGTAATGTAATATTTTTTATAATATTGCAATTTAATTTAATTTAATATTTTATATATATATTTTTTTTTTGTTAGTAATATAATATAGGTAATAAAACTAGTAATTCAATAGTCAATAACTGTACAAGTAATAAATTAATAAGTGTGTTATTATCAATAACCCTTAAAATAATATAATTTAAATTATGTAATAAGTATAATCAGTAATAAATTACCATATAATATTTATTGTTATTATGATTGTAATTCTTAAAAGGCCTAACTGCTGTTAGTCTGTATGCAATGAGCCTTAAAAACAGCAGGCTGTTTGGAAAAATAATAAGTAATTCGCAAACGGGCTACCCCATTGCAAAGAGCCTAGTCTTTTTGCAAAAAATCTAATTTTCCATACGGCCTACGACATATATATCTACACAATTTTTTAAGAAGAGACAAATATATTATATTATTACATTAAAATGATTTAATAATATAATAATATGTAATATGTATTGAATATTAATATCATTTTAAAAAAGTTTGTCTTACATTATGTAGGTAACTATATTAATTTTTTTATTAAATTGTGTATAGTTTATTTATTTATAATACAATTTTAAAAAAGTTTGTCTTTCATTATGTAGGTAACTATGTTAATTTTTTTATTAAGTTGAGTATAATTTATTTTGGTGGTAATTGCTACTATTGTTTATTAATATATTAAATTGCATTTTTTTTTAGTTCTAAAAATAAAATTTTAGTTGGATACAAAATAGTATATATTTTTTTAAATATTTCACTTTTAAAATAAATAAGCAGACACCATAATATAAATTCAGTATTGTGAACAAATGTTATGTGTTCAACGACGTTATCGCGTGTAAATAAAATAGGACAGATAGTTACTAGGAAGGTAGCCGGTAGGACAGTCTGGTACTTATTCATGCAAACAGTCCAAACTCCAATTATTTTGTATGTCAGGTGTCAGTAGTTGTTTGATTCAGCGCATCCGAGTTGGGTCCCGAGTACTAGGGGCTAATCGCAAGTAGTGTACTAGTTGGGTCCTGAATTATTTTAGCTACAACATTAGTTCCTGAATATTTTTTGGTATTTATATTACACTACACTAACATTTTCCTTCCCATTTTAACAGACTTAGGACTGTCTATGATCTATTTAGACCACAGGTATGGTTAAAAATGTTTTTACAGTTTTTTTTTTTTCTTTTCCATTAAAATACAAGTTATTTGAATTTTATAAAAAATAAATCACTTTTGTGTTTGTAAAAATATTAAAAATGTTAAAATAATTATATAATATAAATACAAATAAAATAATATTTTTTGAAAAATCACATGTGTGTTGGTAAAATGTATACGACATTAATTTTACAAATGCACTATAATTTGGTCAGTGTTATTAAACTTTTTATTTTTGTCAGCATCTTCTATAAGCATTTTTTCATAAACAAGTGCAAGCCGTAGGTACACTGGTTTTTAATTTTTTAGGAATTTTTTTTTTTAAAACTCTAATTTCTTCAGCGTCACGATAAGTACACACAGATATGATACTTCAAACGATGATATTATATGAATTATTTTTAGTTAGTACCTTTATCATTATTTTTATTTATATTTGAACGTTTTTTATAATCGTGTCGATTTTTATTTGTTTTAGTAACGTAATATAATAAAAACAATTTCAAATTCATGGCAAAAACATAATTATTCAATAAATTATATATAATATTTAACAACATACTTTACAGTTATTAGTACTGTATAACCCCTATATTAAGCGAAAATATTCAATTTTCACAATATTTTTAATACAATATATATTATTCCCTTCGACAAGACCATTTCTTGCTGTAAGATCACAATTAATGTAATTTTGAGGTTTAAGGTATGTCATATCAGATCCTACTTTAACTTCCATATCTTGGAGTCTTAAACCAAGTCCTTTACCTATGCACAAGTTTAAATGTTACTTAATGGGGAGGTTTAGTCATTACTCATTTTTGGATTGTTGGGAAATTTCTTATATAAAACGATATAACCGAATGTTTTTGAATAGTTCTAGGTTGAACACAACCCAGGTTGTCTAATGAAAGACATGTGTGCTAAAGTTTCAAAAGTAACATATATACGAGCCGATGGCAAAGATGATACTATTCACTTTTTAATTGATGTCACAAAGACTTCATCGCTGGCCATTATAAAAACATGCAAAGACGCTGTTATTCAAGCAAACTATACTCGTTTTTTATATGACAGTTAAATAGAATTTACAAAGCTCCCCCTGTATACTTTTTCAACAGTACTCGATAAAGTAAGATATTTTTAATGTGGATTATCTATACTCTGCGCCGAATAAAAATGTATCTCGTAGGTTAGGTTAATTTTTATCTGTATTTATGAAAAATCATTAAAAAATCTGTATTAAATTAAAAAATCATTAAAAAATCCGAACCTATAAAATAAAATCATTAAAATCTTTAAATATATTTGTATTTAATTAAAAAATCTATATTTGATAAAAAATCATTCAAACATCTTTATTTAAAAATCTATATTTGATGAAAAAAAGTATTAAAAATCTGTATTTATAAAAAATCATTAAAAAATCTATATTTTATAAAAAAAAGCATTAAATATCTGCACCTATTAAATTAAATATATTATTATTAAATATAAAATTATTTTTCTTTGCATTTTGTATAGAAATACAAATTATGAAAAAAACCTATTTGATAAAAAAATATATATTTGATAAAAAAAATCTTTTAAAATTTTATTTAATTAAAAAATCTATATTTGATAAAAAAAAAACATTAAAAATCTAAATAACAGTTTAATCATTTAACACGAGATCATTAATATCATATATTTATAAGTCTTTCATATTTATACGTTTAATATTTAATTAAGAATTGTGTAATAATAAAACATATCAACTGCAACTTATCATTTATATTTATATTATATATTATTTATATATTTATATTACTATATTTCCTGAAGCTTCCAAGATACAGTTAAAATTATAATTGATGTGAAGCATTTTTATCTTAGTGTTTACAAAAATAATTAAAACTCACCATTGTAAAATCATTACAAATATGTATTGTTATTAAACTAATAAATCAATTATAAAATGCAAAGCTTTAATTTTTATATGACAACATTATGATGAAATATTATTTCACTTTTCAGTCAAGTTATGCTAAGGCTGGCAGAAAAACTAAATTAAATTGTGAATCTATTTACAAAGTTTTGGAAGGAAATAAGTATGATATTTTTGAAAATGGGCGTTTAAATCCTCCATCACATAATATATGGAACAAATTATCTGAACAGCTTGATTATAAAATTCTTCCTAAATCATTATACATATCAGTTTTCCAAGATCGCTATATACACCAAACTAAATTAAGAGAATTATTGAACATTAACTTACCAAATCATTCATTAAAGGCAAGTGACAGTGATTCAAATGATAATATAAATGAGAAAACCGATGACAATGATGATGATGATTATGATAGAATTTTCCCAAAAAATGAAGAAAAGGCTCTGTTTGTTTTGAAAATACCTTACGATACATTTTTAAAATTTAAACCTACTGTATTTTACAAACGTAAAAATGGAACTAGAGCTTATCAAATTCTAAAACCAGGAGCGTTGACAGACATAATTAATGATGCATTCTTAAAAGAATATCAATTACCTTGCAATTTTATTTATAAAAGCCACAAAGTAAACTCTCGTTGTGATGGAGCAAAGTATTATTTAAATTTTAAAGCCAAATGTAATGATAATAATTGCTCATTATTTGGATGGTCTGAAAATGAACCAATTAATGGTGAACCATTAATTGTTAAAATTTTGGCAAAGGATACAATAGGTGAAGAGTTAACTCATACTACTAAAAGGCCACTGAAAGGAGAAAAACGTAAGCAAGTAGGACAACAACTGTCGTTATACCTAGCAAGCAACTGGAGACGGCATAACATAACTGATATAGATGTTGGACGCATATCACCTCCTAATATTTATCGTCATGAAGTGTTGCGAAAAACAAAACAAGAATTAGCGTTAAGCCGGCTTCCCACGACTGGTGTACTTGCCAAATATTCGTCACTTGTGTATACTTGCCATGTAGTGGGAACGGTATACTTGTACAATTATTTGTCACTGGTGCATTTCCCGAGGATTGTCGGTAAACGTGTCACAAGTCAAAGGAACGCCAATATACTTGACAAGTACACCAGCCATGGGAACACGCGTGTTTTCACCATTCGTTTGCCTAGACCAGGAATACGGTAGCACCTAGCGCATATGCAAATGTGACCTATCTTAATATTGAAAACCTCCCGATAGCGGACGTTTTCTTGTGAAGCAACTACAAACTTTTTACAATTTAAACTCTCTGAATAGCGGACACCTCCGAATAACGGACACAATTTCAGCGACTAGGAATGTCTGGCATTAGAGGATTCACTGTATAATATTATAATATATAATAATAATAATAATAATATTATAATATAATATTATAGGTACTACACGACAATAAATTACGGATAGTTAGGTACTATTGATTTATTAAGCTATTGTATTTGGTCTCGTATTATTTAGCAGGTAGTCTATACTGTATATACAACGTCCACAACCTCATACATGCCACAAATAAAAATCAATGGTAATTAAATTTAATATACTTAATTTTAATTTACTTTAATTTAATTTAATTGGTTGTAAATCATAAGTATATATTTAATTAACTCTGCATTGACAGTTGATAGTTAAAAGTAAATAATATTTATAAATAATACGGATACTTATTATTTATTTTTACTCAAATATTCGTTTTTGTAAATTAATTTGAAAAGTCAAAATTAAAAACGACCATTTATTTTTGTCCATATTTATTTGTAATTGTAGCCGGGTTTAGGAAGCACGTATGAATCAACGATCGAGTTTTTAAGACTGTATGAAAAAGAGGATGTTATTTGGAACCCGAAGTCTGAGGCACACAAAAACAGGAATCTAGTTGCCGATGCATGGGCGAGAATCCAGGAATCATTCAGCCTCCAATGCACTGTGCCGGAACTAAAAAAAAAAAAAGAATCCCTTATGGCTACATTTAGGCCACTTTTAACTAAAGTGAAGGCCAGCATGAAAACGGGTTCAAGCCCTGATGACATTTACAAAACTAACTGGTTTGCATTGGAAACAATGGCTACATTTTTAATGGGATTTTTTCTGCCAAGATCTACCATCAGCACTCAGGTAAGTTTATACAAATATTGAAAATATATACCTGATAAGAAATATAACATAAATAATTGATTAATATATACCTACGCGAAAAAAATCGTCATACTCTCAAAAGTATTATCCTCTATAATTTTTGTAATAGTTGATGGACTCTAAAATCATAAAAAAATATTTTAGGTGAAATCGTTTTATCTAAGTTGCACATGGGTCTGAGAGAGAAAACAATTATTGCACTGACATCATCTTAATGGATTATAATTTATACTCAAAATAAAACTTTGCATATTAAATCAAAATATGTACAAAAGTGAGCTGTAATATTTTTAAACTTGAAACTATTAAATAAAAAATTAAATCAAAACAAGTATACGCTATAAATAATATATTATATTAATTAACCATAACAATTTTTATACATCATACAATTTATATAATGAGTTAGTTTAAAAATAGTAATAGTAACTAAAATCATATTTATTAACTTATCATCATAACAAATTGTATTTACCATACTGTAAGTAATGTAATTAATTTGCTTTAAGCAAATTCAGCAGTATGAATTTTTCCATGGAACTTTACCATTGGTAGTAGAATATGTAGCAAACTCTTCGCGTATTTGTTTAGCTTCCATTCCGGGTTTCCTTGGTATATTGCGAAGAGGGAATAAAGACGTCATACTACTTTCTTCTTGTCGCCATGCACCAGGAATAATTTGACCTTCCTCATTTTCCAAATCAAACGTCCCGTTTGGTGAGTACTTGGTAGAGGAAGTTCTACTTCTTCTTAAAAAGTTGTGCAGTAGCGCGCATGTTAGTGTTATATTTGTAACTTTTTCTGGTTCAAGTAGCATTGGTTTTCGCATTACTCGAAATACAGAAGCCATTATTCCAAAAACATTTTCGACTACACGACGTGCTCGGGACAAACGATAGTTGAAAACTCTTTCTTTACTACCTTTTTCGTGTATTCCGGAGTAGGGTTTCATTAAATGTGAGCTTAATTCAAACGCATCATCGGCAAGAAATACATAAGGTACATGAAACTCTCTTAAAGGAAATGGAAGCGCTGGTGGTAGCATTAATTGATCTTCTTCGATACTTTTGTACAAAGATGTATTTTTAAATACACCCCCGTCGCTAATTCTTCCTTGCATCCGATATTTGCATATAAAAAATTATAATTTGCGTCCACTAAAGCAAATAAAACAGCAGTGAGGAAAGTTCCATACTTCAGAAAATTCTTTTTCTATTAATTTCCATTCGTGTGGATTTTTAGGAATCTAGACAATATTAAGGAAATAATAAGGTTATATTATGTTTAGAATCAAAATTTAAATCTTTGTTAATTTTAATTTTTAATTCTTTTCATTATTTTAGATTCAGGTTTACTTTAGTAACTTTTCTGGTAGGGAATTGAATCAAATAAAATTTTTTTTAATAGTTTTCAAGTGTCGGAAAAACAAATCAACAAATTAAGGAAAAACGAAATTTTTTATTATTATTTTTTATTTTTTAATTCATAAAAGCCAATTTTTTAATCTGGTTTTTAGAGAACTTTTGATTGTAAAAATATTGATCTAAGTCAAATGGTATTAATTTTAATAATAGGTAACAATTTTTCCAAAAAATTTGATTTTAACAAGTTCCTAATTAAAAATTCCCATAAAAGAATTGAAAAAAGTTATATTCTTTTTGAATTTAAAATGTTTTACGATTGAATCATCTTTATTTAACAAAAATAATGAGGATTAAAAAAATTAAAATAATTTATCTACATGACTTGAACTAACGTTTTCCATTCAATATGTATCTAAAAACCAGACTTAAAAAGAAAGGTGGGTAAGTGGATGTCGCTCTGCTGTACAGTAGGTTACAAGTGGGTGACTGTAATGGAAGGTGTTAAATTTGATATCAATGATATAATATCATTGTATAAGAAAAACGATTCTGAGCGAAAACAGCCAGTCAGCCTATGATGTTACTAAGTATATTTGATGATATTATTGTGAATAAAGTAATTAATATATAACCTATTTACGTGGAGCCTTGTTTTAAATTTGTATATTATATCATTGATTATAAATACTATAGATCGCTCACTGCAATACAAAATACGTTGCGCGGAAATTAATTCCGATAGAGCGCGATAAGATATTATTTTTGTCCACAGTAAAATTTTAAATTAATATTATATTATTATCTAATAATTGTCCGCCGCATTGTCGTCATCGCCGACCGCCGTCGTATGCCGTCGTCAACCGCCGTTGCGTGTTGACCCGCGGGCAGCAATCACTCATGAATCATTAAAATGAATAATCATATGCGTTTCAAGTTTTTCTTCTGTGAAGCTGTGTCGTTTATCAGTTCTATAGGTAGACACACCTTTTTTTTTATGTCGATAACCGACTGACACAGCAATTAAGTTTACGTCGTAATCGATTATTTATCTTATAAAAGTTTAAATAATAATATATATATACATTTTTATTTGGTGACTATGAAATTTAGTTTTAATTTTTCTACTTGACAAAATATTATTTTGTAAATTTTTTTAAATTTTCGCTTCAATATGCAATAAATTTTGAATTTTGCCAAAATATGCAAAAATATGCAATAACCTTTAAATATGCAGAAATATGCAAAAACAAATTTCACCATTAGCTTCAAATTATGATGATTCGTGGAGATAACTGACAACAATCCAAAAATATTAAAAGGAAAAAAATATGCAATTGCATAGAAATCCGTGCTCTACTCATGATAAAATAACAAGGTATGTCAGCAACATTACGAATTTTACAAGAGACTGCGCAAGTATGGCGGCCAGCGTGCGCCGTTTCTTATTGGCTGATATATAATCATATATAATCAATATTGTGAAGTTTGATAACATGATAACATAGAATATGAAATATTTTGAAATTTTTATCCTTTTTTTTTTGAAATTTGGCTGTGCAAATTTTAATAAATTTTATATTTTCTCTTGTTTAGGTACTCAATTCATTGGTTACCATGCCAGTTTGTGTGTATGAAGGGTGTTTCAGTGGTAGCAAAATGAAAAACAGAACAAAATATCCTAATGTACATCTTCATAGATTTCCTAAAAACTCAGAAATGAGAGAAAGATGGGCTAGGCAAATTAGGAGAGGATGTGAAGTACCAAATATAAATTTTGAAACTGGTATATACTTGAATTTTAGTATTAGAATTTATTTAATCCCTACAATTGTTTGTTTTAGCCACGTTAGAATTTAATTTGTTGTTTCTAGGTGTTGTTTGTTCTCTTTATTTTGCTCCAAATTCCATAGAGGAAAAATCATATGCCCAAAAAGTTGGTTTGTATTCTCCTAAAAATCGGAGAAAATTAAAACCAGATGCAATACCTTTGACGTAATGTTTCTTTTAGACATTATTTTGGTATGTACCCGTGTACAAAAAAATTTTTATTTTATAGTAAGCATGGATTGGATTACCATGATATTCCTTATGCAGAAAAATTACACGCTAATGAATTAACACCACTAACAAACCATTCTCCTACCACAGTTAAGACATCTAGCGGAATATTTAAAATAACTGAAACTAAGAGAGAAATGTAAATAATAAATAATAATTCTAATGTTTCACCAATGTCAATGGACTTTGTAATGATTATAATTTCAGCCCTGTTCGAACTAAACTGTTTGGTGATTTATGTGATGAGTAGGAGGCACACAATTTAGTTGAAGATGACATGTTAGATACCAATGTGATATCCGTAGAAGAAACAAACCAAAAGTACCAATTTTATAAATGCATGCAACAAATTCTGTACAATTTGTTATTTCTTCTGGACCTTTTGTGTTAATATGTTAAAAGCTTATGTTATTAATGTATTTAGGTTGGTTATTTTAAAATGCCTAGTAGATTAATAACAAGTTTTTAATATTGGAAATACTGTAGTTGAAGAAATTTTATTTTTAAGAATATTAAAATAAAGTTTATATTTTTTGTATTAATTAATAACAATTTTAGTTATGAATAAGTCAGTACCTACTATAATACATATTAAATCACATTTTCTTACATAAGAATAGTAAAATGTGTAGAAAATTCTAGTCTAACATAATAAACCTTGTTTAATTTTTAATCTGATGATTTTTTAAATCAAAACTGGTTAATACAATTCCAAAAATGTCTTCGTTTTCTTTTCTTTTCTTTTTTTTATATTTGTATTAATATATATTTATATACCTTGATAAAATAACATAATATAGCATGATGATAATTTATTGTATCATGTTTTATGTTTGTATAAATAAATGTGTTTTTTTTAATTTTGTTATGCTAATTTATGTTTGTAGTTTTGCTCTATGTTGTAAGATAAATAATGTTACTAAAATGTTATTGTTTGTCAATTATTTATAAATATATTAAATTAAACAAGTAGATTAAGGCTGTATTCAATTAAATAAATACAATTATGATGAACATGATTAAATTGTGTTCTATAAGCTTATTTGTAAATATCCTTACCTGAAAGATGAAGATGATAATTCAGAGAAACATATTTCATGGATTAAACATCTTTCAAAAGGAAATCTTACAATACCATCAAAGCCACTCGTAAATGCTGCACATGTTTTGGAGCCTATGTTTATAGAGCTTCATGGTGATGCTCTAAGCAACAGGCCAAACATAATAAAACAACTGGTAAAAAAACTGGAAATAAAATTTCCAAATTTGCCGCTGGAAGTGTTACAATGTTTGGTTCGTACTCGGACTTTTATTCGGATGAATAAAATAAACAACCAAATATTACATACTAATATAACACTAAAAAATCTAATAAAATAAAAAAAATGAAATTCATAAGTTAAAAATGTAAATATTAATTGTATTCTTTCTTAGCATTTATGTACCTACCTATTGCAACTAATCCAATATTAGTCACATAATTAATTTCTATTTTAAGTTAAGAAAATGAGACGTCTTATGCAACGTCAAACAGCAATAATGATTTCCTAAGTAAAATACAAGGATAAATCAACGGTAAAGAAGTAAAATCCAAACACAAAAAAAAATATCCATATTCCATATCAATATTATATGACAACTGATAACAGGCGCACACCAGCCGCCATTTTGTGCGCCGCACAAAGTTGCTGACATACCTTGTTATTTTATCATGCAATCACTCATGATAAAGGATGAACATTATTATTTATTTCATATTTGCGCCACTTCCCACAGGTCATCCGCGGCAGCACTTGAATTGAACGAAATTAAAAAAATTAAAAATCGTCGTCGATCGCTATCAACGATAGCAAATAGATTAATATATTTAAGAGGATTAAAATACTTATAGTACACATGTTATATGAATTGTTAATGCTTTGTACTTTTGTACTTGGGTTATATTTTAATTTCTGCGTACAAGTAATATTTTTCAAGGCATGATATGTGCTTTTTGTATTGTAGTTATTGTTTTTAAATAAACACCTGTCGAAAATAATAAAAACAACAATTAAATATTATAATAGATATAACTATATAACTAGCTACACAGTGTTTAAAAACATACAATAAATAAAATATAATATAATGTTTAACATAATAATTTTTCATCATAACATATTTATGTATTTTATTTTTATAATAATAGTACATGTTTGTTTATAAAATAATATAAAGTTCAGAAGATTGCCGTTTATAATATATTCTAAGATGTAAGTGCATTGATTATATGGAATGTATTGTATAGGTTTTATAAGTGTTGTAAGATTCTTAATTTTTGATTTGGTTTCTGTGTGAAGGTAGTTATTTTATTATGTTCAGATATTTTTGAAGACCATTTACATGTTTTGTATACAGTGTGTCCCGTCTTAAATGTACCACTAAATATCTCAGCCCGATAATCTTAGATTGAAATACGGTTTGCTGCAATAGCTTAGGGGTACTGAAGTACACATTTAAGGACAAATTTCAAATTTTTAACTCTTGTAGTATGCGCATGCGCAATACAATTTTTTTTTTTTTAAATTGCAACACCTATTTTTGTCACCGGGTATGGATAGATTATTTTATTCTAAGTAATTTTCATCCATTGACCATAGTCCTAAACCAAAAGTTGAATGAGTTACACCTTTTGGAAATTTTAAAATAATTAAATTTTTTCGATTTTACCAAAAACATTACACGCTTGAATTTGATACAAAAGTTAGTCATTTTTGAACTAAAATGAAATACATTTAAATAATTTAATACAAAATTACCAAAAAAAAAATGTAAGTCAAATTAAATTTAATTAATTTAAAAATAAATTTACCAACTAAATTGACAATGACGTTGTAATTTGCGTTATTATTGTGCGATAAAAGTTATTTAATTATTTCCAGTTTTATTATTAGTACTTTGATAATAGTAGATTATTTCTAATTTTATTCTTAGTACTTCGATAATTATTGTAGATATTGTTTGATTATCAAAAATGAACTAATGCACGTTCACTCAGTATTGTACGTTCATCGATAACACTTATAACTTTTAACATAATACTTTGAAAGATTTTTCTTTTTTTCTTCTTTAAAATGTTAAACAATAGTGAAAAAGTTGATATGATTTTAATTTATGGCGAGTGTAATAAACATTGTCGGGAGGCTGCAAGGGTTTATGCAAATCGATATCCCGAAAGATATCATCCACCGCATAATTTTTTTTTAAGATTAGTTAATAATTTACGAACTTACGGGACTTTTTCGATAAGAGATGTACAGAGACAACCACTACGCAATATGGAACAAAATGATGATCAGGAAAATGAAATAATTGCGTACATTCAATTAAATCCTCACTCATCTTTAAGACATGTTGCTAGAGAATTCGGCTTTTCAAAAACAAAGGTACACAAAATATTTAAAAAATACAAGTTACATCCTTATAGGGCTGATCTAGTTCAGCATTTACGCCAAGGTGATAACGAACGTAGATTAACATTTATTGCATGGATAACAACAGAAATTAATAACGACCCATTATTTTTAAATTACATTTTGTGGACCGATGAGTCAAAGTTTACCAATAATGGCGTTTTAAATAAGCAGAATAACCGTTATTGGTCAAACGGAAATCCACATTGGGCAGTTGATACAAATTATCAAACAGTATGGGGCACAAATGTGTGGTGCGGATTATTAGGAGGAAATTTAATAGGTCCACATTTTTATGACGGTACTCTTAATGGAAGACGTTATTCAGATTTCTTAACTTTGCTACCGATGATGTTAGAAGATGTCCCTTTATTACTTCGTCAAAACTTATTTTTTCAACAGGATGGAGCACCCGCTCACAATGCCATTATTGTAAGACAACAGTTAAATGAAATGTTTGGAAATCGATGGATGGGAACTCACGGGCCAGTGGAATGGCCCCCACGGTCACCTGATCTAACACCATTAGATTTTTTTTTATGGGGTCATTTAAAGACTGTTGTTTATGCAGATCCACCAGCAAACTTACAGGATTTAAAAAATAAAATAACGGTAGCGTGCAGACAATTAACAAAAGAACAAATTTTGGCAGCAACCTTTAGAGAAGTGAGTCGTCGATTGGAAATGTGTTTAGAAAAAAACGGAGGAAATTTTGAACATTTTATTAGATAAAAAAAATAAACATAAGCCAAAACAATGTAACGGAGTATTTTTTATTTAATTTCCTACTTCACATTCTTTATTAAAATCTATGAAAAAATCACTCAATTCAAATTTAAAACAATAAATGTTTTTGGTAAAATCGAAAAAATTTAATTATTTTAAAATTTCCAAAAGGTGTAACTCATTCAATTTTTGGTTTAGAACTATGGTCAATGGATGAAAATTACTTAGAATAAAATAATCTATCCATATCCGGTGACAAAAATAGGTGTTGCAATTTAAAAAAAAAAAAATTGTATTGCGCATGCGCATACTACAAGAGTTAAAAATTTGAAATTTGTCCTTAAATGTGTACTTCAGTACCCCTAAGCTATTGCAGCAAACCGTATTTCAATCTAAGATTATCGGGCTGAGATATTTAGTGGTACATTTAAAACGGGACACACTGTATATTGACAACAAATAGCAATTTCATAATGTACTCAAAATGTTCAGCACATTCTAGTGGTACAATATTTTTGGGCATATTTTGATTTGCTTTGGTCATTAATTGATTAACTAAATATTTTTCACTTTTCAATTGACTATAGTTTTGTTTGAAAACATTTAAGCATATAATTATAAATTGTTCTAGATTGTCAGATGGAGCCTTCAATCCAGGATTGGAATTTTATTCGATATTTTCAAATGTTTTATTTAAAATTAACAGCTGGTTTTTATCATCTAATGTTGTATTTGGTTTTAATAGGTAATTTTGACATTGTTCACAATGAAATTGTTCCAAACATTTCTTTGCCAAATATCCAGCATAATATATTTGTGAACACTTTTCAAGAGTTATAAACGTTTCATTCTGTGGTTCTTCTTCTGACGTAGAATCATTATATGTGTATGTTTGTGATTTCAAAAGTTGTCTATTTGATTCCCAATCGTCTTTACTGCTATTGTTATTTTTCATAGTATCTATTTTCGCTCTTATCGGTATTTCACTAGAATTCAAAAATACGTCATCATCTTTTTCACAGTTGGACTTTTCCGAAGCACAATTTAACAACCCAAAAGAACATACACTCGCAAAATAATATCTTAGGGTACGACAAGTTGGGTTCTTACAGTAACCTCCTTTTTGGCGGAATATTGAAAATAAGTTCTCAATAGGATCCTGACAACCGGTTAGTCATTAAAAAAAATTTTGTTGAAGGTATAGTGAAATAGTATAATATAATATAGTATAATGAAATTTCTGATTTTTGAGACTCATACAAATTTAATATTGCATTTAAAGTCCAAATGAATCCTGTGAAGCATGGTGGTATATCTTTTTTAATTTTATTTGATGGTTTAAAACTTTGTTTTTCTGCATTTTTAAATGTATCGATTGATTTTTTAATTATATTTAAAGCATTAAGATTATTTTCACACATAGGTCTTCTATTATGATTTTAATCAAACATATTTTTACTGTTTAACACGTCAAATAAATCATTTAGTTCTTGAAAAAAATTAGCCGTGTCTAATGCCGTTGTTGAATTTAACTGCCCAGTTGCTACACATGTTTTAATGGCTGCAGACACACTACTACTAAACGTTTGAATTGCAATCTTACAGCTCATTTTTTGCCATGGATTTGGATTTATATGTATTTTTTTTTCTTGAACTGTTTTAAAAAATATGTTCAACAAAATGGCTATTTTAAACATTTTAAATTTTTAAATGCGTAAAAAAAATTTTTGAATTTTTTTATAGAAAAAAAAATGAATTTTATGCCATTCAATCAGAATTTTTATACTTAGTACTGTAAAAAAACCGCGTTTAAATATAGTGATTTTACATGGAGATATTAAGGGTGATACGGGACTTCTGCGACATACTGACATACTGTAGTATAGTTAAGGTACAATAGCGACATAACGAAACCATAAATATTTAAATTTGCGTTTAAATAATATAATAATGTATAAACTTAATATTATTAGGTATATTATAGGTACTGTACTATATTCATAATAAATGAAATACATGGAAAAATTTTTTTAGAATTGTTCTAATTTGCAATAAATGTATTAAACTTTGACGCCTCTCAAAAGCGGCGCCTGTAGGCACGTGCCTACCGTGCCTAGTGGTTAATCCGGCACTGGGGGTGAAGCCACCTACTTATCACTGTAACAAATATTTTATTTTTTGTGCAGTACGGAAAAATCCTTACAATAAAACCTGAACCAAATTATGGTTTTTAAAACTGTATATGCTTATAAATAATGAACAATAATTGACAAATTATTGAATAGTATATTTTTATATGAAATATAATTTACCTGCAGTATTCTGAGTATTCATTTTGCAGCCTCTTAAGATTTTGGTTGGCGTGGTTTGTAATAATTCGTTCACAAGTTGGTCTTAAAATTAAAAGTGTCAAGTATAATAATATATCCTTTTTATTTAATGTATTATTATTATTATACAAATATCTATAACTTGTTATATTTTATACATACTTTCAGTTGAATAAATTGAATCTTCGAGACTCGAGTATTTCCTTTGATGGCTTCGATGGATTTTTACACCTATTGGCATCTGTAGTTAATTCTATAAAATATATTTGTCATAGGTAATTAAGTTTATTTTACAATGAAATTTTCAAAATATTTTTATGAGATTTTTGTACATATTTATAAAATTTGAGTTATATTAACTAATTAAATTATTTACTTGAATATTTATTAGGAACAGCATTTGTAATAAGCCGTGATTTAGGATCATTAGGATTCATATACATTTCTTTTTTAAAATGATCAGAACAAATGTATCGTTTTTTTAACTTTTTCGGATCTAATGCTTCCAAACATATATTCCCTAAAATAAATTAAGATAAAATATAAAATTTAATAGGTACTATTTGTTTATTTATTTATTTATTTTGTTTATTCTTTAAAAAGATATTTACCAGAATTCACTATCCACGTTCTTAACATTTCTGGATTTGATGGAAAGACATGAAAAACATTATTGCTTGTCTTCCGCGTTTTATAGCAGTTAAAATACACGCATTTATCACCTCCGGACATTTTTTAATTAATTTAAAAATTATTATAGACGCAATAAATTTAAATTTTCTTAAAAAATTCACCTAATTATTTAAATGAAATTTTAATGTAGGTGTCTGGTGTGTGCGAATGTCGATATTCGAATGAAATCAATGGAGTATAGGAATGATTAATTTTAATCATTCTCAGATTGTCTATTGTAGTTGTAAACAATATTTTTGTAGCTATTTATGCAGGAAACATGTTTAAAAATAGCAATATTTCCATGGCTATCACCGCAGACGATCATAAAATCATAACTAGTGGTGGGTCGTTCATGAACGAATCGTTCCAATGGAACGAGTCCAGTGGGGGAACGAATCGGAACGATTCCACCTATTCGTTCCTTTTAGGTGCAATAGGTCCAAAACCAAGTTGTTCCTAAGTCGTATCACTGTATCAGTCATATCGAGTACCGATTGCACCGAATACCGAAGTACCGAATTGAGTCTTATTTTGCAGTATACACATTCCGTTCCTAACGTATATTCCCCACTATTACAACAATATTATTTCGTACTTTACTACCACAAACTACTAAGCTGACATATTATTATTATTCTACATTAAATTTAATTCATACGTTCCACCGCGCCTCGCGGCTCGCGCATTCGTGCGTCGTACGGCGGCTATACGACTATCCAAGCTGTACAATACGTACCACTGTTTATTATCTATTTATAGGAATGGGACCATAAAAATTTAAAAATAGCTTGATTATAATCAATAATGGTTATATTTGTAATAATATGATTAATATGAATAATTTTAGTATAAAGATAATCGAATCATTTACTCCGTGGTTTGTTTATCGGCTAGTCGTAGTTCGTGTGACAATTATTATATATGGTAATTATTTTATTTTACTTTTATTAATCATTAATAATGAGTAGGAAAACAAGCGATATTTGGTATCATTTTATTACAGCGACTAACGAATCAGCAAAATGCAAATACTGTTCGGTTTCGTACTCTTATAAATGTGGTTCAACCGCAAACCTCAGTAGGCATTTAAAAAGAAAACACATCATACAATATGATGTTAGGAAAAAAATTTGCACTGAAAAAACTGATAATCTAGATCTGGAGGAAAATATTGATGACCCTAATACAGTTTTTGTTCAGCAACATTCTTCTGAAACACAAAACCAACCGTCTACATCTTCTCTTTTGACTTCTAAAATAACTCATACATCTATTAAAACCTCCCAATCTCAAACAGTGATGGACTCATTTATACCAAGACCACTATCTATGAATAAATCGCAAAAAATTGACGAACAATTAGGAATCATGATAGCCAAAGAATTTCAACCATTTAGTATTGTCGAAAACGTTGAATTTAGAAAATTTGTTAATATGCTAAATCCAAATTACGCAATTCCTTCTAGAAAAACCGTCTCCAAGCCCATCATACCACAATTATTAGAAAAAACCAAACAAAAAGTAAAAATGAATTTAAGTAATGCTAAATATATAGCATTTACTACAGACGGCTGGACGTCTTTGAACAACGATAGTTTCGTCGCTATAACAGTCCATTATATAGATAGTATAGAATGTGTTTTAAAGTCATATTTATTAGGATGCTATTACTTCGAACAAGCCCATACTGCAATTAATTTGTCTGAATTTATGAATAAATGTTTCGATGAGTGGGAAATATCTGAAAAAATTAAAATTGCCGTTAGTGATAATGCGGCTAATATTACAAGCGCAATAAGTTTAAATTCAAATTGGCGTCATATGCCATGCTTGGCACACAGCATAAATTTAATTGCACAAAGTGGGTTATCAGACATACAAATTGTTCACAAAAAAGTTAAAAGTATTGTAGAATTTTTTAAACGATCAACAAAATCATACATTAAATTAAAACAAACACAAACACAAATGGGTCTACCTTTACTTAAATTAATTCAGGATGTTGCTACCCGTTGGAACAGTACGTACGATATGTTCCAAAGGTGTATTGATATTAAAGATCCTTTAATATCTACAATAGCACTTATTGGTAAAGTTGAAAATTTATCATCCGATGATTTTGATATAATGGAACATTATTGCAGTATTTTTAAGCCATTTAAAGAAATGACAGTTGAGCTTAGTTCTGAAAAAGGAGTATCGATTTCAAAAGTTATTATACTATGCAATGTTTTATTATCGCATATAAAAAAAAAAATAAAAGAAGCCAATTTACCATCTGTCATACACTCTATGCTTTTAACCATGGAAAAAAATGCAGAAAAACGATTTGACGGGATTGGAGAACAACGATAATTGACTGAAGCAACAAAATTAGATCCTAGGTTCAAAAAAAAAGGCTTCAATAATACAACATCATATGAACGTGCATACCAGAAAATTATTCAAAGTGTTACAACAATTATTCAAATGGAAAAACATAATTTGTCGGAAAACAAAGTAAATGCCGTTCAAGAAAATTCAAATGAAAAAGAACAATTAGATATTTGGAAAGACTTCGACTTACAGGTTAATTTTTTATTATATATTATTTAAGTAAGTACATAGCTTTATTTGTTTTAAAATAATAATCGATTTTCCACAGGCCTCTGCAACTACTATAATCAGCACTCCAAAATCTAAAGCTATTATTGAAATTAACAAATATTTAAATGAGCCCTTGTTAGATAGGAAATCGGATCCATTAATGTGGTGGAAACAGATGAAAATGGTTTATCCAAATTTGTACCAATTAGCGTTGTTAAGGTTATGTGTTCCTTCAACTTCAGTACCGTGCGAACGCATATTTTCTAAAGCTGGGTACACTATATCAGATCGACGAAATAGATTGTCGATGAAAAATGCAGAATCTTTATTGTTCTTAAATAGTAATATTTAATATTTAAATTTAATTATTTCTAAAAAAAAGGTATGTATAATCTATGAAATAATATAATACATTACTTATAATATAATATATTACTTATTTTGTATAATTAATTTACATTTATTTTATAAAATGACTTGGCTTATGGTTAATTTAATACAGTTTATTATAATATTTACACAAGGATAAGTAAATCTAAAAATTCAAATAAAATAAAAAAATTATTATTATTATTATTATTATTATTTTACACATATTGTTTTTTATTTTTATTTTTTTACATATTTTAGTGTCGGATACTTCATTACTTCAATATATAAAGTATAAACAATATTGAATATATAATACAATATAATATATTATATTATAATATGCTGCGTTTATTATTATAACCATTAAAATAATTTGCTTATCATTTTTTTCATGTGTATTTTTAATTCACGTATAATTTTATGTAACATTATGTCATAAATAAAAGTTTATACATTTTTATAAGTTTGTAAGTTATATTTTATATGTTGAAAATATAATCTATTTAAAGATCTGAAATTAATGATTTTATTGTCATAATATTAATTAACATTAAGTACGCGAACTTCGTGTACACGTGTATTTTAAAAACACGTATAAAATTGTTACCGTAAAATGGGGTGACTCCGGACAAATTTGAACGTTTTTTCAAAAATTAACCTCAATATATTGTTTCTAAAATTATGAAAAAAATATATAATGTTCTTTAGGTATGTTGAAATCATATAGCAGAAGAATAATTATAAAAGTCATTAAAGTTTACACTTTTGTTAAAAGTTGAAAACTGTCCGGAGTCGCCCGCAAAATGGGGTGACTTCGGATACCTTTTGAATTTCATTAAAAACCGATGTTAAAATTACAATGGTTGACTTCGGACAGTGAAGATATTTTTAAAAAAAATTGTAACGAATCAAACAAAAAAAAAACCATAACTTTATCATAAATACAACGTAGTTATTTTATTCAATATTTTAAATAACTTAACAAAATAATTTTTTACTTTTATAAAAATGTCAACTTAAAATTAAAAATACTTTTTCTTTTTAATCGTAAACTAATTATTATCAAACAAAACTTTTATAAAATATTATATTAGGTGTGTAAATTGTAAATTAATTTTATTTCTTCAATGAAAATTAGTTGTATCAATCTTGTCAAAAATAAAACGTCCTCGTTTCATTATTTTACTGGGCACTAATTTTCGTACTACTTGCATCTTTGTGATATTACTCTTATCTTTGACTTGTGGAAAAACGAAATATGACTCTTCATGTGCACTTGTTTTTTTTCTCAAAAAGTTCACGTATATTAAAGGAGATTTATCAATTTCCACTTGTCCAATATACATAATATTTCGTTTATTTGTTTCATATTTAACAATAATAAAGTCACCCTTTTTTAGTACAATATTTGGATCAATGCAATCTTCTTCGTTAATTATTTCCGATAAATCGTTGTCTTGTGTCCCGCTGGTAGAAGGTGCATAAATATCAATTGAATTTTCTTCCTGGTCGTTGTCGGGATCATCTAAGTCATCAACATCGTGTAATTCGTCTTTTTTTTAAATATCATCTATTCTTACACTTTTTCCTGCAGATACATTAATTTTTTTTCCTCTACATTTTTCTATTGTATCTTTTTTATTTCTTACATCAGACAAAATATCAACAAATGCTTCAGTCCACGACCTTGATATATCATCGTCGTTTTCTTCAGATCGACTTGGAACTTTATTTAAAACTTTTTGCTTATTGAATGGGTAGATACCTGTTGCACTAAATCCTGACTTAATATTATTTTGCATAGTTTCATTTAATTTTTCTAAAGTTTGTCGAAGTAGTTTGGGAAATTCGGATTTAGGTATTGGTCCAGAGTTTTTGACTTTCCAGGTATCTAAAGCATTTCGCCAACATCTTTTAATCGGTCTAAAAACGGCGACATCGAGCGGTTGACACAAGTGTGTCGCATTTGGGGGAAGTAATACAAAACGAATGTTATTTTTTTCACAAAGTTGAATTACTTCTAATGATAAATGACTAGCTAAATTATCACCTATAATAACTTTAGGTCCAACCAAATTACGACAAGCAGGTAAAAAACATGTTATAAACCAATCCTCAAATATGGGCATATCGAACCACCCACTATCGTTCCGATTATAGCCTGCTCCTTCTACTCCCCCTTCAATCCAAGTTGGATAAATATGTTTAGCTTTATAAACTGTGTAGGGTGGTAGCATTTTTCCGTCAGCCGACACACAAAACATAACTGATACACTTGTTTTTGACGTATCTTTTATAACTTCCGGGTGCTTGGTACCTCGTCTTACCACAACAAGTTTTTTACCTGGGTCATCGACAAAATTTGTTTCGTCATAATTAAAAATATTGCCTGGAGGAACATCTTTTACAACTTCATCAAGGTTATCAAAATATTCATTTAATACAGATGTTGATACAGCTGCTCTCACACGCTTTATATTTTCACTAAATCGTAGTGTGAGAGTATTATTTCTTTTCAAAAATAATTCAACCCAATCTTTTCCAGGCAAATTATTATTAAATTTATTACGCATATTTGAACTTTTACCCAATCTGTCTAAATACGATTTAACAACCAACTGAATGTCACGGCACTTCATAGGAAACCCCCACTCAGAACATTTCAGTAATCCTTCTACAAGTCGACTTTCTTCGTTAATGTTTAAAATAGGTTGTCCACCAGGTTTTTTTATAATTGTTTTTGCATTTAAATGGTCACATAATGTACTTTTTGGTATTCCGAATGCTTCAGAAGCACGTCGAATCGACATTTTTTGGTAACGAACGGCATCAATTGCATTTTTAATTATATTATGATCGTAATTTTGATAAGAACGGCCACCTACCGTTTTTTTGTATGATCTGGGCATCGTAATTTTCCTGTCCGCAGTCACCCCAGGTTTTAAAATAATTAAAAGAATGTACCACTACAAAGAATGAACAAATAAATTAACTATTTTAACACACGTGAACTATAACTGATAAATTTGCTAGCCGATTGACAAAAACCGCAATTAAATATGTTTATTTGTTGTTGTGCTACAGTTGTTATCAGTTCGATAATTTTTAAATCCAAAATAGATCGTCTTGTATTTACCTCCATAACATTTGGTATGATAATATCATGTTATCAATAAATATTATTTTCTATAGAGGATATAATAGATATTAATGTTGAATATTAATTTTCAACTTTTATCAAACTTGTAATCCAAAATTATAAGAAAACTACAAAAATATGGTTTTGTCCGGAGTCACCCCACCTGTCCGAAGTCACCCCATTTTACGGAGATTTTTAGATTATGATTTGTCGAGTATAATACGCGACACAAGTGGCTGAAAAACAGGTTGTGTTTGTTGTAGTTATTTGGTTTGACATCGGTATTCGGTACTCAGTACGTACTAGGTATAACATAGGTAATAATACTATAATAATAAAAGTACTGAAAGGAACGATGGAACGAGTCATTTGGAATCGTTCCTTTTGTGAACCTGGAACGAAAGGAACGATTCACTAAAAGGAACGAAAAATCCCATCACTAATCATAACGCGACGGCCGCGGCTGACCAGAGCGACACTAGCGATTACATGTTACAACGTTATCCGATCGTACTAACAAGGCGACCGCAACGCCTTAAAGCGGTATCCGATTATTATCGCGCAACGTATTTTGTATTGCAGTGAGCGATCTATAGTATTTATAATCAATGATTATATTAACTACAAAATAATTATTAAATTTTAAATTTGATAAATTTTGTCAAAATCCGAACTGAAAATGCTTATAAAAAAAATTGTGCCTATGTATTTTTAATATTTTTCAACTGTTATTGTAACATTATATCAGGTGCCTTTTGAAAACTACTGGTAAATTTTTACTTTTGACCCCTCAAAGTACCAACTAGATTTACTTTCCTATCAGAAAAGATACTGTTGAAGAAAATCCAAGCACTTTAACTGTCCTAAAAGGTGATGACAGACACAAAAAAATATAAAAAAAAGATTAAAAAAATACACATAATTGTAAAATCAATACATTCATCGCTCCGCTCAGAATCTAAAATTGGTTATTATGAATTTTTCAAAAATAAAATGTATACGATTTTAAATTTAAATTTTTATTTTTAATATTAAAATATAAGCGTATTGCTTAAGTGATTAAATTAAAAAAAAATTAATTATATTGGCCAATAATGAATTAATAGGTATAAAAATATTTGAATTCAATCAAAATATTGTATCATAATAATATATTTTTTAAGGGGTTAGAAGAAGATGTTGCTGGTGACCAAGAACGAAGTATTAATATTGAAGAAAACATAGATGTGACTTTAATAAACACAGATGATAATTATAACACACCAGGAAATGTTAAAGGAAATGGTAAAAAACGTAAACACATTGAAGTAATCGAAAGCCGTATGGAAGATGCTTACAAAATGATGAAGACTGTGTATGACAAACCAAAAAAAGATGTATGTGGTATTTACGGGAAACACATTGGCGAAAAATTAAGACAATTTGATGAATGTACACGTGATTGGCTTATGCATGAGATAGACGGTTTAATTTTACGTACCAAATTTCAAAATCAACTACCTCCATCATCGGCGTCTTCTCAACATTTACAACCCGATTACCACGTAGGAAATTTCCAGGGACATGTTTCAACTCCTTCATATTCTACTTATAATAGCTATCCTGTAGTGGTACCTTCAACATCATCATACCATTCTCAAACCCCTAATGATATGAATTAACACTGTTCTTTTTTTTTTTTAACTTAAGCGTAGAAGGCACTTATATAATTTATTTTATTTAATTAATAGCGGGGACTATTTAATACTTATGTCAAGTAATAATGTATTTTATTATTTATATATTTTATAATCAAAAAAAATATATACTTAATATATTAAAAGGTAAATTTTAATTTTATTAAATTCTTAAATATTTGTACAATGCATTATTCCACAGAATATATTTGAATCTTATGTTCTTACCTTAATTTCTTCCTTTAGTACTTGTATTAAGGCGCTACAAACATCGTATATACATCTCGACACTGTTTGGATTGAGAATTTAAATAAATATGACAAACTACTGAAACTATCGCCGGATGCCAGAAATCTAAGTGAAACTGCTAATCTTTATAAAATATATGTAACAATATTACAATTAAGATATAGAGTAAAATAAATAAATAAAAACTGCTAACCTTTCCTGTACAGGGATCGCTTCTCTTATATTGGTATTTGATTTTCGGATCATTGGACCAATTTTGCATGGTAAAAATTCAAAATCTGTAGCTGACATTTGGCAAAAATTCTCAAATTTACCAGACGGTTCACGCCTCAAGTCTTCGATTAGATTTGTCGCGTTGTACCTTTATAACATGTAAACAATAAACATATAGTAATAATCTGCATGTAATACTTATTCTTACCTATATATAAATCAACGTAATATAATATCTATGTATTTGTTGTATGTAGGTACCAATAGGTAACATAATTAGTGCATATGCGATATGCATATATGCAATATATTGCTAAATATATAATGTTTAAATGGATAATGTATTGAGTAGGATTAGGTACTCGCATTTGATTAAAAATAATAAAATATAGCTTAAATATTAACTATAAGTACCTACATAATTAAAAATATGAATAATAAATACTTTTAAATATCTTAAACATTTTGTACGTAATATCTAAAAATATCTAGGTACATAAAATATTATATTAATCTTACCTATTGCGGCTTTTATTTAAAGATGACATCCACCACCTTCTTTTTTTTGGACTTTTTGTAGTTTTTTTCAAATTTAAGTATTCACCACACATAACGATAAATGACGCACAAGCCAATACCTACTTTATCATCGTCACTCATGGTGTGTTATAAGATTATTTATCTTTTTCGGATTTATAAACTATTTTCTACACGACCACGAGGACAAACAGTAGGTACTAAACTGCTAAAAACTAATTTATAAATCCAAATTATATATTAAATACCTCCCCCACTGACAATACTTGTGATAACTTAACCAGCTGTGGGAACAGTTTACTTGGCTACTTGCACAAGTGCGCGAGTATTGGCCTACTTGACAAATATGCCAGTCGTCGGAACACTATATTTGTAAATCATTTGCCATGGCGAGTATTGGTGTACTTGGCAAGTACACCAGTCGTGGGAAGCCGGCTTTAGGGATTAAGATAAAATGTCCAATTAACTCATTAGTTGAGTTTAAAAATAATTCGCAATATTCTGGATCTAAACATCACATAGCTATAGATCCGTTAATTGTGCACTATTGGACAACACATCAGCTTGTAATATACAAAGATTTAAGAAAATCTTATTGCAAAGTATCAATTGATGCTACTGGAGGCCTAGTGAAGAAATTTAAACGTTCTTCACTGAATTTATTATCTTCACATATATTTTTATATGAAGCTGTAGTCAATATGCACTATGGGCAAATTCCAATAACGTAAATGGTTTCGGAAAAACAAAATACAATCACTATATTTAATTGGATCCCCGGTTCGTACTTCGCACGACACGCACGTCTCTTTTTTTCTCTCTATTAAAAATGCGTTGGCGTTTTCGTTCTTCGCAACCGATTTTGTAAAAATTAATTCGCAAAAATTGCTATCGTCAAATCGAATCCAAACTAAATAAAGTCGAACCTGTAAGTACGCTGATGCTCGTGCTTTTCAAAAATTAAGTTGTAATGTAATTAATAAGTGAGTTAATTAATTATTCGTCACGCTATCGTTGTCGTCGCGCTATTGGTGCCTCGAGCAGCGCCACTCGACCTTTGCTCTCGTGCACTATGGCGAAAAATCAGAATACTTCTAATGCTTCACCGAACAGAACAGGTATAATAAATAATTCTAATCAAACTAGAGATGGTAAACTGTGATTTTTTCGCAGTAGCAATAACAGTTGCTACTGCTACTGAAAAAGTAGCAGTGAAAATAGCAGTGATTGCTACTTCATATATTATGCCAATATCATATCATTATAAAATAGCATTTATAGCAGTGATTGATACTTCATGCATTTTGCCAATATCATATCATAATAAAATATGATTATATTAATAAAATTAAAAATAGCATTATAGCAGCGACTGCTATTTCATGCATTTTGCCAATACACAACACTGAACACATTATTTTATTATCATATATCTGTCATACAATACACATGATTTTGTCATGAGAGAGTGGGGGGGGGGGGGGATTTGTCTGGTTTTTTAACATTCAATTTTATTTTTATTAAAAATCTTTTTTTAGATAGCTGGGTCTCACTCGTGTATTAATCATAAACATTTTTATTTATGGTTATAAGATCAATTTTTTTAAGAAGTTATCTACTATCAATACGAACATTGAAATAACTTACAAATTTTCGCAAATAAAAAAAATTTAAAAAATTTAAATTTTTTTATTACAATAACTACTACTTATGAGGAACCTTGTAATACATTTTCAAGATTTATTGATCTGTCTAATTTTTTTTATCGATATTTTTAGAAAAAAAAAATCGAAAATATCGACTGTCTATAAATAGCTCAAAAAATCAAAACCTTTTTGATAATAACGCGATGTCATAGGCGCAAATAGACAAATTATTTTGGGGGGACTAATCCTATAATATTTTCTAAAAATTATATATGCTCAGTACTAATTACTGACTTTTGAACTGGGGGGACTTGGCAGAAATATTGGGGGAATAAGTCCCCCCAAGCCACCACCTATTTGCGCCAATGCGCAATTTATAGATAATGCTAATTTAAACAGTAGGTGAAAATTTCAAGTATTTACGTTTTTAAGTTGCAGTAAAATATAAAAATCGATTTGATCAAAAACTGATTTTACGTAAAAACCCTAGCTTGTATTATACAAACATTATAATATATTAAGTAGATGCATGTTATAACACGTTCAAAAAATTATGCAATATATTTAGGTTTTATTTTTAATTACTACAGTAAACATTTTATTTTCTGTTTGCTGTGCCTGACAATCAATTTGTGTACTGAGTAGTGTGTACATTTTTATCCATTTTAACCAAAATTATTAAATTGTTCTTTGAAATACTTATCTCTTATACATTTAAAAATGAGTCAAGACAAGAGAACAAGTAATATTTGGCAGCATTTTTCTAAAATCGACTCCAATTTTGCAACATGTGATTTGTGCAAAAAGAAGTTGTCTTTTAAAACAAGTGTCACAAACTTGAAAAAACATTTACATAATGCTCATTTATTATATTCATTTACTTCGACTGTACAAGTAAGCATAAAATAAATTTAATTATGTTTTAGTTTGGCTTTTATGAGTAATGAGTTGTAATTAAGTTGTAATTTAGTTGTACCTTAAATACATTTTTTATTTTTAAATTAAGCTTAGAAGGCTTATTTTTTTATGAAGTGTAAACAATCTGTATAATAATTAACAAATTAAATAACTATGATACCTACAGTCTAAAATTTACACAAATTATTGAAAAAAAACAACATGTTTACAACTGTTACTGTAACTTACTTAAATACAATTTAATTAGTTTTAGTTTTACATTATGAAATTGTCTTAATATACATAAAAATTAAAGTCAAACTATCAGCAAGATAATACTAATATAATGCACCTATAGTTACACTAGTTATTCAAAAAATGTTTTTTTTTTTTATATGAACACAAAACACAGAATGATTGTGTAAATGAAACTGTTGCAAACATTGATGATCCTTTGCCTTCAACATCTGGAGTAAACACCAGTACAGCATTCGACAGTACTAGCAATGTCGCTATTTCAATTGAAACTGAAACACAAGTTCAAGATAATAGTATTCCGCGACCACTTAAACGAAAACAGTTAGCAATAACTAACTACATACCTAAAAAAATGTCCGTTGATGTGCAAAAGAAATTGGACCATTCTTTTTTAAAACTTTTTACAAAAGATTTACAACCATTCAGTGTTGTTGATGATGCTGGTTTCAAAGAATTTGTACATTTGCTTAATCCTGCTTATAAAATTCCTAACCGCCATTCCATATCCAAAGTATTGATCCCTGCAGAGTATGAAAAATGTTTGAATGCAATGAAAGATGTAATTGAAAAGGACTTGGAAACCGCTTGTATTACAACCGACTGTTGGACTTCCAGAAACACAGAAGGTTTTATGGCTATAACATTACATTTTATAGATCAAAATTTTGTACTCAAGTCAATTTTATTGAGTTGCCATCCTTATAGTGAAAGCCATACAAGTGAAAATCTTAGTAAGGAAATCAAGAATGTTTTACAACAATGGGGTGTGGAAAACAAAATTGTGTTTGCTGTGTCTGATAATGCACCTAATATAAAAAATGCGTTAAACATTTTAAAATTAAAAAATCTTGGCTGTTTTGCTCACACCCTTAATTTAATTGTACAATCTGCATTAAAAGAAGAATCTGGTCTTATTGATAAAGTTAAAGATATTTCCACTCATTTTAGAAAAAGTACCACTGCTCACCATAAGTTAATGACTTACCAAATTAATTTAGGAGAAAAACAACCAAAAAAAATGCTCCAAGATGTTTCAACACGTTGGAACTCAACATTTTATATGCTACAACGCTCTGTTGATTTGGAAGTAGCAATCAGAGGAACAATAGGTCTTTTAGACAAAGCTCCCAATACCTTGAGCCCAGAAGAATGGTTAACTGTAAAACACTTTTGTCAAGTTTTAAGTCCATTTGAAGAAGCAACAAAAGCTATCAGTGGAGAACAGTACATGACTGCTTCATTGACTATTGTTATAGTTCAAGGTCTACAAAATGTCTGTGAACAATTAAAAAGATCTAATTGCACACCAAGAACAATTAATTTAATTAATAATTTAGTTAAAGGTATGAATGAGAGACAAGGTTGGGGTAACATACAAAAAAGCAATACATTAGGTAAATGTACATTCCTGGATCCACGTTTTAAAACTGTTCCATTTGGAAACAACCAAGGTATGCTGAATTCCATAAAAAATGACATCATAGAATCAAAAAGTCATTTAATTTCATTAACCAGATCTGAAATAAGATCAAACGTAGAAACAACTTCAGCAGAAATAACATCAGGGCCAAATGAAAGGGCATTTTCTATTTGGCAATCAATTGATACACAAGTAACTAGCAACCAACCTTCTGAAAGAACCTCAACCGCACGAGCAATTATAGAAGTTCAGCGTTATATGGAAGAATTGTTAATTCCAAGACAATGTAGTCCTTTAGTCTGGTGGCAAGAACAAAAATATAATTTTCCTTTTCTTAGCATTTTGGCAAGAAGAATGTTGTGCTGTTTAAGTTCATCGGTACCATGCGAGCGTGTGTTTTCAAAAGCAGGCTTAATTTTATCTAATCGAAGATGTCGCTTAAATTCTAAAAAAGCACAGATGCTGTTATTTTTAAATCATAATTCATAATGACTAGACTAATGTACTTAACAATGACACCTATACTTGATTGTTATAAATTATCAGACATCAGCTTATATTTTAATAATAAGATTAATTTTAATTAATTTTCATGCAAAAGATATGCATCTTACATTTTAAAATCTATACATTTTTCATTTTTGTAAGTATTAAGTAATAATAAATTATTAATTATCATTTATCATAGAATAAAGAGTTGATTATTAAATTCAAAATTGATAAGGTAAGGTAAGATCATGTTTAGATGTTATCAAAATATTTCCATATTATATTACACCACGGCTGTAGATAGGATGGTTGCACATCGACTATGTAGTATGTTAAATGGTATCCCATCTACAGCCGTGGTTAGTTCTTATCAAATATGTTGAAAACTTACAGCTGCTTGCTGGCGCTATCTAGTATTATTTTTTATTGCACACAAATAACATACAAATCATAATATTATGGTGTAGGTGTTCATAATAATAAATATAATTTTGAATTGTTTTAATACAATTTATTTTATTGGTATTACAAAATATTATAAAGCTATTATAGAATTATAATTATAATTATTATACATTATAGTATGTGCTATCAAATAAATGTTTATACTTTTCTCCTTTTTGATATAGATACGCTTTGGACTGTCAAGGAATTGTCCGTATTTGATTTCACATCAAAATGTGTTGGTTCAAAAACCTATATTGAAATATTTTATAAATACTTTTTTATTACAAATTATTAAAACAAAAATTACTGATTTAAAAAAATATAAATAACCTCTAAATTTTTGATTAATTCTTGAGAATTATTTCTGTATGGAATAGGAATTGCTCCTTTTCTCAAACTTAGTTGTTTACGACATATCTAACAAGTAATAATAATTAAAAATATATTTAATTACATAAAATGAATGTAACATAAAATATATAGTCTTACTCTATACTTAAAATTGGGGTCTTCATTGTCTCCAGACTCCCAGGCAGAGATTATATCATTGTGATTAAAATGAGCAGCACAAACATGGTGACTTTTTTTAAATGAAATTCCTAGAGCTTTTTCCCATTGATTTTTAATTAAATCATCTTTAGGAACTCTAAAAACTGTTTTTAAAGACGAACAGTCACGTATACAACATTTGTAAGGCATTTTATATATTATTAGTCAAATAATAGAGAAAAAAAGCAATATTGGCAAATGAGGAAAAATACTTAAATGATAAATACTATAATCTATATTGAATTATTGACAAATAGCATAGAGTAAGAATATAATATAGTCTATATAGTCTAAAAATAAAAATAATTACAGATCGGTACAGCCGTGATTACAATTTATAGTTTTTCTATTGTAGATACTAGATAGCGCTGTAACCAATCGTAGGTTTTTCAATAATTTTGATAAGAACATTTACACCACGGACTAAGATATACAGGACTGGACACGAACATTTAATCATGTCCATGAAATGATATAGAGTGGGCGGTGTACGGGGATACTTGATCTTGTCAACACTAACGCCATCTACTGAGCAATTATATGTACTATAAATCAATTTAATATTATAAAATATATTATATTAATAAATAGTATTATACTATTATACATTAAATAAAGCGGCTACTGTGAGACTCGGGTGCTTATATAGTGCTTACTATAAAATATCACGAATATTTTTAAATTCAAATGATTGTAAATTGTAGGTACTAGGTACTATAATAATTAATAACTAGGAAATGTACTAATGTACCATGTAAGTCTGTAACTTATGACAAATTAAATTAATTTTGTAACGCTTTAACCACAGTCCACAGGATTATTTCTATTTTCATTCTGTGATGTAACTTGTAACATCTGTAACTACCTGTTACATTTTCAATTTTGGAATGTTGCCACATTGGTAAATATACCTACAATAATATTACAATACAACTCTAATTCACATTTAACTAATAGGTTTTGTATTTAATAATTTCAAATATAACATAATTATTAATTATGAAGATTGAAGTTTTGAGAGCTTTTTTTTTTTAGAGCTATTTTTCTTTAATTCTCTATTATGAGTTGTAGTATACTGCTTCATTCTCATAATAATGTAATTTTGGAAAATAACCGTCATAATTTCAGATTTATGCTCAAAACATGAAAATTTAAGCATTTCTGGATATTTTTCTATAACGTAATCAACAGTTTGTTAAAAACATTGGATGTGGTCACAAATCTATTCAATCCTTCTTCAATGACTGATGTCAATTTAAATAATTGAAAATTGGGATGTACAAGAAACCCCTTAGTTTTTATATTTGTCAGTGAAGCCTGTGGTTGTGTACCTGTTCCTATAAGAATATGATTGATATGTTATTAGATATATAAATTTAGATTTTAAATATTAATACATCATTTTACCTTTTAAAGCCAATAAACATTTATCACATTTTGTATATTTTTTTACTATTCTACATAAGTATCCGCATATGTAATAAATTACACAGTCCTTAGCAGTTGACTTTATTTCAGTACTATAATTATGATCGTGTAATAAGACATTATCTATAGGGTCCCAATTTTCTTCTTGTACAAGTGAATCTAATTTTTCTTTTAATTTATTAATTTTTACTTGTCTTTCTGACTGTGTTACACTGAATATTTCTTTTAGATCACTATAGGTCACCTTAGGTGAATTAGAATCCAAAATTTGACAATTACCGGTTTTGGGCGGCTTCAAGATAGAATAGATGGAAAGCAATTTATAAACTTGGAGGAATGTTGGTGTTGTTGGATGCTCATTTGGGCCAGTAGCTTGTCTAACAGTTCCAAAAAATTGCTAAAAACCATGGTAAATATAAAATCAATGATTTATTACGCTATAATAGTAGTATATTTCCTAGAATTACCTCTAAACGGTCTTGGTTCATTTTATTGGTAAGAACATATTTGAAACCACAATCATTTAATAAATATTTGGATAATTCAAGAGTTGATTTAATTGTTACACGGAGCCCTTCAGACGTACTTCTAGTTAAAAATTCATCTTGTGTAATATTTTTACTGTCAAAATAACTTTCCCATTCATCAAGCCAATTTAGACTGTCTTCTAAAACCTTTAAATTAAAATAATAATGACTCCCTACATAGTTTATGCTGTTTAAAATTAAGAAATTCAAATATAAATATATTTATACATTTTTAATATATAAACATACTTTAAAATCTGAACTATTATTTCTTATTCCTTCATTTGGGAATTTCCGGTTAAGAGCATCGAACAAATTATTTAACACTGATGTAAACTTTTCTGTTTCCTCACTGTCTTTAAGGGATTTAATATTTTGGTTTTCTCTGTAAAATTTAATACCACATGCCATTGAATTGCTAAAGACCTACAACATAACAATATTAACTTGTTTTAGTAATATTAGTAATTGAAAACTTCCCAGCTAAGTATACCTGTGTTGCTAGTTTTACCGACATTTTAGAAAAATTATCTAAATTTATATGACGATCTGTTATTTTTGGGCATATTCTAGTAGGAATTGACATATTTTGTGACACATCAAGGTCATGGATTTTTTTGTAATGCCACCAACTTACATATGGTTTTTTTGGATCAACCTATGAAATTACAATAATTGTTAGGAAATATAAAATAATATAGTATTTTCAAAATGTATTACCCTGAGAACTTTTTTGTCGTGAAGTCTGTTTCTAACACATTTGATCAAATGAGGAGCATCAGAAAACATGTAAAGTTTTCTAGTATCATCCATTGGGTGAATAACATAATTTTGAACTTTACATTTATCACCAGTAATACCTAGTTCAGTCCACATTTTACGATTGGTCTGAGCTCCATCTGATACTATTCCATCAACTTTAGCACCAATTGTTTCTAATAGTGAAATAGCTTTGATAACTAGTTGAGCTAATACAATACCTTAAATGTCAAAAAATAAAATATAAATGTACATACCAAATTCAAATATTATAATAATTAAGAGGACAAAACACTTACACATATACAGAAGCTTTCTGTTAATACATAGATGTCTGATGAATACATTTATAGTAACTAGTGAAATATAGGTTCCTATTAAAGTTAGTAGTTACACACAATAAAACAATCTACTTGAATTAATAAAATCTATACATGAAGGAAAACACCTTTTCACAAACACATAGATACTAGTTTACACAAACAAAATGTTAAGTTTAGTAATATAATACACAAATATATTATCATAGGATATAATTTTAAACCTGAAACAGTTCCTTTTGAAGAGAATACACCAATTGGTTGACAAAAATTTGCCGATAGACTTTGAAACATAAACACAAGACCATGATTTGCTTTTAAATTTGTATTTTGGTCTTGTGGATTGTTTCCAAGATTTTCTAACCCAGAGTATGTTAGAGTACTTGAATTAACATGAATACTTTCACGAAGCATAATTTCGTCAAACAAAAGCATTCCGTGTCTTTGTTCATTGCTTAAAATAGAAATTTTTTTTTTTAATAATTGAAAAAATTTCTCATCAAACCCACATTCTGATTTGACCTGTGAAAGGTATCTTCTTACAGTACGAAAACAAGGCAATGGAAGAATTTGCTGTGTTCTTAGGAATTCATATGCAGACGGTGATCTAATAAAAATGAAAAATACATCCATATGATCTCTTTTTTTTTAATACTTACTTAAAGGAACGGCTTTATACCTAATACGAAAGAGAATGCATAACAAAATCCAAATCTCAGAGTATTTTCTATTTTTAGAGTTTGAAATAATACTTGATTTATAAATTTCATTAATAATAGATTTTTGTGAGTCATTAAATTTACTATTTTGTAGAATAGACTCAAAAGTTTTAATTTCTATTTTTCCCATCCGTTCTTGTAAATTTCCAAGTTTTTGACAAAGGTTGAGAATTCTTGATTTATACCTCAAATAGTTAAAAAATTATTAAATTAAAATCTCAACTTCATTGAATTTAATATATTGTATATAAGTATATTTGTATACCAATATAATACTTTTTTTTAAATTTTTAAATACGCATCAACAGCATTATAGATTAGGTACCTTATATTTTTTTCCTAATATAGTTTTTTTGTTTTAAAATACCACAATAACTTCTTCTTTTATTTGGTGTAAGTACTTTTGATATATATGGATTAAGTTTAGTTTTAGATATATCATATCTGTGTTTTTTTAATCTAAATATATTAACCAATTTTTCACACAGAACACATCTCTTTCTATTAGGGTCTATCAGTAAATTACATTTCAAATGATGCCAAACTTTATTTGAATTTATAAATCCATTTTTATCAATTATTCCTATAAGAAATAATTTAAAATCATTATTTTATTAAAAAAAAAAATTAAAAATGAATTACAATGTAATAATTATTATAATTAATGTGTTAAAAGAAAACTATTATTATAATAAAATATAAATAACATAATGTAACATGTAATTCACCTGGGTAATTTATTTCACTGGGTCCACCTAAACAAACAGCTTTTAAAGAAAATATTGTTAGTGCTTTTTCGATGTAATTCAGTTGAAATGGATAAACTAAATTAAACATTCTATTTTGATCTTCTAATAATTGATCATTAATAAAGTAGTTTATATTTGTATCAGAAGTGAAAATAATTTGTCTTTCAATCACAGCTTTAATGTTTTTTGTAACTGTATGTTTTAAAAAATAAAATGTAACAGCCTTATTTCCATCATAAAATGTTTTCCAACCTGATGGCAGGTTAACAGATTGGAAATATAAAGTCAATGTTTTAAATGAATCAATAAGTTTGTTCTAAAAAATAAAAATATAAGTAACAACAAATAATTTTTAAAAACAATATGTACCTAGGTTTAAGAAATTAAAAACCTACCTCTAATTTTGATGTTTTATCTACATCTTGCAAGTTTAATAATTCATCATATTTATTCATACGTGACCAAACTAGCTCTCTACGACAATGTGGTATTTCAGGTTGAATATTTAGATCCAATTCTTTTTTCTGTTCAATTTTTTTATCCTATAAATATTTAGAAAAATAAAATTGGCATCTATAATCTATATTATGTTGTACCTATATTGTTATACTGCTATATACATTGTAATCTTTGATATAACGTTGGAAATAAGTTAAAAAATAAGTAGGTACCTACATTTATGTATTGCATAAACAATATTACCTCAAATAAATTTTTATTTTGACATTCATTTTGTGCATAACTACAACTGGCTTGGTCTAAAGTACTGTCAAGTGTTTTGTTGGAATTTTCAAAAACTGACGGAATAGCACCTTGTTTTAATTTTGGTTTTATTCTTTGTGTCATAATATCCTAGATTGAATAATCGTTGACAATTTTTAATTAATGAACAGTGGTGTAATTAAGGTATGTATTTTAATTTACCTTTTCATTAATAATTGCATTCTGCCAACATGAATAAGACCTCTGTATATCATTAGGATGAAAATGTCTTTCACATATTCGTTGTGTTGGTTTAACAATCTTACCATTATTTTTTTAAATAACTTTCAACCATTTATTCCGGAGCTCAGTAGCTTTAGGAAATAAAAATAAAGAAAACTTTTTGTCCTTATAATCTTTATTGTTTTCACAATTAGTTATACAACATTTATGATGCATTTTCTACTTTAATACATTTAACTATTTAAGTATTTTACTAGGCATACAAATACTAGTGAATTAGAGTATGAGTATAGCTTATTAGCTTAGTATAGTATATTATTATATTCTACCTATATTAGCTATTCTTGTTATAAAACCATAGTTATTATTACTCTATGGGACGATGGCTATATAAATATATATCTTAGGCCCACTTTCTCGACTTCTAGTTAAGGAAATGTAGCTGTCAGATAGCACTAACTGTAGGTTAAATTTCATTTGTCAATTTCTCAACTGCCAGTTAGTGCTATCTAACAGATAAAGTGCTGAATAACTTATTCGGTACAAATTTTACCGGATAAGTTTGTAACTGGCAGTTATTTATCAGTTTATCTCCTTATCACCTCACTTTAGGCCTATAGAATTTTTTTTATAGTTATTTTTCATTGATATCGTCATAATAAAATATAAATAATAATGACAAGTTCAATAATTTCAAATCGAATTCGATCGGTGAGTGATGATGACGAAGAAATTATTGAATTTCTTATGCGTAGAAATCGACCTCGTGTTTTTCAAAACCGAATAGATCACTTCAACAAATGGAATGATGCTGAATTTTTCCGAAGGTTTCGGATGAAAAAACCTACTTTTATGTACATTTTGGGAAAGATAGAAAATACTTTGTCAACTGCTAAGAGGTAAGATTACAGTTGTTATACTGTTTCTAGTCTTTACTGTTAGCATTCCTAATTTTAATTTTCTATTATAATATATTCTAATACATATATTATAAATTATAATAAATGTAATAAATGTCTATTTGTAGGATGACTTCAATTACACCAATGCAAAAATTGTTGGTGGCACTAAGGTTTTATGCAACTGGGAATTTTTTAATAACTGCTGGGGAGCTCGTTGGAATTAGTGAGCCGTCTGCTTGTCGAATAGTACAGCAAGTGACATATGCTTTAGCAGAACTTCGTCCAGATTATGTAAAAATGCCCCAAAATGTGGAAGAGATACGTCAAGTATCGTACCACTTTTACAAGATTGCTAAAATGCCACGAGTTATTGGAGCTATTGACTGCACCCACATTCGGATAAATTCCCCTGGTATGAAATATTTCTAATATACAGGAAAGAGTGTTGCACTTTGCGACCTTTTTTTTAAATCCTTTTTTGCTCTAAATTCTAAACTACGATATGCAATATACATATAGGTTTACATTCATATTTTTAATTTTTACCAAATATTGATAGTTTAACAGAAAATAGTTTATTTAATTTATTAAATTTATAGGTGGTGAAAATGCTGAGTATTTCAGGAATCGCAAGGGCTATTTTTCATTGAATGTTCAAACTGTTGCTGATGCTAATCTTCAAATATTAGATATAGTAGTTCGTTGGCCGGGATCAGTGCATGACCAAACAATATTTTTAAATTCAAAACTCAAGACAGATCTAGAAAATGGTCGGTTTGGAAATAATTTATTAGTGGCAGACAGTGGTTACGCCAATTCTCAACATGTAATCACACCACTTCTACAAACAAATAATAGAGTTGAGGAAATATACAATGAATCATTAATTAGAACAAGAAACGTAGTTGAAAGACAATATGGAGTATGGAAGCGTAGATTTCCAATATTATCTTTTGGATTTCGAATAAAATTGGCAACTACAATGGCCGCAATTGTTGCTTGTGCTGTCTTGTTTAATATTACTCGTTCACTTGATGGAGAAGAGCCACCAGATGATAATGAAGCGAGAAACTTTATAGCCGTACAAGAAGAACCATCACAAACACCTGTACAAGCTAATAATAATCAACAATTTACTGCTAGGAACAGACTATTAAATGATTATTTTCCTTCATTACTTGATGCCTGATGGTAATGGACAATAATAATAGTATTTGATTTATTAATTTGTCATTTTGTGAGTCATTTTTTTTTATAAATTTTTACTAGTGTATTTAAAAATAAAATGTGTCTTCAAATAAAATTATTGTGATATGTTAGCTTACAAATTTTGTGTTTTATACATGTTAATGTTTTCTCTGATTTACCATTATTTTAATTATGTAGGAAGGTGCTTTGCATATTCAGTTAATTTTAAAATCTTTTAAGTATTAAAAAAACCAATCTCTTTCATAGTCCATATATTTCATATTAATATGTGACTTCAGTATACACATAATAATATAATAATAATAAACAATATAATAAAAATAAACTTAATATTAAACAAAAAATAAAAACATTAATTATAATTGTAATAAACGTTCTTTGGTATGAATATGTTTATAATTAAATATGAAAACAAAAACAAATATGACTGTTTAAATCGAGATTGAAATGTACAAAATAAATTGACTAATCAATTAAGACTGAGTAGATTTTTTTAAAAACAATATTTCTAACTCTAATTTTTCAATTTGCAACTTTAGTTTTTTAGTTCGTAGTTGATGTTCAATAGTATCTTCTTGTTCTTTTTTTCCCAATATCTTTATTTCTTTTTCTACAAGTTCTGCTTTTGAGGAACACAAATCATTATAGTTAGTCGCCACACTTGAAACAGTTGATTTTTTTTTTTAGAGAAATTCATCCGTGTCTGCTCTAGAGAGCTTGATTCTAAAACATAATAATTAAACATAAGTAATGAATAACTTTAATGAAAAATAAATTTCATAAAAGAATTGTTTACTTTCAAATAATGATGTGCTGGTAGTTGGTACTTGATCTACAGCAATGTCTGTGCTTATTTTATGCTTTAGTTCTTTTGGCTTGGCAGTCTGTAGCATTGTAGCACTATAATCACTAAAATTGACTCGAATGGTGTCTGTTGGATCTATCAAATAATATTGAATCATTTATAATATTTTTAACCATCAAACATAAACCAAATTTAAAAAATAGTATTTCTTACTAATAGGTGAATTATTTTCCTCTAATATTGATGGATCATCTATTTCTTCCATCATGATGCCAAAATCTAACTCATCAGTACTTTTTAAATCTAGAAAATATCTTTGTTATTCAACTTCAATAACATTTCATAATAGAGCTAAGTACTTGTATGAGTGCTATCTGAGTCAAATTGGCAAATTAACCCATCAGAGCTGAGTTTTATATTTTGATGCAGCTGTTCCAAAACAGGGTTTAATTTTGCCTCACCTATGAATGGACCTCCACCTGTACCAGTAACATACTTCTTTTGTTTTGCAACAGATTTCCTCACTTCTTTTTTCATTGAATCATATTTTGATCTGAGGTTTTTTATAGATCTGGACTAAAAAAATTAATAAAATTAAACTAGTATTTGGATACTTATAATATATTTAGCAACCTATTGATTTTTAAATTTGTTTTCTTTATCAATGTATAGAATATTAGATTTTTTTAGTACCTATTTTCCTCATCTAACAATGCTTGTATTTAAATACATTTTTAAAAACAATAACATTAATATTTAATACCTAACTATAGTTATTTATCCTGGGTTATCACTACATTAACATAATTTGATATTTTCATATTATGTTTTTTACTATTTTAGTGAATTGATTATATTTGTATAAAATATAATCATAAATAATAAATAAATACAATTTTGTTTTTATAGTAACCCACCTCATATATGGACTGAACCAAAGTAAAAAAAAAAATAAATCTTGCATACCCTAAGTAAGACGTTTACAATGATAGAGTGATTATGTTGCAATAATTGTAGGTAATTAACATTTTAATCAGGTACCTATACAATCAAGATATTAAATTTCTCATTAATATCAATTAAAAAAGTTGTTAAAAACTGTTATACTACTTATATACTGATAATTGATATACTATTTTAATAGAACTTTTACAACATTTAAATTTATACATCTTATTAGACACCTTTACCAACCACCCTTTTGTAACATTATAAACAATACTTACTGGACCATCGGTTGTAGAATTAAATTCTATATGGATCTTTTCCCAGGCCAAAATTTTTTGCTTCCACGTTACCGCATTAGTTGTTTTATTTTCCAATATACTTTTGTTTGTGTTGCATAAATGCAACAATAAATCAATTTCTGAATTAGTAAAATTACTTTCCCGCTTTCGCTCGGACATACTTTTCGATGAAACGAAACGAAACGAAAAAACTAACTTCAATAAATTGCACACAAGTTTTATTTATTGGTACAATACAAATTAAAAATTTGGTTGTATAAAAAAGATATTTGTTGTTATCACAATTAAAATGATATAAACCGTGGAAGATAAGACAATCCTCCTAGATAAAATCAATATGTTCTGGTTAGCTATCTTAGAGATAAAAGGTGCTTCAGAAATTGAAGCTCAGTTATAACTAATAGATAGTGTTATCTTCTAGAGACTAAACTGTCAGTTAACTAGAAGTTGAGAAAGTGAGCCTTAAGCCGGGTCCACACGATGATAGTAAAACGCGATAGCTGCTATCGCGATAGACTGCAATAGTTGACTATCATAGATGGTATTATCCATACAATGGTAAAGGAGTGATAGTAAACTTCGATAGTGAAATAATTAATAAATTATATTATATTATAAAAAAACTTATATAACGTATTATGTCTTCAATTATAATATTATTATATTAATAACCTATTCTTAATAATAGTAATTGTATTTCTTTTGTTGAAAATGTCTTCGAATGATACTATTTGTGCTGTATTACGTGTAGTTGAGGAGATAATAAAATTAAAAAGGTATAAAAAATCTAAAAAAAAAAAAATATGGGTTAAAGATTGGATAAAGCGAAGAAATAATCTAGGAGCATCGAATACATTGTTAAAAGAGTTGGCTGTTGAAGACCCGAGAAATTATTTCAATTTTCTTAGAATAAATGAATCAATGTTCAACATTTTACTAGGAAAGGTAATGACAACAAAACTTTTATTATATTTATGAAAAATAATTAACATATAATTTACCTATGTTCTTTTGCAGGTTAAAGACCAAATTTCAAAACAAGATACAGCTATGAGAGAGGCATTAACACCGAGAATTAAATTAGAAATAGCATTAAGATTTCTAGCAACCGGAGACTCATATACATCTCTACAATATTTATACAGGGTTTCAAAATCTGCTATTAGTGAATTTATGCCTGATGTTTTCGATGCAATATATGCAGGATTAAAAGAATTTATCCAGGTAGAAAAACACATTTATTAATTTTCACCATACACTTTAAAGTGTAATAGCATAATTTCCTTTCATTTATTTTTGACAGAGGGTAATATTAACAAATAAATAGTACCATTAATATTAAGATAAAAAGTTAAAAACATAGTATTAAACAAATAGCTAAAATTATTATATAACTAACCTTTTTTATATAAATTATCATTAGCTATTTGATTTTTTTTTTAAATTTATGCATAAACATTTAGTCTTTCATTAGATTAAGAACTTAATAATAATAATAGTTAACTGTGTTATAATATTATAATATAATAATAATTTCCTTTAAACACATATGGTAATATTAACAAATAGGTACATAGTATGTCTTAAATTTAACATATTTTATAATTTGTTCTTTACAAATTTATGAAAGATTTTATTAAACCATAAATTATTTCAACTAAAATTCAAAAAAATCCAGTCTTTGGATACTACAGATTGTTCATAACACATAATACCAAGTTCAATTTTTCCAATTATTATAGAATAGAGTCACATTTGATGGTCGTTCATCTTGTGGTTGACCTTCTAAATTTACATATTCATAATCAAATTCTTCATTACTCTCACTTAAAATTTCAGTATGGTCAGTATGGTCTATTGACATAGATATATCATTAGTGGACATTAAATTATAATCAGGACACTGCAAATTTGATTGATTCGACATAGCCTTGAGGCGTTCTTTAATCAGCAAATTTTGAATTTCGTTTTGTACATTTAGTGCATGTTGTAATGGAAGTTTTTGGAGTTGAGTTCCAACAAGCTTTCCAAATAAAACAAATTCGTTTTCATTTGCTTGTTTAGAACAAACATATTTTAATGCATCAACAGCGTTGTCCAAAGAATCATCAATTTTTGTTTTTTTTTTTGATTTTGTCATCAGTATGTTTTTTTTTTTAATTTTACTTGTGGGCTGTGAAGTATTTACATCTGAATTTGTATCATCAATATTCTGTCTTAGTTGCTCCAAGTGATCATTTGATTCTACTAGTGAATCTTCAAATTTTTCCTGAGATATGACTTCACTATTCGTGGAATTTCCTTTTGGTGTTAATATCTGAAATTTATTTATGCATTATTATATATTGTAATATTATCTGATATAAAATAATAATATTTTTTTTTTTGTCATATTTATTTAGAATAAATATAACTTTTATGTATTCCTTCCGGTTCTGTTCAATGATTTATTTATTGTTTTATTTTAGGTTCCAAAAACAAAAAATGATTGGGACATTATTGTTCATGGTTTCAATTTATCGTGGAATTTTCCGAACTGTTTTGGAGCAATAGACGGAAAACACATTATAATTGAATGTCCATCGAATTCGGGATCTAATTTTTATAACTACAAAGGCAGTTTTAGTATTGTGCTTTTGGCACTGGTAGATCACAGCTATAATTTTACCTGCATCGATGTTGGTGCTTATGGAAGTGCATCAGATGGTGGTATTTTTAGTAAATGTACACTAAAAAAGGCTATTGAAGAAAATCAATTAAACTTGCCAGATGAAGCTGTGATGTTGGGTGATGAGGCATTTCCATTAACAAAATATCTGATGAAGCCATATCCAAGGCGTAACATTTTAACAAAGAAACAAAAAATATACAATTACAGACATTGTCGGGCTAGGCGGATAGTGGAAAACGGTTTTGGTATTTTGTCAAGCAGATTCAGAGTGTTTAGACGACCGCTACGTCTTTTACCAAGTACTGTAGTCAAACTTGTTAAGGCTGCATGTTCTCTCCACAATTGGATCAGAAAAAGTAGTTTAAATCAAACAATAGAAATCATTCAAGATATTGAAGATCTAGAAAATGGTATACTCATCCCTGGACAATGGAGAAAAGAACCACAATCCACTGGAGTCATAAACATAGCAGCAACAAGTCAACGTAATTATTTAAATGAAGCAAAAGACAAAAGAGACAGTTTGGCTGATTATTTTATGGGGGAAGGTGCAGTTACATGGCAGGATCGAATGATTGAATAAGACATTATAAATATATTGAAAAATAATAATACAAGCAATAATACAAAATACTTGCCAAATTTGTATCTGTTTCATTTTTATTTTGATGAGTTTTTTTTAAAAAACTGTTTGCCAAATCGAACCAAACCAACTTTGGTTTATATATATTATTCAAGCCAGACCCTGTTGTCATTGACGATTTGATTTTTGACACTTCTTGATTATAAGTGCATCTGAAAGATAATATTCTACGACTGTTGTAATCAAGAAATAATAATATATCTACGATCTACCTAGGTCAATGTGGTAGATAGCTTAGTAATTTTATAAAATATCACCTTATACTTCTTATTTTTTGCCTCAACTCTTTCACAGTAGTTATGTTGAACGTCTTGAGAAGATATTCTTCTGCATTATCTCTTTTTGTTCTCAATTTAAAATCATCACTGTCTTTATCCCATAAACATGGTAGCTTCTCATACTCTTCCAAAAAATCAAATATATTGAATTGTTTAGTCATAATAATTGTTTATAAGTACTTATACTGAAGAAATAAAAGAAAAACAACACTTAAAATACTTAATTTATATGGCAGTCAGCAGAGGACAATTAATATTTAATATTTGATATAGTCAATTAACAAATTACAATATTCTAAAAATAAATTAACACGTTGGTGGACAGTACTGCTATAGCAGTAATTTCAAAAATTGATGTCGGGGGACACTTTCAAATATTACTGTTATAGCAGTAATACGAAAACCGTCGAAAAAATGTCAGTACTGCTATAGCAGTAATTAATTCTATGGTCTTATATGAAAGTGCATGTTGTTCTGCCCCAGTAGATTTCAATAAACCATCGGGCACTGTCAAAATAAAGCCAAATAAAAATAAAAATAGTAAATTTAATTTCTCCTGTCTATTTTTATCCCTTTTCGTGTGTTTCCAATATATTATAATAATAATCAACATTGACAATCGTTATCGGTGTTGTCGATATAGTTTTATGCACCGTATAATGTGACTGAATTTTGGTGTATGAGTATTAGTATAGATAGTAAAATAAATATTATTAATCAGTACGTTTGGCCGGATCCGGACATTTCGGCGTGGCCATCTCGGCGTGGCCATTTCGGCGTGGCCGTTTCGGCGTACAGCCTTTTCGGCGTGGGTCGATTTCGGCGTAGTAATTTTTCATAAAATGATTTTAATCGCGTTTAGATAATATAATGTTAGTATTGATTATATTGTACCGATATCATTTATCACCTTTTATCTCACTTTCGTCGGTTAGATGCAGGTATGCAGTATGAACTCATTGAACTGTATATAATAATAATATTTATAAATATATATTATAGTATGCGATTGAAAATTGACGACATTTACAATAGTGTAAACTTATTATATGATGAACTGCCTGAAGAAATATTTCCTCTCTTGGAATGGTTTGAAGAAAACTACATCGGTACAGTTGTAAGAAACCGTCGTCGAAACCCACTTTTCCCCCCTATAATTTGGAACGTTCATGATCGCGTACTTAATAAAGACGATCGAACAAATAATCATGCAGAAGCGGCAAATCGTCGTCTTAATCTACAAATGGCAGTTGACCATCCGACACTATGGGCATTTATATCATGTTTAAGGAGAATACAAAGTGGCCGAGACACCTTCTTTTGCCAATTAGAAACAGGCAAAAGTCCACCAAAAAAGAAAAAAAAATACATCGACGTCGATAAACGTATTTTAAAATTAGTCTGCGATTATGATAATCGTAATATTATGAGCTTTTTAAGAGGGATAGCACATAATTTAAGTATGATGACCTGAATATTTTTATTCATGATTTTAATAGCATTCTCCTTATTTTTATATTTTTAATATTTTAATATTATTATATACAGTTTTTTATACAAAAATTATTTATATATTTAATACAATTTTTTTAGCATTCTAATTATTTTAATTAAATTTGTTTTATTATACTTAAATATACCTAATTATTATATACAGTTTTTTATACAAAATTATTTATTTATTTATATTTTATGGTGACCTACCTAATTTCTTGAATGGCTCTACGCTTAAACGGCCTTACGCCGAAACAGCCGTACGCCGAAACAGCCGTACGCCGAAACAGCCACGCCGAAATGGCCACGCCGAGATGGCCACGCCGAAATGGCCACGCCGAAATGTCCTAGACCGACGTTTGGCGACCTCGTTGTACGAGTACCTACTTTATTGCGTTCAATATGTCATCGCGACAAGATAAATTAATTGAACAATTCTTATCTGATGAATTAGATTCAGATGAATCTATAATGTACGATTCAGATGCCGATCCTGAATATATTCCTACATCTAACACATTCGTTCCTGTTGGTGGATCAGATTCAGATGATAATGACATTTCTGTGGAGGTAAGTTCAAGTGACGAAGATTGTGATTGGTCTGACTCAGATTTGTGGGTAGACACTGAAAAAGATATACCGGATTTCAATTTTGATTCAACTCTATCGGGAATTAAAATAAACGTACCCGAATCTGCTCGAGATTCACCAATAGATTTATTTAAACTTTTATGGACTGACGACATTTTTGATATAATTGTGAATTCTACAAATAATTATGGACACAAAATTAAAACAGTAAACCGTCCTCACAGTAAATATTCTCGTAAAACATGTTTCAATGAAACCAACAAAGATGAAATGCAACATTTTTTTGGAATCTGTTTACTTTTGGGTTCAGTAAAATATTCCGTATTACGTGATGCATTTTCAAATAACCCCTTATACAGCCATCCTTTGATTAAAAAAACAATGTCAGGAAGAAGATTTGAGCAGCTTTTAAATTGTTTTAGTGTAGAGTATTCTGGTTTAGAAGTGTGTGATGATGGACCGATGCGAAAAATTAATCCTGTGTATACACTTCTAATACAAAATTTTCAAAAAGCTATTTATCCAGATATAAATTTGTCATTAGACGAATCATTACTTTTACATCGTGGTAGATTAGGATTCCGTCAATACATTAAGGGGAAAAAAGCAAAGTATGGAATCAAATTTTATGAGCTCTGTACCCCCGATGGTTATGTATTAAACATTGACATGTACAAAGGAAAAAATGATTCGATTTCTCAAGTTCCAAGTCAAACTTCTAAAATCGACAGCTTAGTATTAAAGCTTATGTCTCCGTACTTGGGTAAAGGACACAGTCTTTATATGGACAACTATTACAACAGTGTAACGCTATCGAACGTATTATTAAACAAACAAACTCACGTAACAGGTACGTTAAGAAATAATAGAAAAGGAAATCCGAAGGAAGTAGTAAGTAAAAAACTTAAAAAAGGTGAACATGTATGGAAACGGAGAGGATTGGTTTACGTTTCAAAATGGAAGGATAAACGAGATGTAGTATGTATTACCACTAATCATAAACCAACCATTATTTTATCAACAAATAAATATGGTCAAGAAAGATTTAAGCCTATTGAAATCGTGAAATACAATGAATTTATGAGTGGGGTAGATCGTGCTGATCAGATGATCAGTTACTATTCTTGCCCTCGTAAGTCAGCAAGGTGGTATAAAAAAGTCTTATTTCACTTATTAGACGTGACAATATGGAATACATTTTTTATTTATAAAAAACATTTTTCTCTCAATAATCTGAGATTTAAAGACTTCAGAGACTCTCTTATTAGAAATTTCATACAAATTCCTGTAGATGCAACTTGTGATCAATTATTTAAAAAAATAAAACCCAAAAGATCAGACATTGTTATACCGGATAATGCACACTTTCAAGAAACAATTCCACTTCCTGAAGGTTACAAAAGAAAAAAATACTTCAAAAACTGCGTTGTATGTTTCAAAAAGAAAGTTCGAAAACAAACTTCATTTCAATGCAAGACGTGTAAGGTTGGATTATGTGCAGGAAAATGCTTCGAAGTTTACCATATAGACAAAAATTTGGAATAAAGAATTCATTTGTTTTTTTACTATTATTCTTAATGTATATAATTTTTTTCGGAGTTTTTTTTGTACAAAAAAATATACAATATTTTTCTGTTTTAAAATATTTTTTAGCTGTAAAGATGCATATTTGATTTGATTTTATGTTGTACCTATATGTTTAATAAAGATTAACTTTATAAACTTTATTTGTTATTACTGCTATAGCAGTATTATAAATATTTTGACATACGGACTTCACACAGTTTGATGTATAGGGGCAGTTCTGTTATAGCAGTAATGAAAAAATTACTGCCATAGCAGTAATGAAAATTGACGTTTTAAGGATGGTTTTTTTTCGACGGCGGCCACGAGACTGTCCATCAACGTGTTAAAATTGATAACCATTTATAAATACTTTCACGATAGTCTGATTGATACGTTCATACGGTGATATTTGGTGATAGTAACCACGTCTCTCATGATAGCAACTCTCACACTATCAAGCACGCCTGATAGTACGAGAGTCGCTATCGCAATAGTTTGATAGTGACTATCAATCTGTTCACACGGTGACACTCTCATGATAGCAGCTTTCACGATAGCAACTATCGCGTTTTACTATCATCGTGTGGACTCGGCTTTAGTCCATGATAGGTACTAGGTAGTCCGCTTGGCGCTTTGGCGCTAGTGTTGATAAGATCAAATAACCCCTGTGCACCGCTCACTCTATATCATTTCGTGTACAACCATTCCACACCCTCCTACCTATTCGTGTCCAGTCCTGTATATCTTAGTCCGTGGTTCAAACACACTTATCATCAGTTATCATTTTTATTATCGCAGTTCGGCATCGGTTATAACTTATAAGTTTTCTGTCCAGTGTCCATTGTCCACTACAACTTTGTTTTTGCTAACGCAACCACGTGACAACGCCATCCTCATACTTATTAATTATTATACTATAACTTATAAAATTGGGTACTTTTCTGTTATCCCTACTACCGCGAGTCTCAATTCTGTTATCTCGACTACCACGCCGGTGCCGAGACTACCGCGACTACTCAATTCTGTTATCTCGACTACTATTGTACTATCCAAATAGTTCCGTATTTTAATACATAATACCAAAGAACAAACACATGAATTGCCATCGTTTATTATCAGTAATCATATAATTATCTTAAATCATGTATATAGCATAAAATTATCACAAAACATCAAATTACAAATTCTAAAATTATCACAGCGTCAAAATACAAAATAAAATTATCACAGTTAGGCCTCGTGTACATTGGCGAGCGGCGAGCGGCGAGCGACGAGCGGCGCGTTGGAAAAAAAATTTAAACCCATATAATTTAAATCAGAGTGTGTACATTGATTACTAGCGGCGAGCGGCAGCGGTGAGCGGTAGCGGCGCGACGCGTCGCAAATCAAACATGTTTGAATTTTGCCGCTCGCCGCTCATGCGAAATATTTATTTTATTCATAATATTCTATATCCAATGTAAAAATAGTCTAGATTATTTAATTTCTGGCCTGTGGGTGAACATCAAAACGTTTAATTTGCTATTTAAAGAATTGTACAAATAAATAAGTTTCCCAAATAATAATGATAGACGATAGTTGTTCAGTGGATTTCTGTTATTGACTTGTTCACTTGTCACTTGTCAGATTATTATCAAACAGTATACTAGGTTCACTGTTCATAGTGAACACATTTGCTAATTTGTTCATTAAATATTTTAAAATGTCCAAGGCAAATTATTTAAGTAATGATATGCGAGAAATTTTAATTTCGGAGGTTCAAACTAGACCATGTTTATGGGATGATACACATCCACAGTATAAAAATGTCGAAAAAAACAAAAAAATATGGTCAGAAATAGGAAAATTAATTGGAATATCAGGTATGTACCCATTATTTATTAGTACTTACTTATTTTTATAGGTAGGTACCTACAATATATATGGTATAAATGTAGTTTAGTTCCCCATCACCAATTTGATTTTTTTTTTATCGAAACTTAATATGTAACTCGACTTACTTTGAAGTTATAGCCTACCAAAGTTTGCGAATTTAAGTTACCTACACAAGGTGGTTTTACACAACACGTGGAGGGCCAAAGGCCATGGAAACTAAGTCCGAATGTCAAATTATGATTACACCATCGTTTTTAACTCTACGAGTTACCACAGTTTCGATAAAAAAATTCAAAATTACGAAGGGGAACTAAACTGAATTTATTCCTAAAATATTTAAAAAATAACACAAGAAATTATTTACTTTTTACAACAATACAAATGTATTTTTAATATATAAAAAGTATTATATCATATACTTGGCTATATGCGTACTTGTTCATCTGTCAAAATAATTTACGAGAATAAAATACTTGATGTGGCTATAGGAAACAGCTGTTTTGTTATTATTAGACATTATTTTAATATTGTATGTAGGTACCAATTTTCCAATGATAGGAAATGTGTCACCCATTCATAATATGAATTAATATGAATTCATAATATTTTATAACAATTCGTTTTGGTATATTATTAATTATTATATAAATATAATAGTACTTACTATTCACAATATTATAATAATTAAAAAAGATAAATAACCATATTTTTTTAGTATCATATTCCTTGTATTATTTTAAGATTTTTAACAAAAAAAACATTTGTAGTACATTATTGTATGTTGTTTAGAAAATAATCTACAAATACTTTTCTTATTTCTTTCGCTCTTTGGAGTGTATTTGCACCTTTTGTTGGATGATCCATACCTTCATTTTCCCAATTGTTTTGTAGGTCTATCATAATATTGCAGTAATCTACATCACTGTTGCCGTCTTTCTCTCTGATAATATTATGCAATAAACACATGCATTTGATTATTACTACCGCTTTTTTTGGGCTCACTTCTATGTCTTTCCCAAGTAATCTCCATTTTGCCCGTAGAATTCCAAAAGCGCATTCAATGCACTTGCGTGCTCTTGATAATCTTTCATTAAAATATTCCCGTGCTGGATTTAGTACCCGAGATGGAAATGGCCGCATTAAATACGGCTTTAATGGATAAGCTTCGTCTCCGATCAAAACATGGGGTACTTTAATATTAGTTCCTGGTAAATTTTTTTCTGGCGGTAAATTCAAATTATTATTGCTTATTAAATTACAAAGTTTAGAAGATGCAAAAGTACCACCATCGCTCTGTTTACCTCTGGCACCAACATCAACTATCACGAATTTTTTTTCTGCATCGGAAACTCCTTGTAAAACTAGGGAAAAATATTTTAAGTAGTTGAAGTGACTTGATCCTGAATGTTTGGGACATTTAATCTGACAATGTTTCCCATCTATAGAGCCTATGCAATTTGGAAAGCCCCATTTGTCATTGTATTCTACACTAACTTTTTCCCAGTGTTCTTTTGTAGGAACTGGCATAAATTCATTTACGAGTTCTTCCCAAATAACTTGACAGGTTTCGTGAACAATTTTAGCTATAGTACATGCACCCATTCTCATTGAAAAAGCCAGGTTCCGAAAAGAAAGACCAGTTGATAAATATCTATGAAAATAACATAAAGTATTTTATAAGCATTTTTTGAATATTTTACGATAATTAAATTATTTAATTACAAATCATTTATTAAATTTATTTAAATTAATAAAAACAAATGGGGAACTCGCTCGTCTCGCTCTACTGTATAGTGGGTACTTATAGAGAATCATGTACTATATTTTCAATTCTTAGTTATGAATACTTAAAAATACATATTATACTTTTTTAATAAGAACTAGAGTTCCCAGTTTTTTTTATAAAGATTGAAGCTCTTTTACTGCTCCAAAATGTGATGATGGACACAAAAATAAAATAAAAAAAAACACACTTTTGTAAAATCAATACATTTATCACTCCGTTTAAAATTGAAAATAAAAGTGAAAAACGGAATTTTTAAAATTATTTTATATTAAAATTTTAGGGAGCAATGCAAAAATTAAATGGAAAAATACGAAGGATACGTTTAGAAAAGAATTACAAAAAGAACCAGTTAGACGTTCAGGTGATAGTGGGAGTGAATATAAATCTAAATGGCCATTTTTTCAAATGATGATGTTTATAAAGGACTCTTTACTTCCTAGTTCTATGTCTGGGAATTTAAGTGTCGGAGAACCAGATACGTTATCTTTACATGAAGCTACTGATGAAGCCATTGAAAGTGACCTTGATGTAACAGGTAACTCATTTACTGATGTGCTTTCTCCATCTACATCTACTACATCACATGTAACTAATAACACTGATCCCAACGTTACATCAAAAATGAAAAGAAAGAAAAAAAATACTGAATTAGATGATAATCGTAGACTTTTACAACTCGAAGAAAAAAAAATTGCCATATTGCAACAAGCACAAGATACGGAAAATAAAAAAAATGAGGACCCAGACGCTCAATTTCTTTTGAGTATCCTGCCTTATATAAAAGAATTTGATCCTTTAGAAAAACTCGAAATCAGTAGTCAAATTCAAAATGTAGTTTTGAACGCTTATAGAAAAAAAAAAAAGACATCAGAAAACAGCTTACAACTTGAGTCTATTCAAGACATTCAGAGTGATCCTATAAATCAGCCGTGTGTTCAAAAAATGTACCGACCATACCAAGAAAGTACTCTCCAATCAACTGTAGGACAACCCCAGTGGAGTATGTCCAATAATGATGATAATACACCAAGGATTGCAGGTATACAACAGGCTAGTGATGTTTTATTAGGTAATAATCAGTTCAGCCAAGATTTTTTTAATCTTCATCAGAAGTCATTTTAAGTATCAGTTAACAAAAATCTTATAGTAAAAATATATACGTATAATAAATTGTATTATGTATTAATATAAAATTATGATTTAAATTTATTTATTATTTTAAAACTTGCTGCAGGATGTCAAAATATTAAATTTTATTTTATGTTTTAATTATTTAATCAAAAATAATTAACATGTTTTGTTATACAATTATTATGTCGATTTTATTTTCATTGATTTTTTTTTAAAAATTTTTAGTATAATATTTATTATATTATTATAAAAGGTATAATAATTTAATAATTTTTACGTACCTATATTATATATTGTATCCTTTCTATAAATTATTATATCTATAGGTAATATCTGTACATTTTATATGATTACATTTATTTGAAAGAAAGTTGTTCTTATAATTTATTTATATATTATTTAGAACATATTTATTTATAAACTTTTATTCACTTACCTTATAGTTATGTATAACCTTTCTGCAGGAGATATTGGTTTCTTGAAGTTAGTAATCTTCTTTCTTATACGATGATTTATTTTGCTCAATATAAAATCATAAGTATGAACTGACATCCGTAAATAATCAAAAAATTTATTCGGTGATTTTCGCAAGTCAGAATATAAATGGTGATACTCACCATACACTAATCTGCGACGATTAATGGGATGAATACCAACCCTTTTTTTTTTCAAAATTTTATTTCGTAAAATTGGGTTATCTAACAAAATTGATAGACGATTTACCGACATGATTATAACTTGGAGTATAAAATCGGAATGACACTGAAAAATACGAAATGCATTTAAATTTTATGCCAAGACGCTCGCCGCTCTTTAGATGAGCCAATATACACACTCTGCCGCTCGCCGCTCATTATCGCCGACGCGCCGCTCGTCGCTCGCCGCTCGCCGCTCACCAATGTACACGAGACCTTACAGTTGCAAAAGTCTAAAATGTATTATAATATAAAACAAAAAGTCGTCAAAATTATCAAAAAAACGTCAAAATTATCAAAAAAACGTCAAAATACGATATTAAATAAATATAAATAAATTATCACAGTTACAGTTGCATAAGTCTAAAACTCTATTTTTGGTGACCAATTTTCGGAAATATTTTTTAATATGTATTCGAATGGTTCTCCTTGTTCTCCAATGTTTTGTCTCCAGATAAACTCCGCCAGATAAGACTCCAAATGATGGCGTCTGGTTCCCCTATGTTTTTTATTTCTCCATTTAGCGGAGCCCTAAAGACGTTCAATATGCTGAGTATGAATCCCAGTAACTGGGTCAACAAAGTTATTAGTATGATTGACTGTACCATGCGTGTATCCAGCTCTGGTTAATTCGTCTGTATCATATCCACGCCAACAGTCAGAATATATGGTTGTACCTACCTTTATATATTGTTTTATCGCAGTTGAAAGCGTTTCCTTGGTGCGATTAGGAACTTGGATTAGAAATGACTCCTTCGTTTCGCGACAAATTCCCCCAAATATCCACTGTTGTGGTAGTATTCTTCCAGCATTATTCTTTCTTTTTGAAAACATACTTTCGTTAGGTATTGTTCGATTTCAACAATTTTTCCCGGTCCTCCGATTCGTGTTTGTTGATTTCGACTAATTGTTATAGTGCACACCTCACGCATGTAATTATTCCAATCAACTACCGTACAATGATTCATTTCCAAATGTCTTTCACAAAAATTAACGGAGGTTAATTCTGCACTCCAACAATATATAAACCGGAGTATGGTTAAAAAAGGCAGACAACTATTTTCAAACCAATTACCCATACGCATATTGGTTTTATGCTGACACGTTTTGACGTTGCATTTCCAAAAAATTTCATTTTTTCCGATGTACAGTTTTTTTAATTGTTCTACTGTTCCATATTGTGTTCAGTGTTGTTGTGTTGAACCTACAATGTCGCCTAAACAGGTAGGTGATATAAATTATAACCAGATCATTTATTTTATTTTTAAAATAAGTAAACTACCTACTTACTAAAATAAAACTTACTAATTTCAATTTCAACATATTTGAAAAAATACCTACTAATTTTAAATTATTTCTTACGTCATATTAAATTACCAATAAATTAGAAAAACAGCTAAATTGTAATAATTGTATCATATACCTACCTATTTATAGTAGTATTTGTAAATCTAACTATTTATGTATATAATATCATCATTCATTGTTTTATTCATATTTATTTTTTGACTCTTGCAACCTATACCTAACTAAGTTATTACTTGCAGATACAGATAGCATAGTAATTTACTAGTAAATTGTAGGTACCTAATTAGCCATTACCTACTTATGGATGACGGATGTATAATTTATGTATTCATATAGCTAGTATATATCTTACACAAAATTGAATGGTTGAAATGATTGTACATTTTCTTTTTTTTCTCTCGGACTTAAAAGCTTACAATTGCTTAAATATCAGAAATATACCTTATGTTTTAATGTTTTACTAAATTCAAGTTAGATTGGGTATTAAGTTAACAGGAAATATGAATAACCAATTGATTATTGATAATTTTCAAATTGAATTACTTAAGTAGGTACCTACCAATTAGATCACCTAACCCTTATAATTTTGTATTTATAAGTTGAATGCATGTTTTGTAATTTCGCAGTGGGTCGTAGGATATTTTACAAAAGAAAATAAATATTCAGTGATTCCATTCACTTGGATTTTAAACTGCGGTAATGTTAACTTATCTAAGTGGCCAATATCTGGCATAGTAAACACAATGATTACCGAAGCAAGTGATCCAGAGCTAGATTGGCCAACATTCCCAGTGAAAATAGTTTCACAAATTTTCAGTAAGTACCTATTACATGCTGTTAGCATGCTAACCATTAAATGATTATTCTTTAGGAGTATGATAAACAATTAACAAAGCATCTATATCATAGCTCGGACACGATAAGAAGAAGAAATGCTTATTATACAATTTTATGTTCAAAGCAGTAGTAATTTGCTTACCAAGCAAAAATAAATTGTTATATTTTCAACTAATACTTTCCTACCAGTCTTTACATATGTCATAATTTAATATTTATGTTATGAGTGTCTTATTGGCTAAAAAGTTTCTAACTTTTAAATGTTTATTAATTCATGTCAAATTTCTTTTTAAAATATAATTAAGTTAGTGAGAAACATAACATATAGATAATATTATTATGTGCTATGTGCTATTTCTATTTATTAGTTAAATTATATTTAATATAGGTACTCCTTTGTTTAACAATTTTTTATTTTGTAAACTATAGACAAATTTGAAGATGCTAAATTAAAAGAAAAAGAATTATTCTTGTCTGCGTCAGAATCTGAAAGCCCAGGAAAAAAAAAGAAGAAGAAAAAGGCTTATCCTGCACAAACCGTAGAAGATAGTGACAGTGGTAAGTTATATTATTTTAATTTTCCAAAATTGTTAAATTATGCATAGGTACATTTTACATATTATCTACTTAGTACTTATTTTTTAAATATACTAATTTTTGCATTACAGCTTGTAGTAGTACACATACAACTCCAATAAAAGTGTTAAAATCAAACCACACAGTGGACTTACAACAAAGTTGATCTTCAAACTATATCGAACTGCAAAACAACCAATTTTCCAATCAGTTATTGCCCATCAACTTTATTTCTTGTATGTATTAAATTTACTTATAATTTACTGATGATAACAATCAGTATTAAATATGTTTAGCATCTATGGACTCTTTTCAGTATGATACTGAATGTTATACCGTCGAAAAAGAATTACCTGTGACTTTGAATGAATTTAACATTCCAAGTGTGGATCATTCCATGTCAAGTATGTGTTATATTTGTTATTTAAAACATACAGTTGTTTTATTTTTCCAAAATATAGGCTACAATTATTAGTAAAATAATTTATAATTTAGACATACAAACAGAAAATCAAGAAGAGTCAATTAATAAGTATGATGACAATATGATGCAAAATGTGTTTAAAAATGTAATTTCTATACTTGCATATGTAAAACGGTTGGACAGCAAAATAGATTCATTTATTCAAACTAATCCAAATATAAAAACAAATCTAACTGCAAATAATGTCTTTGAAAAAATATTTCCATTTAAAAACGTAGAAGCTGTGGAGGACATGGAAAATAAATTAAATCTGGATGAAAACACTGCTGTTCAATTGGTATTTATATATTATAATAATATTTAAGTAAATTAAATAATTATTTATTTATTATGTTATTTTTATAGAAAAATTTCCTGCTACAAATCGGAGGCACAGGTCTTAAAAATTTTATTAAAAGGGTGTTGGAAAGATTATTTACTAATCAACTATCCACAAAATATTCATGGACAGGTTTTAAAGATAACAACGCGCTAAAAAATTTGAAAATTATGAAAATCATGAAAGGTTATTTATATACAAATATTTATTTTTGTCAATGTTATTGTTTACGAAACTCACTATGTTGTATTATTAGATGTTGCCATTAGTACTTTTTCTGAGACTGAAGCTAATTTCGAAGCACATACTAAAGATTGGTTCCGTCATGGCTCTCAAAGATATACCAGAGAACAACAAAAATAATCTTCATAAGCATTACATTTTTAAGTATTTATTACATTAAAAGGTATTAATTTTATTTTATTTATTTTTTCAAAAAAGGAAAACTAAAATTTGAAATAGTTAATTTGCATTTTTTTTTTTATATATATAATTATTATTATAAAGAAGACATTATTTTATTTTATACTTTAACAGAGATGTTAATTATTTTTTATTTTTTTTTAAGGACTGTACAATAATTTACTTTGTTACAATTTGTACATGTTTGTTTATAATAAAGAAGAAGTGATTATATTATAAATTATATTTTTGTTAGATATAACATGATTTGCAATTACTTAAAATAATATTATACTAATAGTGTGTTTGTTAAAATATTTGAATTTAACCTATTTTAAAGTTTTAACCCATTCGTTGCCTAAACAAAATATGCTTCAAATCTAGTTAAATAGGTATATTATATAAAAACACGATTAAAGATAGATCTATCTTTAATCATGTATACAAATAAGTACTAAACAAGACACAAGAATTGAATAGGTAGAATAAGATCATTGACCAAAGCAGAGATGGCTATTATCAGTTTAAAAAAACATATGATGGTGTTAAAACCAGATTAAAAAGGGAAATTGGACATGACCTATACATAGGACAAGAATGGTAAAATTATTTTTAGAATCAAAGGTCCTCAAGGCTTGTTACAATATTAACCAAATAGGTATAATGATAAAAAGAATTATTACAATTTATAGCTGTTAATTAGGTATTTATTTGTTTTTATTCTAATAGATGTATTCTCTATTTATATTATAATTAATCTTTGAATTTTAGTTCCGAAAAAGGAAAGCTATACATTCTACTACAAAAAGGCATTTTTCACGCTACATTCAAAGTGATATTATATCAAATCAACTATCATGCGATAATCAAATTACAAACACTTATATCAGGTTACAAGAACCTGATATGAACTCAACAACAGACAATTTAAATGATTTTTCAAACATGGGCTTACAAATACCAATTGCATGTAATTCATCATCACTAGTTTCATTTGATAACTTCTCTAATGTAGATAGTTCTAAAGTTACTGATTCTAATAATATTATTAGTAATAAATTAAATGATAATTACTCTGTTGATGAAAATCCATTAAAACAAAAATTACATCAGTGGATAAGTGATTATCATGTTTCTCATAACTGTGTTAATTCACTTTTGTCAATTTTGAGATCAGAAGGATTAAAATTGCTTAAAGATGCCAGGACATTATTGAAAACACCTAAAGCTCATGAACATAGCATAATAAGTATTCACCCTGGATCATATATACACCTTGGGGTAGAATTTATGTTAACTAAAATCTTAACTGCGAATCTTGGTTTTATTGAACAAAATACATTAATACAACTTGGGTTTAATATTGATGGATTTCCTCTAACATCAAGTTCAAAATCAAGTTTTTGGCCAATTCTTTTAAGCTTTGTAAATATTCCTCAATTATTTAGTATTGTAATACCGGTGGGTATTTATCATGGCAAGTATAAAAAACCGTCATCTAATCATGAATTTTTACAATATTTTACTTCTGAAATGAAAATGATTTTAACAAATGGAATATGTATAAAAAATAAATTAATAAAATTTGAAATTAGTCAAGTTGTGTGCGATGCACCGGCAAAATCATTTATTTTAAACGTAAAAGGTCATAACGCCTATCATGTGTGTAACTCCTGTATTGTTGAAGGAACATATATTGATAATAAAAGGATGGCCTACCTAGATTTAAATGCCCCTTTAAGATCAAATCAATCTTTTCGAGATAAACAGGATTCATTTTATCACAAAGACTCAAGCCCCTTAGAAGAATTTCCAATTGATATAACATCTACAGTTGTACTTGAATATATGCATAATATTTGTTTAGGGGTGATGAAGAAGCTAATTGTATTTTGGGTGAAAGGTAACAAATCTGTTCGTTAAGTAGATCCAAATACTGTTTCAGAAGAATTGATTAATCTTAAATTCAGAATTTAATCGCTTGCCCAGATCACTTGAAGAATGTGAACATTGGAAGGCAACGGAATTTCGTACTTTCCTTCTTTATACGGGTCCTATTGTGTTAAAAGGGAGATTGAAAAAACCTCTATTTAAACATTTCATGCTTTTAAACTATGCTATTAGACTTCTTATTTCTTCAGAAAATTGTCATACTCATAACAGTTTGGCTAAAGACATGTTAAAAAGATTTGTACGTGAATATGGATCTTATTATGGTGAAGGATATGTTGGATATAATGTTCATGGTTTGATACATGTAGCTGATTTTGTTCTAAAACATGGACATTTAGATTTATTTAGTGCATTTAAGTACGAAAACTATTTACAGTTTTTAAAAACAAGTTGTAAAAATGATAGATTTCCTCTTCAAGATGCATATAATCGCATCATAGAAAAAATGAACGTTCAAATTAAAACTATACCTCTTGCATATCCAATATTAAAACGAGAATTAAAATGTAATTATAATTTAAATAATTCATTAACTGAAACTTTGTATGAGCAAGTTACATTAGAAAAATTTGTGATAAGTTCAAAAAGTGTTAGAGATAAATATTTTATGTTGCAAAATAATGATATAGTCGAAGTTACCAAAATAGTAAAATATTTTAATGGTGAGATTAAAATCGAAGCAATTAAATTTAATTATTCACCCATGTTTGACTATCCATCAACCTCAGATTTAACAAAAATATTTTATATCAATGAAATTATTCCAAAAGTTCAACCAATCTTAATCAATTTAAAAAGTTTGAAACATAAATGATTTGTAACACCAATAGATACTTGTAAATATATAGCTATGGCATACACCATAATATGGCAATCGATATATCTAAGTAGTGTGTCCCAGTAGGTTAGGCGTAGGTGTAGGAAGCTAGGGGTCTAGGGTTCAAATCCGCCTTCGACGAAAAAAACTCATCTGCCGTCGGCAGCGGTGGTCACTTTTTATTTTTTCGTGAACATTAATTTTGCGAATTCTATGCGAAGTCGATGCGCTGAAAATGAGTAGTTCCATGTATCGCAACCAGATAGCCTATGGAAGTTACTGTGAGACCTCACATGGACCATTGTTGTGCGACATCGCATGCAGTAACTTCGCGTGTCTGGACATTAAGCGTCATATAAGAGTCTCTGAGACATCTCTAGGCTCCAAACTTGTACATCTCACTACTTAATGAGAGGACTATGTAACATCTCAGAGATTATATTTTGCACACAGGGTAGGTATGTACTTTGTCTTCAAGTATAATCCTCTTGATGGTAATAATATGGCACACCAGTGAATCTAAAAAATTAATGTTATTTAGTATAAGAAAGTAAAGTTGGTTTTAAAATATTTACCTGTATCTGTATACATGAGTTCTATTTTTTCGCCATAATGTTTTTGCATGACTTCGTAATGATACTCATACATACGAGTTTTACTTATATCAAGTACCGCAAAACCTATAATAAAAAAAAATAATCAATTAGTTTGAAATTAATAACATTGAAATATAATGTGTGTGTGTGTGTGATAGTTACCTATATATTATATTGGCTTATCAAATTTAATTTCCTTATTCTCTAGCGACACAGCTGCTAGATTTTCGTTATAAGTTGTGCAGTGCTTAAACGTGGACTTATTTATAAGTTTCTGCAAACACTTTTCACTGGATACTAACTTAATTTTTATACGTTGGCGTACATTTTCCATCGTCTTGCCTGGAAAATCATAAGAAAATGTTATGCAAAATTAAAAATTATAGTTTATAATAACATACCAAATACTGCATTGTTCATTAATTTAAAAAAATCTTTCTCAAAATCGTTTGTGGCCTTCTTGCGCAACTCAGTGTTCAGGTTGATGTAATCAGCCAACCACGCCGACTGATTAAATTCAACGACTCTATGTACCTTTAAATATTATAATGTTAAAAATGTCTTCATCGCAGAATTGTTGTAAAACAAACGCTTACTTTATCTACTTTAAGACCGTTTTCAATGGCTTGGTGTAGATTACGATAGTAAACAATATAATTTTTGTTAGGCTCTAATGTTGCCATTAGTTTCTTCACTTTTGAACCAGCAGGTATACCGTTCTGTGGTAGAAAAGGCAAGTCGTTGTGTTTATCATGTAATTCTTGCGGATAGGATATATCCACCTCATATATCTTTCCTATGGATGAAGTATCAGTCGAGTCGTCTAGTCCTTCGAGTGTTGGTTCAACCCATTTGAACCCGCTGTATGGCATGTATTGTGACATGGCCCATCCATACAAGTTATTGCCTTAAATTAAGAAAAATATATTTAACTGAATAAATTAAAATTATAAAAAAACTTACAGTCTTGGTATATTAACCATGATTTTGGATTTGCCTGGTCATAATCCGGAGTCTTTTTATGGTTCGCCTTGGCGTATCTCATACTTGCTTGTGTAAGACCACCACGTATACCTGAAATAAATCATATATTATTAAATAATAATATTATATCATTACCTTTTTCAATCATAAGCAGCATATCATAGTCATGAAGTAGTTCGAGTTTCATTGAAGTACGTTTCAACATCGCATCAAAAGAGAAGCCCAGACAAGTGTAGTAGAATGTTGGGTCTAGGGCGTATGTGACCAAACAAAGGTCTCGGAAGTTCTCAAACACATCAGCTAACAGCATTATGTCGATTTTAAGATATAGAATCGAATATTCTCCCAAGTTTTTGCATTTCAAATGGTTCCATACTGTGATTGCGTGTTCGTATTCACTATCGTTTATATGTTCTTCAGTCAACGTACTATAAAAATCCGCTTTCTTAGGCAAATGGGTCTCCTGCAACTTGCTCCAACTATCGGTAAACTCGTAGGGATATACACCTTTACGTGTGACAAGGTTCATATCATTATGTTTGAATGCTTTTGCGGTTTCTCTGAACTTCTCGAACTCGGGCGTTATTAAATTTTTAGCTAACGTCGATAAGCTGGAGGCCATAAATCTAAATGTATCTAGAAATGTTATTGTGAAAGAGTTATTGATATATTTCGAAAACGAAATAAATTTCTCCTCGCTGTTTGGTATTACAGAAATTGTGCTTGTGTCATATCCAAGCTCAGTTACCAAAAAGTGAGCATCATAGTTGGTTAAATTGTGAAAGAAAACCGGTACAAAATTTGGTTGTTGAAGCTTGAGATTACATGAATTACATAAAGTTTGTCTAAATTTGCCTGATAGATGACAATGATCTGCTACTTTATGGTTTTCTTTGGAAAATCCCTTTTTGCATAAATTACATGTTGTACATGCATCATGTAATCGCTGCTGTTCATGTGTCCAAATTATAGGTATAATGGTTTTTAGTAGTTTGTCTATTTTTTCTGCTATTTCCACAATACTTTGTACAAAATGTTTTGCTACCTCTTTATTTTGATTACTTCCGTGGTATATAACTGGCGATGTTGGTATTTCAAATTCTTCAAGCAGTTCTTTTGGTATGTGGTCATCGACCTTTACGAAAAAACCATAACTCATAGGCTCATGATTTTGAATTACAGTAGTATTTTTTCCTTTTTTCTCGTTACATTTAACGAGAAGCGCCTCGAAGTCGGCATAAATAACTATGGGGTGGCATTGTGTTTTGTTCCATGCACTAAACTCCAACATTGAACCAGGCTCAGGCATCTTAGGTAAAATTGGTTTATGCGATCCACATATCAATTTATGCTGATCAAGTGCTGCTTGCCCACATAGTGTATTTTTCAAAGGTCGATTATCATACGATGTGAAGCAACGTTTGCAAAATACAACAGAGTCGTTATGTCCAGTTTTTTGGGATCTAATAAGCCGGGAAAAATTAGAGATGTAGGTGTAGTGGCTTTTATCACCGTTGGTAATTAATTTTAGATCGAAATGATCTGTTTTTTCTTCATCCACAACTTTAAGTGGGAAAATAATATGTTTTTTATTCTTTTCTTTTTTTAATCCAAATATATTGACAGACGTGTTCAGGTTATTTTTCTCAAATATTTTTATTTCTGTGATGGGTGTCGGGAATTATAAACCGATAAAATTATATTTTTCTTCGAGTGAAGTATAATTTTCAGCCACTTGATTTTTGACCTTACCCGAAACGTATCTTGCTAAGATTGCCCACTTGAAGCACTGTTGGTCCAAGTTTTGAGGGTTGATGACTGCCTTTTTATTCTTAATGTAATTTGGTAATGGAATGTACGATGAGCCACCCATAGGTGTGTAATTGTATATTCCTAATAATAAGCCGTCTATGGCTTCCAAAGTAAAACCACTTCCTTTAGATGTATAAACATCCTCTTCGACCAATAATTTTACGAACGCTTGTTCTACTATTGAGTCGATATCCGTATCCATAAAAATTTATCTGGCTGAAGTTTTAAACGCACGGTTCTCGGCTGAATTCTCTACGTTTGGCCGGCTGTACGTCGCTTCCAATTTCAGGTTAAATTTAATTGGGTGTTTTGTCGATGATGTTTTAAGTAATTGAATTAAGTCTTTTTTTGCTGATACTAAAAATGCGCTGAAGTTGTTCATATTATCTGTATTTTTCTTATAATACCAAATGATTTTATTAGAGAGCGATGAACCAATCTTAACAAAACCGGGGGTTTTAACGATGCTCATGCGTGTTTTTTTAGCATTTACTGCTTCGTTCGAATTTTCGGCATGTACACGCTTAAGATCATCATAGGCGTGCGCACGGGGGGGGGGCGGGTAGGCCGCGGCCACCCCTGCGGCCTCTGGCATTTTCTTTAATATATAATCTATATCTATACAATACTAGATAGTGGTAATATTATCATATTGCAAATGGCTGTCAGCGTCATTGATAAGAAGAAGTCGGGTATCTGTGGTCACTAATTAATCAGTTATCAATTTATCATCGATAACATATAGTATTCTTATTAGTTATTACCTACATTTAACTATTTTAACTTATACAATATATTATATTATTTTTTATAATGAGTGACAATAAGAAAACCATGTCAATCCATGATTTCTTTCAAAAGAGTACAGTTAGAACTGATATTGCTAAGGGTAAGTAAATTATATTAATATGTTATACAAGTAACAGTAAGATCTAGTGAGATCAAGTTAGATGAAAGGTTCGATACGATATTGATTTAGTATTTAATTACTGTAATAAATCAAAATTTGTTATTTATCATTTAGACAAAACTATATCTAAAGAAGATGATAATAGACAACCCAGTGCCTCTACTTCAAAGAAAGTCAATCCTGATCTTGCTAACCCAGCTACATATTCTGAAGAAGGTATCACATTGATGTTTTATTTCAAATTACCTATTCATATTTTGTATTCACCTAATCTATTTATTTGTCTGTATTACATGTTTAAATATAATATTGATCTATGTTATTGAAAAAATGTTGTATGTTTCATTTCAATTTACCAATTTATATTTTGTATTAACCTAATCTATATATTTGTCTGTATTACATGTTTAAATATATTAATCTATGTTATTAAAAAAAATGTTGTATGTGCATTTCAAATTACTTATTATATTACTTATTTATATTTTGTGTTAACCTAATTTATATGTGTTGTTCTATGAGTTCATTTAGTAATGAATTTTAATGGTTAGTATGTTTGCAAGTAAATTAATGGTATATAGGTAATACTAGTGTTAAAATGTTTTACATGTTCGAATATACTAACCTATGTTATTATGTTTATTACTTATTAACATTTAGATATTGTAAAATATATCACTTAACAAAAATATTATATTTTGCATTTCAAATTACCTAATTATAAAAAAAAAAAATACTTTTGAACATAGGTTATGGCAAATATGATTACTTACATCCTGATGATCCTAAAACAAGTATCCCAAAGAATCAAATTGAATTTAAACAACGGGTTTTAAAAGGACCATACCAACCAGTTTTAAAAATGTTCCCAAGGACAACATTTGGCAATGTTAATAAGCTACGCAGTTTTCAGCTTTCTTGGTATAAATTGTTTCCTTGGCTAGAATATAGTCAAAAGCAGACCTAGCTTTTTGTTTTCCTTGTCGAATGTTTAGTGGTGCCACAGGACTTAACACTGGCCAGACTGAAATAATATATTCTAAAACAGGATTTCGGAATTGGAAATCAGCTACCCTAAAATTTAATGCCCACCAAAGAACTAAGGTTCATTCAAATAGTTCTTCAGCTTTATCAAGTTTTGTGGATTCCAAATCAAGTGGCATTGATGTTCTTTTGGATAAAGAACGTGAACATATTATTAGCCAAAAGGAGATTCATCGACTAAAAAATCGTGAAATTGTTAAACGACTTATAGATATTATACTTTGTATATGTATCGGTGGTAAACCATTGCGTGGGCATACAGAAAAAACAGATGATGTTCACAAAGGTCTTTTTCTTGATATTGTTAGTCTTTTGAGATAATATGATCCATTGTTGAATGAACATTTCATATCCGGACCAAAAAATTGTATGTACACAAGTAACCGCATTCAAAATGATTTGATATCATCAGTTAATTTAGTAATTAGGAAACAGTTACAAGACATAATATTTGATAGAAAAGTTTCTTTAATAGCTGATAAGACAAGTGACATAGGTCATCATGAGCAATTATCTATTGTTTTACGCTACTTTGATGAAACCAAAAATTGTCCTGTTGAACAGTTTTTATGTTTAAAACGAATGACATTGGTCGATGCTCAAAATATTTTTGATAAAATGAGTGATGTCGTTCAAGAATATGGCATTAAATGGGAAAATGTGGTGTCAATTTGTTTTGATGGAGCATCAACGATGTCTGGAAGTACTGGAGGAGTGCAAGCAAAGTTTAAAGAAAAAAATAACCGTTCATTTTTTGTTCATTGTTACGGTCATTGTCTAAATCTTGTTCTGGTAGATTCTATTGGGAGACACAATAGAATCACTTTTGATTTCTTCGGTAACATGCAATTAATTTATAATTTCATTGAAGGCAGCTGTACTCGGCATGCAGTATTGGAAAAAATTGCTAACTTAACAAACACAAAGTTAAAAACTTTAAAATCAATTTCTACCACAAGGTGGGCTTGCCGCTCAGAAGCTATTAGTGCAGTAAAAGAAAATTATTCGTCAATATTAGCAGCAATTGAAGAAATTATTGATAATACAAAACAATCAGATGTTCGAGCAAAAGGCAAGGGAATTCTCCATCAGATGAAAACGTTTGAATTTATCTTTGCCATGTTGATGTTAGATCCTATTCTTTCTTCAATATTAAAAACAAGTGCTTTTTTACAGTCACCCAACATAAATTTATTAACTGCTGTAGAAATCGTTGAGTCATTAAAAAAATTACTTGTTTCTATGAGAAATACTGAAGACGATTTCACAGATATTTATCATAAAACCATTCAAATGTGTAAAAATTATGATATTGAAATTCCACAACTGAAAAAAAGAAAAGTGTCAACCAAAATTGACTGCTTGAGTAGTACACAGCACTATATGTCTTCAAAAGAAGAAGAAATGAAGGTTTCTGTATACTATTCAACATTGGACCATATGATTAGTGGAATTAATATTAGATTTAACCAAGAAACAATGAATATGATTCAAAGCATTGGAAATTTATTAGTTTTAAATATAAATAGCAACGACATTTCAGTCTTGTCCACAGCATTTGATTTAAATTCTGATATGTTGAAAACAGAAATTAATCTTCTTAAACATACAGATAATATACCGAAAGGCGAGAAGAATAAATGTGGTGATTGGATAAATTGGCTTACACAATCCAACTGTGGAAGGGAAACTATATTTTGTAATGTTATTAAAGCATTGAAAACATTTATGATTATACCAGTAACGAGCTGTGCTTGCGAGTGTTCATTTTCTAAACTTAGTATTGTGAAAACCAAGCTACGCAGTACCATGACACAGGATCGATTGGACGGCCTGCTTACTATATTCATTGAGCAAGAACTTGCTTATAATATAAAAATTGATGATGTAATTGATACATTCAAAAACCTTACTCCCGTGGACAGAAGGATGGAGTTGTAAATAGCTATGTAAATAAGGATCTTATGTATAAATTGTGTGTGATTTTTTTATTATACTATATTTTGTAATAATAAATAATAATTTATAATAATATTTAATGATTATACTAGTGTCTAGTAGTCATTAGTACATGAATATTTGGTTCAGAAATTTTGAAGAGGCCCCCCTGCGGACAAAGTCTGCGCACGCCTATGAAGATCATTGCGATTTGAAGCCGAAGGAACTGAAATAAAATAAATAATTTACTACTGTATTGATAAACATTATAGAAAATATGTGTGTAAAGATAAATTGTTATAATTAATATAAACGTTTTTTTTTTTTTTTTTGCAAATGTTTATGAAGAAAAATTAAGAATTTAAAAAAATGTTAGTGATATGTTTAACATATAGAAAATACGATTTTTAAAAATATATATTAATAAAAGGAGATAGTTGTGAAGCTATAGTATTACATACATGTATATGTAATGTAAATATATTATATATGTAAAAGTAAAAACAAAAATAATATAGAGCTCTCAGTTATAACAATAATACACATCATTATTTTGTTAAATAATAGTAATAATAAGATGTATCTACGCTTACGTTTGTAATAATAATTATAACTTTAAATATTATGTTTATTTGAAATATCAGATTATTTTAGATATATACGTACTTTTGTATACCATGAAATAATAGTACTAGTAAATATGTATATATGAGGGGTGTTCATAATATTATTTTATTATATATATTTATACTATTGTTATATCATAGGAGGTGAATAAACATATGAATAAAATATTTACCATTATAATCGTAAATGTGTTCAGCTGGTTTAAAAAATCTTGAATTTCTCGCTTGGTTATGGTTGGTTCTTGTTGAATTACAATATTTGAGCCTAGAAATGATATTAATAGTTAGATAATTTAAAATAATATTATATTTAAATAGTATAGTGAAACTAAGTTTTATTAAGATACACTTAGTCGTCTTGTTTACAAATATATTAAATTGTTAAATACTTACGATGTTTATCCTTGCTATGCCTGATGAGGTTATCTTTTCACGTGAAAATTTCTGAGCATATACTGCATGAAATCTTTTTGGAAACATCATGTGACTTGGCATGCCTGTGTAGATTTTTAATCATTGTAAAGGTTTTATCACATATACTACACGGGGACATGATTACGTTTGATAAAAACTGAAGAACACTAGTTGAACTCGCGAAACAAGACTTTACCCTTCAACGAATAGATGGGTAATGAATTATAGAAAAATATATTGTACTTAAAATAACAGTGTTAACAGTTATTAACGCATGCGGTAATAACAGAACTAGATGTTGAAAAATGAACTACGGTGATCATTAAAGTAAAATAAATAATTTGATTTTTATAATACTTGTAAAATATTTGTATACACTTTAAAAACATTTAAGAACTCTGGGATAACACGATTTGACACTTAAATGGTAGTTAACGGACTGATATATTGATTGCTCTGCGCACTATAGGGCTGTATATAAACAATTACGTTATCTTATCAATCATGTGTTATCACTAATTGGTGGTCCAACAAATAACGAATACTGCTTTAGTTTGCTACGTTTTCACTGTTTTCAGCTTTGAATTAATTTGTTGTTTGTTAATAAATTCGTTATTATTATTTAAAATGCCGACTATTTGTGCCGTTTTCGGTAATGTCAACAAAACCTTGGATAAATCGTTGTCATTTTATCGATTTCCAAAGGTTAAAGTGAATGCTGCCTCCGATTTAAGGACACAAATATTAAAACAGAGAACAGCGTGGCTTAACGCATTACACAGAACTGATGTTCGTGATAGTCAGTTGAAGAACATGAGGATTTGTTCAGTTCATTTTAAATCTGGTAAATATTTTATTGGAAATAAACAATAGTTACTTAGTTGCTGTTTTGGTACTTGTCTTTGACTAATATGCTACCTATTCATCTACAGACTACAATTAATAATCATACTTGTACAACTGAGACTGACTTTACATAGTAGGGACTATAAGACCTATTTAATCTATAGACTAACACATTAGTGATTATGTGCACAAACTTAAAAATAAATTAATAATAACTATAATCTATAAGTACCTTTAGCTGCTGTATAAGTTAAATTTTTTCATAATATTACTACACTACAAAATATTAGGTTGGTAGCATATTATTAAACAAGTATATTATTATAAATTATGATTTTTTTTTATTCAAATTATTTTATTTTAAGGTAAACCAGCCAATTACAATGATGAAAAAAATCCAGATTGGATACCAACCTTAAGCATGGGCTATAACTCTGGAAGAAGTAAATAATTTTATCATATTTCTTTACTAAATTTTTAATTAACTATTATTTTTTTTTCATATTAGGTAAAGCGACTACTCCTGCAATTAAAAGGTATAATCGTGCAAGTAGAAGAATGGAATTAAAACCTTCGCAATTGTTTCCAAACACTGTACAATTAAATGTGGTTGATTCTTCTGAACACAGTATGAGCATTGATGTACCAAATGATATATCGAATAATGCTACTGAAGAAAGTGGAACAGCCTGTAATACTGACCTTAAGTTAAATGATATCAACGAGTTGGATAATTTACGAGATAAGTGTTCTGAATTACAAAATCAAGTAGATTATTTTAACTTAAGTGAAAAAACATTTATTGGGCGGGAAAAAATGTTAACTTATTATACAGGACTGGAATCAATGGCTGTTTTTAATTTAGTATTGGATCAAATTAAACATGGACTAACTGCTAATAATCAGAGATTAAACGAATTTGAAAAACTTTTATTGTGTCTAATGAAATTAAGATTAAATGTTCCATTTACTGATTTAGGATATAGATTTAATGTAACATGTTCAACAGCATCAATTATTTTCAGGAAAGTGATCATATTGTTAGAACACATGTTTAAAAATTTAATATATTGGCCAGAGAGGGAAGCGCTACGCAGTACAATGCCAAGATCATTTTTTAATATATTTGGCAATTCAGTTGCTGTTATTATTGATTGTTTTGAGATTGCTATAGAAAAGCCATCAAATTTAAAAGCAAGGGCACAAACATGGTCATCATACAAAAATAAAAATACTGTAAAATATCTTATAGCTATAACTCCCCAGGGAAGTATTTCATATATATCAGATGGTTGGGGTGGTAGAGTTAGCGATAAACATATAACTGAAAATTGTAACTTTTTAAATAATTTAATTCCAGGAGATGTTGTTTTGGCCGACAGAGGATTTACTATTAATGAAAGTGTTGGTTTTCATTGTGCAACATTAAAGACTCCAGCTTTTACAAAAGGTTTACCCCCGTTGCATCCATGCTCTGTTGAAGAAACCAGAAAAATTACATCTGTTAGAATTCACGTTGAGCGAATTATTGGTCTTACTAGATCAAAATTTTAAATTTTAAATGGTCCAGTACAAATAACTACACTTAAACATCAAGATGATGAGACATGTCTACTAGATTCCATTGTAACAGTTTGTTGTGCATTAATAAATATGTGTAGTTCAGTTGTACCTTTAAGTTAAAATTATTATAATTTTATTAAAAAAAAAAAAAAAAATGTACATTCAAAACCTATTTAAATAAACAAGTACACTTTAATAAAGTTATTTGCAGAATTCGCATTTCCATTTCTTTGATGTCGGTTTGCGTTTAATTCCCAAACATACATAATGGTACCAAAGATTAGGGCAATTTTCCTGTGTACACATAATTGATTTACCCCCTTTGTCTTCCTTACAGGTACAATATTCATAAGGTTCCTTAGCAGTATCGGTATTTTGCATTACTTCCATATTATTTTTTACTGACAAACTTTCAAAATTAGTGAAATACCGCCCTAGAAGTTCTGGTAAGATGGCTTCATAAAAAAACCATTTTGATTTAGCCACTATTTCATCACATATTTCATAATCAATTTGAATACGTTCTACATATGATGAGTATACTAAAAAATCACCATAAGTGACACCACACATCAACAACTGAGTTTGTACCTGATAATAATACTGATGATTTTTATTTAACTTTCCACTAGTTAAATAGGTCATACTTCTTATATTTTTGTCTTTAGTTAAGCTATAGGGACATTTTATTTCTACGCAGCCTTTCCCACAACAATCACAATTAATTATTCCATCTGGACTGGCACCAAGATATGGAAAATTTGCATTAATTACTAGCCCAGAGATAGTGAATGAAAAATTGATGTGATCGTTTTTTAATTTTTCTATGTATGCATTTCTACCATCAATTTCATGGATTTTACCCCAATCGGTAGCAGCGCTTTTAAACTGTTTTGTTGATGGATAGCATATTGTTTTTAAAAGACTAATATTTGAATCATATGATTTAACAGTACATATGTCCTTAGCTCTAGAAGCTGTAATACGCCCACTTCTATACATAAACCAATCTTTAGATTCTGATTGTAGTTTTGTAGATTTCTCTATATCAGAACAATCATTTTTATTTAAAGAAAAATCTAATTTTGAACCTATATCTACTAATTCCTCTCTACTTAATGTGGCATAATCTTCTTTAAAAATATTTGTTAAGCTTTTTGGAAAATTATTTTTTACAAATTGTAAATTAAATGGTGTTACAACTTTCAAAATACTAGCTTGACTATTGATGGTTTGTAATTTTCCTAAGAAATTTTTAAATGTATTTGAATCATTCAGTGTTATAGGTAACTTTTGTATGTAACTAGATTTTGGTTTCAATTTGGATTGTGTGGAAGCCATGTTCTTTGGATGATTAAAGTTTATTTCACTTATTTTACTAGGGATAGATTTGTCAAGAGATGGTGCTGCCCAATATGCATAGACATCTGTAACTGATTTCGTACTTTTTAAATTAAATGCATGCTGCAAATAAAAAAGGACTGCTCCTATGTGTGAACAACATTCACCTAATCCAGCCATGCATAAGCAATGGGCAGTTTCAACTTTACCATTATTCTTGACTATTACCCATGGCAGCAATTTAGTGTCATTTAACCTTTGAGAATGCGCTACCTAAACGAAAATAATAATAATGTAGAGACAATAGGCTCATAATGAATAATGATTGTAATCTATCAGGGGCACCAATGTATTTTGGAACACATAATAACTAATAAGACAATTTCATTTTGAGTCAATACACTCCGGCGCCCCTGTAATCTAGTATCTGTCGAATGTTGTAAGTATTAAAGTATGTAAAGAGAAACAGATACCTTTGTATACTTTGTATATTAATCTTTACAACACAGAAATATATTCTTATCCTTGACTTACTTCAGCAACTACAAGAACATAGCTATCTACCACAGTCCATTTGACATTTGAAACCCAACCACTAACAAAAAAATTATATGCATCTAGACTTTTATACGCTTTAAATTCTTCCAATGTGTAAGCACTTTTAGTCAATACTAGGTAATTACAAATATCAGGGTAAGTAATTGAAGGCACTAAGTTTAAATCTGTTGTCCAAATTACACAATTGTCTTTCAATAACAAGTATGGATCTTGAGAATTTAACAATAGTATTTTGTCTAAATATCGTTTCTGAACGTACCCAGTTAAACTACGAGCGTGGTTACTTAATTTAATAGACATAATTATAACGTTATAACCAAAAAACACAATTTTAAGTAAGACTTAACTAATAAAATTATGAGTAAATCAATAAAAGTTAATTAGAAACCATATACAAATGGACCACCAATTAGTGATAAGAACGTTATCATATTATAAACATAACCTAAAAGAAAGTGATCAATTATATTATTTGTGACAAATATTATTTAATTTGATTCTATTTTGTATTTTGTATTAATTGTATTCGTATCCGAATTTATACAAATAAAAATTATACTTTTGTTGTTCAAGTAATACGGCTTATTGAAGTGGTTTACAGTAAATGTACCTATTATAAAAATTGTAGAGTAGAACTTTTTTAACAATCGTAATAAATCCAATTTTTAATATTGTGTTCCAATCGTCCAATATCACATGATAAATTAACAATTTTTTTTTTACTTATAACAATTAATGATTTAACTAATTAATAAAAATATGAAAAATCTGACTTCTTTCGATTGTTATAAAAGTTCTTCTCTACAAATTGTATAATAGGTATTTTTACTGTAAGCCGCTTAAATAAGCCGTATTACTTGAATTACGAAGCAATGTTTTTATGCCATATTTTGTTCACTAGGGCCCGGCCCTCTTCGTATCCGAATTTTATACAAATAAAAACTATACTTTTGTTCTTCAAGTAATACAGCTTATTGAATTATTTTAAAAATCGTAATAAATCTGATTTTTGGTATCGTACCTATTCAAATCGTCCAATATCGTATGGGAAATTAACAATTGTTTTTTTACTTTTTATCGATTAATTATTTAACTAATCAATAAAAATATAAAAAATCAGGCTTCTTACGATTGTTAAAAAAGTTCTTCTCTACAACTTTTATAATAGGTAGTTTTGTAGTAAACTATTTTAATAAGCCGTAATACTTGAATAATCGAACTATTTGGGTATGATAAAAAAAAGAAACACTCAAAAGACTATTTATAACAGAAATCATTCAATGTAGACAATCTGACCCACTACCAGGTAAGTGGTACATATAAATTGAATATAATGATATAAAAATATACTATTGTAATTACACATGAAAAATGTAAAAATTATAATATTATAATATTTTAGTTTATTTACCATCAATAGCACAAACTATATAATATAATATATTATATATACATACATCAGTTCCACTTAAATTAATAATACAAATAATACAACATAAAATATTATACAGTAGGTACCTATATAAGAATGTGTAATACAACTTATTTGTTTTACATGTCTTTAATATATAAAGTATAATAATTATCAGAAAACAAATAAGAAATAAAGTATTTATTGTGAAAAAAATTTTAAAAAAACTTCTGAGTTTCGAATTACAACTAATATACAATTATTTATAAAACTATTTAATTATTTTTGTGGAGCACAGGGACGATATCCGAGTTCTATATTATTTTCTAAGGATAACTTTTTTTTATTATTTTTAAAATACTTAAAAATACAATATATTAATATTGCAAGTATTAATACAATTACCTAAGTATTTGTTTGCATAAACGAATTCATATGTCTTTTCTGTAGTAAGGGAGGTTATCAATTTGTCCTGTTGGTCTAGTTGTAAGTTTATTCGATTAAAAGCATCTTTATTAAATTTGAGATTTTTTATTTCATTTAAGTGAATTGGTTTCTGGTATGATTGGTTGATAGGCATATTACAACAAGAATCATTTAAAAGAGATAGTTCTATTGGTATAACGACAGGAAGTGATGATTCTAACGATTGTTCTGTTCTAAGGACACCTTTCGTAGTAAAAGCTGAACATCCAGATTTCAAGTATAACTTTCCGAAATTTTTAATTTTAATTTTTAAGTTTATACTTTGCTTATTACTAACTAATTAATTTTTCTCAAAAATAGTCGTACAGCACTAGAGTATATACTGCTGTAGTATCATTTAATACAGATGGCAATTATATACGAGAGATTCACAAAAAGATAACAACCAAAAGTCCAGGTACGTTTTTTAAAAAGTACCTATAGTGAGTTTTCTAAAACAACGCATTCAAATTAAAAAATTTGACTACAAATTAAAATTAAATAAATACTACCAAAACTTATATTTCACATTTCACGTTTTTCTATTTTAGTATATCGTATTAGTTATGTGTAAAATTAAAAATTGAAATAATTTGTATATTAAAGGTACCATATAGGTATAAGTACAATAATTAAATAAATAAAATATTTCATTATGAATTATTTTTAAGTATTTATAATTTATGAATAGTATTAATTTATTATTATTATGTGGGTAGTAGTTTTAATATTATTTTATGTGTATAGGAATCATAGCCAAAAAAATTTTGAAACATGCGGCAGATAAGCGAATAACATTAAGACGCAGGAGAGCACTTTTTAAATTATCTGGAGTTTATAAATCAAAAAAAATATCATGTGGCCCTGACGAACATTATGGACTAGCTGAACACTTGGATGATTTTTTGTCCGAGGAAGAAATGATAAATAAGAAAGCAGAATTTATAAAATCACTTTCACTTTCATTAATTGCCAAAAAAACATTAGAGTATGAAACCCGAAACCAATCTGATAGCCAAACTTGGTTTACTGAACGAAGAAATTCGCTTACAGCTTCTATAATTTTGGTAAAATTTGTAAAATGCGGCCCAATACTTGGTGTAAAAATACAGTGTTTGAAATTTTATATAATACCAATAACACTAAAAGTAATGCCATCGACTATTGTAAAGAATGGGAAGATATGGCAATAAAAACATTGGAAAAAATCATTAGAAAACCAATACAAAAATGTGGGTTATTTGTTGACGATAATATTCCATACTTAGCAGCAACGCCTGGTATATAACGCATTTTTTCATTATTTGATATGTATTGTCCAAATTTTGTTTACACACAAAAAACATATTTAATTTTATATAATATAATAATAATAATTATAGATGGTTTGATAGAAGATAATGCTACTATTGATGTCAAATGTCCGTTTTCTGTTAAAGATCATGAAAGTTTGGAACAAGCTCTTCTTGAAAAGAAGGTTAATTTTGTACCTATTTTTATACTTTGTAATCGGAGGTATTTAAAATAAAAAATACTTTATTCGAATAATACTTTAGATAAAAATGTATTATAAATTGTAATATCCACTATAGCAGTAATTTTGCTTTTAGATTCCTTATTTAATAAATAAAAATAATACAATCAAATTAAAAGAAGACAGTAATTGGCATAATTCTAGTTTAGCAACCTATCGATTTTTAGAAATTTTTTTTTCCAAAATGTGTGTTTTAGGGTGCTTTATAAGAATGTAAAAAAAAAGAGCCCGGACAAACTTAGTTTTGAAGTTATTGATCAAAAACTTCAAAAACTTCATTTTTTCGTTACGCGCATTTTTAAAAAAAAAAAAATACTTAGAATTGAATATTTTTAGATTTTTTTTTTTCGAAATATGTGGTTTTTAACGCTGAATAGATTGGTAAAATCGAAACTTACCTAACATACTTACTTTTGAAGTTTTTGCACGTAAACATTGAAAAATACCATTTTCAAAATTAATAATAAATCCTTTCTAAAATTAGCTGAAAATCAGTTTTTTTAATATTTTTTTTTAAAAATATATACAGTTTTAGTTGGAAAAGTTTTTAGTGAAGTCAGAATTGTGCTATCTGGCTTAGTTTTAGAGTTACAGGTATTAAAAGTTGCCTTATTTATGAAAAAAATATTTAAAATTATTTACCAAAATAGTAGCATCATTAATGGTGGAACACAAACACAAACCCATAATATTAAGATTAAATTTATCATATTAAATATATACAAATAATGTGTATTTAATTATCATAATATCAAAAAAAAAAAAGATAAAATATTATAGATAGTTACTATTTTGTCCGATAGCAAAATGCATGATCGTCATTACGATCGATTACTTAGTCGAGTTAAACTAAAGTATTTTGTTGTTCAGTTTTAATTTTATTTTTTTAAAAATTTAAAATGACATCGTTCATTGAAATTTATGAAATATTTGAACATAAAACGAGTGGCCATCTGTCCATGTCGGTTATAAGTGTTTTACAGTCCTGGGGCCTTATTGCAAAAAATAATGTCATAAAATGTAATAAAGGACACTTTTTAGAATTGTGTCCTAGCACAGCTTGTTGTGACGGTGTCGTTTGGCGATGCAAACAAACATATATCAACAGCAGCAAAAAGAAAGTGAAGTGCAATTTTTACCAATCAATCCGAAAGTGCACTTTTTTTTCAAAGTCCCACTTGTCTATATATCAAATTGTGACATTCGCGTATTTGTGGACCGAAAAAGTGTCACTAGAATTTATTCGTAATCAACTTAAAATAGCTCGGCAATCATCTGTTGATTGGGCCTCGTTCCACCGAGAAGTCGTATTTGACGATATGATACTACGACACCAAAAATTCTATTGGTATTTTTGTAAGTCTAGCATTTATTATATTTTTCAGATTTTACGAAGAATGTTTACTACCTGAAATTGTTGGTTCTCAATACAGAAAACGAATGCAAAAAAGTGATATTATTGACCCCCCACACATCAAAGAAAATATTATAAAATATAAAGAAAAAAATAATAAAAAAAAAAACCATAAATTATATTATACTTGTTGAACTTATATTAATTTTTTTCATGGTTAAATAAAAGGAAATTTTTGCTCGTTACCCTTTTATTATATTAGTATAGGTAATATGATTATAATTTATTTTTTAAATAAAAATATGGTGATAAATAATATAGGTCACATCCTAAATCTATTGATTGATTTTATACATTTGATAAGCTGTAATTCATTGAATTGTGTAATACTTATATAGTAGTTTGTATAGTAGGTAATTTTAAACAAACAGTTACTTATACAAATAATTTTTTACAAAATGTTTGTTACAATTTGTTAACATTATAGTATATAACCATACATTTTTAAGCAGTGAATGTACCTACCCGATCTCCAAAAATTACAGAATGATAAATAAAGATTTTAGAGTATTATTATTATCATTACGAGTATATTATAATTATAATTATATTAATATATTAGGTATACCTACTACCAATATATTATTCATTTAAACAAATATTTGTAATTACTTATTATCATATTTTAATATAACATTAACGGTTGAACGAAAAAGATAAAACACGGAAAATTAATATTAATTTAATTGTGCTGTATTTATTTGTATTACCATTTATTAGATTTTACTATAAGTATTATTATTTCAATAAGTATTAATTCAATAACTACAAATCAAGCTATTTTATAATACAGTTTCTACGATCTATTTATTGGGACATCAATTTAGGTAAGCAGTATCTTAATTTAGATTCGGTAGTTAGTAGGACGCGAGGGTATTGAAAATATTACGGCGGCATTTGCGTATAATGAATTTTATAATGATACGAAACGTACTGGACGAACGTTCACGGACAAATAAACGGCGCTCCCGAACGAGCACTCGTCGCCGCCGTCGGCCGGTTGCGAATTGCAAATAGTAGGCGTGACTTAAATGCCGCGCGCTTGCGGATCGTCAAAACACCTAAAGCAGCGCGCACACCAGATACGTTTCGTTACGTTCCGTCACGTTACGTTACGGAGACGGTAGGAGACGTGATGTGACGTAACGTTAGCGTCACGCACACTAGATACGTCTAGATTCCGTCCCAATAATCGTCAGATAGTCGTCGTCAATCTGCATTTTACATTTTTGCTATAGTATGGTGTATTTGGTTGTGGTTTTTCTTTCATTAGTATTTTTTTTTTTAAATTAAATTTGTCATTACACCTATATTGCAATCTTACCATGGACTTCTCATCCGACGAGGAACTATTTATAATGGCAAGTATTGCAGAGGAGGAAGAGAAGGCGAAAAAAAAACGGTTATGGGTTCATAACATCAACACAAAAAGAGATGAGCATGGAGAATTCCATACGTTATTTCCAGACCTCCTTCAAGATGAGTCAAAATTTTTTAAATATTTTAGTATGAGTTTGAACAAATTTTTTGATTTACTTGACATGCTGCCACAACTACAAAAGCAAGACACAAATTTCAGGCGCTGTATCCCACCAGATGAAAGATTGGCAATCACCCTAAAGTAAGTAAACATAATATATAAAATATACATTCATAATTTAAAAAGAAATGGTTTATTACTGTTAACTGAACTTTTTTCAATATTAAAAAAATATTAAAAATTTTTAAAAAAATGTTTAAATAACTACAAAAATATTATTGAAAAGTATATAAATTGTTATCGATTCCAAAGATTTCAATTTGTCCTTCGGAAGTTGATGTGTCTGTTGTACAATGAGCAATTATACGATGTTGGTTAGTTGAAAAATCCATTGGTTTGCTAGGAGACACAGTTGGCGTCATATTGTTTGTTTGGTTAATAAAAGATGTACTTTGAAGTGGTGAGGCAATATTATGTGCAGTTAGTGTCATATTTGCTGTATCATTGAAGGAGTTGGATAAGCTGGTATTTTGATGTGGTGAAGCAATAGAAACATTATGTTCAGTAGAAATATAGTAAGCTTTCATCTCCAAATCCGAGAGTAATGCACCAATTTTAGCTTTTGCTTCGATTTGAAGAACTGGTGGCAGTCTTCTAGTAGTTGCTTCCATAGCGGTAAAAAATGCTCCAATGTAGTCACTGGGCGATTCTAACTTGGCTTTTTTTGAATCTATATAGTTTTGAAGAACTTGAGCAGTCGTTGGTTGTTGAGAAGTTTTATTATTTTTTTTATTGTGTGAATTGCTGCCAAGAGATGAGGATATAGTAGAAGCAGGCGATGGGTTTGCATATGATGAAGTACTTGGGAGTGGCGGTGGGACCTGATATGAAGAATTGCTTGGAATTGGCGACTGATCTGAACCTTCTAAAAATTGATTGGTTTCATCATCATGTGTTATATGTATACTGTTATCATGAGAATCAGATGAACTTCCAGTATCCAAGTTTGACTTTTGAGTCCTTTCTTTCATATGTGGTGATAAAAACGACAATGTATCTTCAAACCTCCATTTAACACGAGTCACTGCACTCTGGCCACTTACTGTTTTTTTTTTAACAACATTTCGCCGATACTGGTCACGAAGACTGGTCCATCTTTTTTTGCATTCCGAGACTAAAAAGTCAGAAATTAATATTAAATTAATATTGACATTATCCATACATTATTTATTAATATAGCGAATAATATTTATAAAATTAACTTCATATAGATACTTAAAATTTCACCAGTTATTTAGATTTTTTTTTTATTACAACAAATAAAGAAAATTAAATACGACTTCCTATAAGTTTGGATTACTGTAATTATTTAAAAACATTATATTCAATATTTATTAAATTTAAAGTTTAAAGTTAATTTATAGTTAAAAATTTAGTAAATTATTAAATACTTATTAGAATACTGTATTGATTTTTTTTAATAAAATAAAAAAACATCATTGTAAAATGATACATAGGTAAGGTATAACTTTCAAATTATTTGGACTTAAATTTTGCAGATTTTTGGGCTATGGAGACTCTATTGCGACTATTTCATTTAGCAATAGGATTGGTGAGTCCACAGTTCGCAAAATAATTTATGACACATGTAGAGCCCTATGGGAAGTTTTGCAGCCGATGACGGGACGTAACGTAACGTGTCGTAACCTGTGTGCGCTTGTTCATAAGAATTAATACTATGCAAAGCTTTCGATTTGACGGAAGGCGCGACGTGACGTAACGTAACGTATCTGGTGTGCGCGCTGCTTAACAGCGCATCCTCTCGGTCGTTGCACGCGTAAATTTTTCGTGACACGTCCTCTTAAGTAAACTTGCAGGTAATTTATCTGAAGATAAGTCAAGGTTTAGAGAAACTCTTAAAATATTTTCTGAAAAAGCATTAGATTTAGTTACACGAAAAGGAGCCTTCCCTTATGAATATGTTAACAGTTGGAGTAAATTAGATAATACTTTTTTACCGTCAAAGCTTGAATTTTATAACTCATTAACAGATGAGCAAATTAGTGATGAAGATTATTTACATGCAAAAAAAATATGGAACATATTTAATTTAAAGACTTTGGGTGAATATAGTGACCTTTATTTAAAAACTGATGTCACCATACTAGCTGACGTGTTCGAAAATTTCAGAGACTTATGTTTATCTACTCTCAAACTAGATCCTGCTCATTATATGACTGCTCCTGGATTTGCCTTTGACTGTATGTTAAAATATACAAAGGTTAAATTTCAAAGGTTAAAGTCTTATACTATGCTCACCTTTTTTGAGAATTCGATTAGAGGTGTGATAACTCAATCTACTAAAAGATATGCTAAAGCAAACATACCAAATATTGAAGGGTTGGACTATAATTCGAATGAACCGATTACATGGAACACTTACCTCGACTGTGTAAACCTGTATGGGAAATCTATGTTAACAGAATTGCCTTTTAAAGATTTTGAATGGGTTAATGATCTAGACATAGATATAACTAAAATTGCTGATGATTCTGAAATTGGATATATATTAGGAGTTGATATAGAGTACCCTAAACATCTACATAAAATTCATAACGATTTTCCATTTTTACCTTTTAACGAATGTCCACCAAATTTAAAAGTCGAGAAATTACTTACTACCCTATCATCTAAAAAAAACTATATAGCTCATTATAAAAACTTGAAACAGGCAATCGCGAACGGTATTAAAGTAACAAAAATTCATCGAGCTATCCGCTTTTCTCAAAGTAAATGGATGGCGTCATACATTGAATTATGTACATCTATGAGAGTTAAGGCTAAAAATGCGTTTGAGAAAGATTTCTGGAAACTTTTAATTAATAGCGTTTTTGGTAAATGTATGGAGAATGTCCGGGCTAGAACTTCTATAAAACTGGTTTCTTCGGACAGAAAAGCGAAAAAATTAATGGCGAAAACTAGTTTTAAAGATAGAACTATATACTCTAAAAATCTCATGGCTATTCATCAACATAAGGAAACTATTAAATTTGATAAGGCAATTTATGTGGGATTTGCAATTTTGGATGTCTCGAAAACCTTTAAGTATGACTTTCATTATAATGTTATGAAGAAAAGGTATGGTACTAAAATTAGCACTTTATATATGTATACTGATTCCTTGATATACGCTATTCAAACTAAAAATCTGGCATGTCTGACATTAAATCAAATACAAAACAATCTGATACATCTTCTGGATTTAAATACATCAATCCAAATGTGTGCTTTAACCAATTATTTTGTTTGTAATCGACAATTAAACCAAGTTCTTGAATCTTTCTGTACCACGACTGAGTTAAATGAAACCTACATCCTTTGATGGCACAACTAGGCCATACTAATTTGACAGTATTATGAATCGCTATTTCAAAGTCTATCGTTATAATTTTTGGATTTAATATTATAATAATAATAATATAATTTATATTCATCACATTTAGTTGTTATAGCACTGAATACTTTGAAATAGGTTTCTTGTTTTTTATCGGGTAATAAACAAAATACTAGTGGAACATAGTGATTATTTATAAATCCGTGTAAGGTGAATAATTGTAAAAAAAAATTTGGACAATATGAAAAGGTTCCGTCAATATACACTGTTTCACTTCTACACAGAAATCTTAAATTCGTTTCGCACGAAAAAATAATTATATTTGAATTTATATCATTAATCATTAAAAAGATCTAATTTTTAGAAGTTATGGGTTTTAAAAAATCAACAATGTCATGTACTTCACTTATGCAAGTTGGATTTGTTGGTAAAGTTTGACGTCTTGCTCGGTAAATGCATTTTCGAATGGTTGAAATATCTTGTGTATTTATATCGACATTAGTATTAGATGAATATACTTCAGACAATATAATTTTTTTTGGTCGTTGACTTATATCTTCAATTGCTTTCCTTTTGCACGCAATTGAAATTTTTTGCCTATGGATTGTTTTGCATGGATCGTGAAAATGGTCTCCTATATATTAATAATATTAATTAATAATACGATATAGATATCATATATTGTGTGTAAAATTCACTGTTAAATAAATTTAAAAAAAATTACCTTTTCTTTTAACAATTTCGTTTTTTTCATTGAGGTAAACACTAGCAGAACAATCTTTTTTGTAACATCTCCATCTGTTTGCGGTAAAATAATATTTAAATTGATCCAAAACTAACATTTTCTTTCCACTTTTACTTTCTATGAATTCCATAGCTACTTATAATGTATATCAAACAACAAAATTATCAAATATATTTATACGTCTAGGCCGTTGTAAGTATGAAACACTTGTGTAACTACGTCTACGTATTATTACTACACTATGTTACACTGTCAGTGGGTCACTACAATATTATAGAATCTTAATGTATAAAATAATTTGTGATCGATAAGAGTTTTATGGAGTACATAATGTTCTTATCTATATACTGTATAGTTTCAATCTTATCGATTTATATTCGATGATTCCATATTTAAGTTATATATATATACCTATGTAATATTATATATTGTGTATAAAATACTTAATATAATATGTATGTATGTGTGCAGGGCCGAATCGAGGGGGAGAGTCAGGGATTATCCCCGGGCGTATAATTTTTTGGGTGTATTTTTAAGATTTTACATTTTTAAATTTTAAACTGAAAATGGAATTTAAAACAAAAGTGGTAACTAATCACATTGATTTAAAATAGACGAATAGGTATGCATCGCCGTGGAAATACCCGTCCGCGAGTAGGGTACGCTACCATAGATTAATGTGTTCAACTATACAAGGGGAAGCTTATCAGTTGTTTCTCGTCTGGATCTAACATTGCCTTGTACTATCGCATCACGAGAACGTAATTTCAGTAAATTCAAATCAATTAAAATATATTTATGATCCACGATGAACAAAAACAATTACAAGTTATTAATCATGTCGATTTTCCTTTTTTACCAAAAATATAATATAATATAATCTAAACCATGTACAATTATCTCAAGTTAAAACTTAAATATTCCTTAAAAATAATATGCATAATACTCCAAGTATTATGGAATATATTATAATAATTTTACCATAGCAGGTAGATTGGCGGAAACGGGAATTGAACCTTTTTCAATTTGGCGGAAACGGGTAATTCCCCAATCAACCATAACAAACGACAAACGGAACACTCGCATGTCAAAACAACACTAACGCTTAGTTCCCACCCACCAGCCTAGCTGTGTCAGGAACCGACCCGCTCTCTGATAGACAACTCAACTCCACATATAATTCCTTTTTTAATATTTATTTTAATGTGTAATTTAAAATTAAATTTAATAAATGTGTAGTAAGCCGACTCGCAAGTGTACCAGGTGAAGTAGTCAAAGGTTGGACTCAGGTGTAAATAAAGTGTAGACAAGTTGTAATGCTACTAGTGACGTGAAGGTGCTCGGAGTAGCATGGTCAGATCACGTCTGAAAACAGGCCGTTTCGTGGTCCCTTATATATCCCATTGGTCTCCCCTAGCTATCGATACGAGCATCCGCGTTTCCACGGATGTAGAATGCTCTGTCTGTTCGTAGTGCATTTCTCGGAAATGCCTACGCCTACTCTTTTCCTGTCGGTTATGTTTCCCATTATCTGCTGTGTGGTTTTTGTGATTAACCATATAATATATATGTCTGGTGTACACGATATACATATATACACATATACATATACTATATACATAATATATATTGTCTTATATAGAATAGTTCGTGCCTTATGGTGTTTTGGGTGTATCTGCGCACTCAACCAAACCAACTACCTATTCACTTCTTAAACCCATTTCTTATTACATTTGTACTACGTGCTTACTTGTGATTACTATTGTTCATATGAAACATCCCATGTACATTTGTTTGTACCGATTATGCATTATTATTGTTATTTCGGGTCACGTTGATCACTGGCCCCTAGCAAATGGTTTTTTTTTTTGCTTTTTTACTACTTAAAAATATATTTTTAAAGGATTTATTCTCCTACAACAAAATCCAAGCTTTACTGATAAAGATACATTTTAATTGACTACTTGAACTTTGTTTAATGCATTTTTAGTATTGTAGATTGAAGTACTTGTGTATTATTAAATGTTAAATTGTTTGAAATCTAAAGAGATTTTTGGAATATGTTATATACAATTATAAGTATTTCGATTAATGAAAATTTTTTAATTATACTTTCCTTGCGTCTACGTATGGGATTCGCCATTCTGAGATAATAATCTGAACAATAGAAACGATGTCCGATAAAGTAACAAAATACCTACGTGGCAAATCAAAAGCTTATAACTTAAATATTATAACTTTAATAATGACAATGTCTTATCACAACACTGACGTAGCACAAATGCACAGTGCAAAATAATGTTACATATCCTCAAAAGAGCCCGACAACCGATGTCCAATTCATCGTTGTCACTCCACCCGTCGTCAAAACTATGTGAACTCAACTGTAGGTGTGTCGCGATCGACAAGTGGCAATATTCTTTCGTTTGGATGAAATGGGAACAGCTGGCTCGTATTTTTAATGTAGTGTTATTCAATAAGGAGATTCGTTGCATTTTAGGAATACATTTTTTTTTTTAATACTCTTGTTATTATTATTACTATTATTATTATTATTATTATTATTAGAAATAATAAAAATGTTAAAATAGTCTTTATTACAACGTTTGAAATGATTTTAGACCGGAAACCAGTTGAGTAACCCTGGTGAAAAACGGCTACTTGGCGATTGACAATCACGGCTCGTTTTTACTATAAATCGTGGTGCAGAACACTTAACTGAGAAAGAAAGAACGTAATACAGTAAACAGTTGCGGACTGGTTATTTTTGATCCCGGGTGCAAAATTAATTAGAGGCCAGTGTATTTTGTTTTATGAAATTAGTTCTGCATTTGTTACAATAATGGTTAAATTTAATATTCGGTAGTAGTAATCGTGGCCTGGATCATAAATACAAATGGGTGCCCGGGGTGCTTCTTGGATTATAGCATCCTGAGTCAGTCCGCCCCTGAAGTAAGTCAGTAAGGACAGTGATGTTAAAAATTGGATAGTGAAACACAGAAGAATGACTGCACTTTTTTCTTTTCTTTCCGTTATTGATCGTAAGTATTATGTATGATATATAGGTATATTTAAGGGCGGATTGATAACAATTTTAGGTGGCTCGAGAAAATCTACAATACCGGTTACTATAGTACTTTAAACGTGAATGCCCACAATCCCACCTAAACAAATTATGTTTAAATTTTTATAATATACCTCATAGCGCATAATTAGCAAGAATATGCACGCATTCAGTTTAAAATTTAGGTACATTTTTATTAAAAAACATTTTGTTCATAGGTTTACCTATAAAAAATAATTATTTAAAATATAGATAAGCAATAATACACTGCTAGGTACTTAAAAAGTTATAAATCGATAGAGTTTCTAGGGGTTTCCTTATGGACTATGGTAAGTAGTAACATAACAAAAATATTAAAATTTATCAAATTTAAGAACATTTTACATCTCTAAATAAAACGTTACGCTATTACTAATTTCTAATCATTATGGCAGATATAGTAGGTATCTAAATATCTAAAATATATAACCTATATAATATCATTGAATTCAAATTTAATACTATCCATTACAATGACCCAATTGTAACCTAATGTACAACGGAGCAACACCATTTTTTTTTTTATTGACAGTGAAAAATAATTGTTTAAACTGTATGCATCTAAATATCTATAGGTATACACTATACATAATAATGTATAGACACGCATTTAGGAAAATTTCCAATTTGTAAAAATCAGTATCATACAATGATTCAAAATCACCATAATATATTACTTCACGTTAAACAACATTGATGGGACTGTCGATTTGTTTGTACAGTTATAAATACTCACATATCTATAAAAATACTTTTATTCAAATAGGGATACTTTACAAGTATTATCACTGATCATGCAATAATTTCTGTACTAATAACCACCAATAGGTACTTAAGGTACTGGTCTGTGGTCATATACTATAGTAGGTATACAACCATAGCTTGATTGGAATTCAGTGATTAAAATACTAATAAAATAGTAAATTAGTAAATGCTGTTTGATGACAAATAACTAATAAGACGATCACACGGTTATAAACTTATAAACTATAAAGAATAATCGTTGACTATATTTGGTTTTTTATTGCGGTAAAATGCAATTTCAATATTTATTTTTACTTTAGTGCAATTGTAACTGTTTTTCATAATGTTCGCACAATTTTAAGAATATTTAACTTGATGTATAATAAAATAAAAATGAGGTATACATCACTGTGCACAAATGTATACAGCGCATATTATAGGTACCCAAGTCAAAATATTTCTTCACATTTATGACGTTAAACTCAAAACTATTGTCCTATGGTACCTATATTTAATGAGCAATATTACCGACGATAGTTATGTATTTATCGGTACCGTGTAGTAATTTGTTGTAGTCTATGTCATTTAAGGCCTTCCCACACTAAATACGTCGACGTCCGTTGCGATGACGTACGTCTAAAGTATACGTTCAACGCAACGTACACAGGTCCCACACTAAATGCGTTTATTGGTTATCCGTCAGCTAAAAGCTAACTATAAATTATAATTATTTCTATCTAACCAAATCAACTTTTGATTACAAAATGTACAATGTATTACTGGCTTATTACTGCAGTTACCTACTATATTCCTTTATCTGATTGTTTGCTCCATCACCATTGCATGCAAGTCACTACTTTTAGTATTAACACTAAACAGATATTTTTGAATAGGTAAGACGTGTTCTGTGTGTGTCTTAACTTCTTAAGATTTAGTTTATTCAATTAAATTTTTAAAGTAAATATAAATAATAAATAATATAAATATGACGTTATGTACGCGATCTAAACGGCTATTGGCATTGTTATTATTAATAAGAAGAAAGAAAAAATATACATTAAAGAAAACTAAACTTTGGGTAGGTACATTCTATGAATCGAACACGATCAGAAAACGGAGAATTCAAAAAATTATGTGTTGAACTTGAATTATATCCAGATCGATATTTCAATACCTTCAGAATGAACAAAGATCAATTCGATATATTATACACACTTTTAAAAAACTCGCTTTCTAAAAATGATACAAATTTTAGAAAAAGTATACCCGCTAAAGAACGACTTGTAGTCACATTAAGGTAAGATACGTATTTATTATTTTATTTTTAATTTATTATACATTAGTTGTAGGTATATAGGTACATAAAAAAATTAAATAATGATTAATATTAAATATAATTATATAAACATAAAAATTTATTAGAATTAATAGAAGTGTACCCATTAATTTTGCGAAGAATAATGATTATACTCATGAAACCCATTGTCCGCGACCGACATATTACTTTGAGAATAATCCATTGCTGATGATTTTGCTTTGTTAAGAGGAGTTAAAATCGGTGCAAACAGACGAGTAGGTGGAATGCCCTGAGTTGCTTGAAAAAGGCGAATTTGAATAATTATTTCCAAACTCAACATCAAACAAAACTTGTTGAATTTTTATTTTTGCAATAGCATTTTGTTTTGGTGTCATACATTTTAATGTCGGAAGATAACTTAATAGAAATTGTTCATCTGCATCATGTTCTTTAGAAATAATATTCAAAATTTGTTTATCAATATTATCTTCTGGTGCTTCATTTTTACGCTTTTTAGTAGCTGAAGAACATTTATTTATACGTAATTTAATGTTATGTTCAATTTGTTCATTGCAACGTTCTGGAGTTGTTGACACTTCATTAATAATATCTGATTCTCTTTCCGGACTGTTAATTCTTTATTGATTACAGATTTCAGAACTTGAATAATTCCCAATAGTCCTATAACATATTAAAAATAACGAAGTTATTGATTATTTAAAATAATTTTGATTGTTACGCAAAATAATTTAAAAATTTTAATTAAAAAAAAAAAATTATAAACTTACTCTCTAAACTCTATATTATATGGAATCAAAAATGTCATTTGTGAATAATATGACCATTTCGATTTTTTCCCTCCTCCAGAACCACTAGGTTGCTTTTGACTTTTATGCATTTTTATAAAAGTATCTCTCAATGACCGCCATCTCTTTTTTACTGTATTGACATCTACAATTTATTATAACATATAAATAAATTATTATGTTTTTATATTGATTGGTTTCCTAATTTACTTTTATTAATTTCGTTTTATAGATATTTAGCAACCGGTGCATCATTTCGGGATTTAGCATACCGATTTCGACTTGGGGAATCAACCGTTAGTAATATTATTAAAGAAACATGTAATGCCATTTCAAGTGTACTCAAACCATTATTTATGCCACAAATTAACACCGAAGAAAGTTGGAATAAAATAGCTCATCAATTTTATTCTAAATGGAATATTCCAAATTGTGTTGGAGCTGTCGACGGAAAGCATGTTTCAGTTTTTTGTCCAAAGAAATCGGGCTCTTTATATTTTAATTATAAAGGTACATTTTCAATCGTACCTATGGCAGTAGTTGATGCGGATTATAAGTATATTATGACAGATATAGGTGCGTACGGACACAATAGCGATGGTGGTATATTTTCACATAGCAATTTTGGAAAATTATGGTTGACAGATAATCGTTCAACTTTAAATGTCCCGGAATTAAAAAAGTTACCAGGTACTGAAATAAGTGTTCCATTAGTTTTAATTGGAGATGAAGCATTTCCATTAAAAGAAAATATATTAAGGCCTTTCCCTGGAAAAAAATTTATCAGAACGTGAACGAATAACAAATTATCGAATATCTAGAGCTCGGCGCGTTGTAGAAAATGCTTTTGGCATTACAGTACATAAATGGCGAGTGCTTCTTAAAAAAATTGAAGTTAATGCAGATTTTGCAACAAGTATTACATTGGCATGTTGTATTCTTCATAATTTTCTAATTGTTGAAAAAAAAGAAACACCTTATGACATTTCTGAAACGACTGAAACCCACACTACAATAAGTGAAAATCAACAATTACATACAGTCAGATACAATAGACCAACTAAACGTGCAATGGATGTACGAAACCATTTTGCTGATTGGTTTATTTCACCTGCCGGAGAAGTTCCATGGCAGTATGAATATATCAATAAATAATATACTCAATTTGTGTTTTATTAAATATATCAATGAATTAAATATAATTATATAAATATAAGTTGTTAGGTAATAACATTATTATTTTATATATTTGTTTAACTTGTACAATTAAAAATATTATTGACAAACATTCATATATTCATTATACTTATTGATATGCGGATATGCCATACCAAAAAAAAAAAAAATGTAAATAGTATAAGTGATTTTTATTATTTTTATTTATTTTATTTTTATTTTCATTAAAAATATTAAAAACTTACCGTCATTTTTAAGCTCATTGGCTACTTCCTTCCATATTTCTTCTCTATATGTGGCATTCTTATAAGTTCCCAAACTTTTGTCATACAGTACTGGCCTCTTCTCGACTTCAACTATTAGCTGTTCTTCCATATTTAAAAAAATATTTGTAATAATATATATTTTTTAAGGAACTACTGGACCACACTTCTTAAAACTTAAAATGTATATTATGTTCGTATGACACAATATTTTAACTACGTTCAAAGTAACGGACTAAAATAGTTTTGTCCGTAGTCAAAGTATGGGTATCTACTATCTACTGATTATATCATTGGGAATACTGTGTTGATTACAAATTGTGAAGATAAAACTATTTTAAAATATTAATAAAATATGGTTCTATTCGAATGTCGACGCATTCAACTGATAGCAATTTTATATCGTACGTCGACGCGCCGGACGGACGTACCCGACTTTTGACGCGTCGTACCTGGTGTGCGGATTCGTATTTGAATACGTTAAATTCAAAAAGAGTACGTTGACGTATTTAGTGTGGGAAGGCCTTTAAGCATGAAGACAAAATGACCAAAATCAGTTGCACTAGCAATTTTTTTTTATTAATACAAAATATGTCGCTGCTAAATATTATCACACGAATTGATTATTAATAAGAATAACAAAATCATGACAACTAATATTAGATAGTTTATTGAACACGCAAATGGCAAAATATTTACAGCCGTCAGTCACAAGCCAGTCAAGCCATAAGTTCAACGCCGAAGTACCTATTGTGAATACTTAATAAATTCTGAAACCTCATACTAAATAAATACTAATAACAAAGTAGCACACGCCACACGCCCGCCACTGTTAAATACCAATTAATTAATAATTATATTAAAAAAATTAGTTACTTGTTACCTACTTAGTTCGTGTTCATACGTCCGTACTCCGTAATCCGCAGTGCAGTCGTTCAATATTTGATGTACGTTCGATGTCGTGGTCGTACGATAGTCAAACGACAAATGAGTAATGACGTTAATAAACAAACTATTATTATTATATTAATATTTTAAAATAAAATTGTTATTATTCTTAAGGTGCGTTTACATTAGGCCGCGAACGCGAACGAATGTATGCGAATGCTACTGAACGAATTCATACGCGAATTCGGTAGAGATACTATTAAAAAGGCTTATTCCTAACCAAGGGAAATTTATGTTTATAAGAAATCCTAGTTTAATGATAGAAATTTCATATTTTTTTTCAAAGGCAGCAATAGCTTTATTTTCGTTTAAAAGACCATAACGGGTGGCAGCATTCCCAAAAAAATTTGAAAATAAAACAGATTTTATTTTAGAGTCCCAATCTTTTTTTGCTGTTTTACTTTTAGACTTAGTGAAAAAACTGTATGCTGAAGTTCCAGTAATTCTAATTTGCCTATTTTTTTTCCAATATGGACCACTTTGTTCTTTTGTTTCAAAACAAATTTCTGTAGCTTGAGCTTTAGTAACATCAACATTTGAATAGTAAAAACTAATACTACTTGCATCACACATACAAATATATGAAGAAAACAATGAGGTGTCCATACAAGAGTTATATGAAGTAATGAATGTTTCTATTAGTTTCAATTCAGAAGCCGATATTTTCGGTAAACATATTTTAGATAGCGGTTCTATGCGTCCGACATAATTCAAAGCAAATGCTGAATTCGGAATTCCTAAAGATACAAGAAAAATATTTTGTAAATTATTATTATTAAGAGGACGCTATACCCGCATGGGTTGTCTTCGTCTTACAAGTGTACAACATAGCAAAAACTCTTTTTGCGCGGGAAAGAACTGAGAAAGCTACAATCATAACTAAGAAATGACATTTTCACCACATAAAAAGGAGAACTTTGGCTGTGCAACATCGTTTTTATTTTTTCGATATCGGAACTACAAACAAAGTTATTCAAGTTTCAAAAACACAAATAATAATGGATTTTGAAACAATAAGAACTTTTTTGTGGTTCCGATTTATTTTTATTGTGTTGCTATGTTGTACACTTGTAAGACGCCCTTAACTGGATTATGTTCAATATAATAATAATAATCTATTGTGTACTAGCAGGATAGTTTTGATGGTAGTTAAAAAGTGCTGCCTGAAATAAATTAAAAATTATGGATAGGCCGATACTTAAATGATATTAAAAATTAATAACTTTGTAAAAAGTATGAACGAATTTCCTGCTTCAAATCCTCTGATATGTCATTAGGCAATGATTTGTCATATACTGATGTTGTTGGAAATACATGACAAAACTCTAGAACAGGAACTGGTTTATGTAAATATTTACTAGCTGCTTGACCGAGTTTTCCCCATTGTTGAGGAAGATCTGTACAACTTCGCTCATCAAGTTCTTCTACTGATGTTATAGGAATATAAAATAATTTAATTTAAAAATTGAATAAAAGAGATAGATTAAAAACTTGGTGTTGACTTATTGATATGATCAACTTATTATATTTATGTGCATAAATGTACATATAATTAAAGCTTACTTTTGGAGTTTGAGCATCAGGCCAACTATGTGTTTGCATTTGCCACTACCTGCTTTGCAAGAACATTTTGCTGATAATTGTACACTCCCATTATCAGTAGTTTTAATGACTTCTAACTAAATAGGTACAGTAATATTTTGTAAATTAGTAATGGCTATTGTATACTGAAATTAATATTTAAACGTACCTCATGAGGTTTTCCACTAAGGTCACTAGTTTTAAGACACATAGCAACGATTTTTAATGTTTTGTTATTATTTTCCACACATCCAAACTCAACAATGTGGTTACATTTCATTACTTGAGTACCCTCAATCAATGGTCGCTTAAAGTCACCAATAAAACTTAAAATGTCCGTTAGCTCAACAACCGAAGTAAACATTCTTCTTAGGTATTGTTCATATAAAACAAATTAAATTAATAAATATTAAATAATAATTGCAATGTGAAATTGATTGTTAATTTATTGTTATACTGTTATCAGCATACACAGTGGCCCCGTTTGTAAAATGACTACAGCGCCCCTATATTTGCTTTCTATCGCGAATACTATTTAAACTGATTAGTGATTTGATATGATGCATTGATAACAGCGTAAAATAGTGGAAAAAAATTACGCGCATGCGCAGAATGTATAAGGTGCATTCCTGTATTTAGACGCTCCTATATTATGTCGAATTCGACAAAATCTAGTCACGGTCGATAAAATCAATAATTTTATCGAATGTGACAAACATATCGCATAATTGACACAGTACAGTCTTGACTTTCATGACGGTCTGACGTGTGTTGTTAGTCGTGTCTTATCGCTGATTATCGTCCGTGCGTCTCGTTAATCGTCTTTTTCCGTCTTGAAAAGTATTGTTATCGTCCATCATTATTGCAAAGTGTTTCGGGCATTATCGCTTTTATCTTATGCTATAAATTGTTCAAGCTAAATCCGCTGCATATCTTATCTACTTAACTGCCTTATAGCTGAGCAGTGATCATACGTGCGTTTGACCTGATAAATTTGTACGTGGTATAGCTGCCCGCCGTACATCTGCTCCGTCATATCGTGTTGTCTAACTCAAACCTACCGGGCGTCTAGTGTTAAACTGGTTGCCTACTTCATCATTATAAGGTACATTATTTTATTTTTTTGTCAAATATGCCTACAACGCTTGTCAAATATGCCTACAACGCCTATGACCACTCGTTCAAACAGAGGATCCAACTCGACATCCATTACTAAGAAGGTAGTTACTTTAGATGATATTTGGTTACTATTCAGGAGAGTGTTTCTTCTCATGATAAAAAACTTGAAACCATTGTAAAAAATATAGAAGTATTTGAAATTAGTCTTAAATCATTCTCTACTGCTATTGATAATTTTACCACTGAATTAAACCTCGTTAAAGAGGAAAAAGCTTCTTTAGCTATTGAAGTTAAATCACTTCATGAAAAAGTCAGCAAGCTAGAGTCTAAGCACCATTGTGGTCCTGCCACACATGAACATAATATTTTTCAAGAGTCTCTTGAAAGGATGTCAAAGGCAAACAATTTTATGATTTTCAACGTTCCCTCTTCGGCTAATGAAAATTCTGAAACTTTAAATGTCATGGTCGATGACCTCTTCCAGGACTTGGCAATCCAATGCCCCTATACCTCAGTTAAACGAATTGGCCCAGTGGGATCCCGTCCTCGTCCTATTGTTGTTCAACTCAACTCCCAAACAAATGTCCATATGGTTCTTAAATCTAAGCGGAAACTACGGAATTTTGAACGTTGGAAAAATATATGGATTAACGAAGATCTTACTTTCATGCAACGGAAGCAGCTGTCTGGTCTCCGCTCTGAACTTAAGCGTCTTCATGACAGTGGTGACCATGGCTGGGTTATAAGAAACTCATATGGTTCTCCAAAACTGGTTCGTACTAATCCTGGGCAATCAACAACGGAAAATACAAAAAACTAATTGGTGGCCGCGGTGGTAACAAAATCAATATTGTAAATAATACTTGTTTGTGTGTAAATAATTCTCTTGGTTTTTATCAAAACTGTAGAGGACTTAGGACTAAGTTATTTAATTTTAAATGTAATACTTCCTGTTTTAACTATCCGTTCATTACGTTAACTGAAACGTGGCTTTATAATGATATAGCTGATGGTGAACTAAATTTGTTTAATTATAATATTTTTAGATGTGACAGAAATAACACCACTAGTGGCTGTTCTAGGGGTGGAGGGGCATACGTATTGACCTCCCATCATATCTAATACCTGTTACTTGTTTGGATATTGAGGCTTTGTTTGTGAGCTTTACTCTAAGTGGTAAAAAGTATATAATTAGCAGTGATTACCTACCTCCAAACTCTCCTCCTCAGTCCTATGAGACCTTTATGTCTACTGTTGAAAATCTACTTTCAATTTACTCTGACCATTTGTTTATCTTCTGTGGTGATTTTAATCTTCCAAATGTTTCTTGGTCAAATGACAACCATGGTCTGATTTATTCTTCTACCTCTGGCTATCTTATTAATTGTCTTCCGGAGACTTTTGCAGCAAATAACTTCTTTCAGATCAACGACATTTTTAATAAATCTGGGTCGCTATTAGATCTTATTTTTGTAAATCTTAATCAGTATAAGGCTAAAGCTGCATTGGTCCCAGTGGTACCAGAAGACCGCTATCACCCAGCGTTGTCCATAGACTTTATTCCAGTAACCAATATACCACAAATTGATTCTTCTCATTGCTACTTTAATTTCCGTAAGGCAAATTATCCTCTTATAAATGCATTTTTATTATCTTTCAATTGGTTAGAAACTTTTTCTAATTTAGATGTTACTTCTGCTGCATATGCACTTTTTGATGCGCTACATTTATCCATTCTGCGACATGTCCCTAACGTAAAATTTTCTCGATCTAATTTTCCTTCATGGTTTACTAAAGAACTAATCAATCTAGTATTTCAAAAAAGAAAAGCTCACGCAATCTTTAAGAGCACTTGCAAGCCAGATGATTATCAAAATTTCAGTTTTCTTCGGGCTAAATATAAACACTTGAGTAAACAATGTTACAAAAATTTTATCAGCTCTACCGAAGAAACTTTTTGTGCTGATCCATCTAAATTTTGGGATTTTGTTAGAAAGAACAAAACAGGTCAGTCTATTCCCAGGACAGTCACGCTCAATGGTATTATTAGTAAAAATAATAATGATGAGGCAGTGAACTTCTTCTCTAATCATTTTAATTCTGTATATTCAAGGTCAAACGTCAACTACAAAACTGAGTTATCCCAATCCCTTATTCATGATCTTCCGAGCAACTGTTCCTTTGATATATCAGATGTTGAAAAAGGTTTATCACGCCTGAAGGGAAATAATTCTATTGGCCCCGATGGTATCTCAGGTGACTTCTTATTCTCGATCAGGTCGTCTATATGTTTCCCCTTATGGCTTCTATTTCGAAAATCACTTGACTCCGGATCCTACCCAGAAATACTCAAACTTAGTTCCATAACGCCGATATTTAAATCTGGTGATATTTCTAAAGTAGCTAACTATAGGCCAATAACTATCATTAGTCACATAGGTAAACTATTTGAATCCTTAGTCTTAAGTTCTATCCAAGCTGCAGTAAATCAAATCATAATAGATGAGCAACATGGGTTTCGCGGCGAAACTTTCGCCCTAATCGGTTAGTTAACACATGCAATCTAGTGTTCACTGATTATGTGTTTGATGCCTTTGCAAAAAAGAATCAGGTCGATGTCATTTACACCGACTTCAGTAAAGCTTTTGATAGGGTTAACCATGCTGTTCTTATGAAAGTCCTTACCAATAGTGGTTTTGGGGAGCCATTGTTATCATGGTTCAGCTCTTATCTATCCGATCGCAAACAATTCGTAAAAATATTTGGTATCAAATCACAGGCATTAAACACGCCGTCTGGGGTACCTCAGGGTGGCCATCTTTCCCCATTACTTTTTATATTGTTTATAAATGACATAAAGAAAGTTATTCGCCACGGTAAATTCTTACTATTTGCAGATGACTTAGAGCTATTTCTAGAAATTCGCTCAGAACAAGATTGTCAATTACTTCAAAATGACTTGTATGCTCTTGATGCCTGGGCTGTAAATATTGGTTTAGATTTTAATGTCTCCAAATGTTGCTCTAAATCTTTTTATAGAGGTCGGACTCACTTGGAGTTTAAATACTCACTTCGTGGAACCTATCTTGTTATTGAATATAATACTGTGAAAGACCTCGGAGTTTTCTATGACAGTAACTTAAATTTTCATAACCATATAGATGCGACATGCTGTAAAGCCTTAAAAGCTCTTGGATTTCTTAAACGGGTCTGTAACAAATTTAAGTTGATAACTCCACTAAAAGCCTTATATTGTGCACTCATCAGATCTATTCTTGAATTTTCTGTAATTATATGGAACCCTCACAACGCAAGCAATATGAATCAACTTGAAAGAGTCCAACGGAAGTTCTTGAGTTTTTCTGCATATCTATTAAATATTGAACATAGTCCTCATGATTATGATGCAGTAATGGATAGGCTAGGCTTACAGTCTTTGGCCGATAGACGTATCACCATTAACAAGGTCTTCCTAGTCAAACTCATTAATGGGTTGATCGACTGTCCTGAACTTCTATCCAAAGTAAACTTTAAAAATCCCTGTGTCCAGGTCCGTTCTTCCTATCCTTTCAGTATTCCACTGTGTACGACTAATTACTCACGTAACAAACCACTAAATAGGATGATGCGTATTGCTAATGAGGATCCGTCTTTTAGTTTTTAAGTTTTTAATTAAGTTTTTGTAATTCTTTTCTTTGTCTTATTTCTTTTTCTGTTTTATTTGTTATGTCTACTACACATTCCTGTATCCACTTATAATATGTAAATTTATTTCTGTACTTTGGGCTGCGGCCCGTATTAAAAATAAAATAAAATAAAATTATTGAATGGTATATTATTTTCAGCAAATGATTTATACAAACAATCATATACATTTTTGCCTGTAGCACCTTCGTGGGCCTTTTGATAATTTTTTGCTTCAAATACATTGGATAGCTCAAAAAAATGGCTTACAATTCTACCGATGTCTCGATTAAAGTACCTAACAACAATGCATGCTTGTTTAATACAACTTATGTCAGTAGACTCATCAGTTAAAATACTGAATTTTGTTTGCACCAAGCAGTCAATTAAATACTCTTTATGAGACTTACCAATCACATGTTTCATTACTGTAGTGGTTTTAGTTCTTTGCAAGTGCATATTTTTTAATACTTCACAGGTTGGGTCGAGACTTTTAATTAATTCAGTTAAGTGGTCCATTGTATTAAATTAAATATTATGTTCAGCTACAAAAGCAGTAAGTTTAATTTCTGCTGATTTTACTTTTTCGAGTAAAGAAATATTTTTTGGTTTAAAAGAATCAGAAAGTGATGAAGTTGTTGAAACACTATTAGACATTAACGAGGACATTAACTTATGTTTTTTGCTATTTAAATGGCGGTTTATTGAAGAAATTTCTGTAGCCAAAACTGTATTACAAATAATACATTTAGCACTTGTTTGATTTTTCATCAGGTCTTAACCATTTCGAAAATTTTGGATTCTGTTCCCAAAACTTACTGAATAATTGTTTCCGATGTTTCTTTTGCTTACCATCACCTCGTCTAATTCTTTTGTACTCTGGTGTGAGACTGCGATCGGATCCAGAACAAGTATCATCTTTTTGGTCAATTGTTGATGTTGATGGTTTTACAACACTCTTCCCAGTTTTTGTGACAAATTTATCCATAATTATGAATTTACCGTTAATAAATTACTTTAAATTTAAGTATTTTGAGTTTTATAATAAATTGATAATCATTAGGCTGGTGTCACACGAGCGTACAAAATGCGCACGTTACGACGGACGTACTTTTTAACGCGCGTACTAGTAGTGGACACACGAGCGTTGGTATGACGTCCGTTAAAAATAAATATAATTGGAATTTCTATTGTAGTAAATCATGCCTATACGTATAGTTTGACGTTTCCTAGTATTAGATATTCATGCATATTGTTTTGTCCTTTAGCCTTTCTTTGTTAGAAAATGCGTATTCATGGATACTAAGAAAAATGTAATATGAAATATTACATTAATTATAAATGTTTTTGTAACTATTGCTTATTCATGAATATTCGGCGTAAACAACTCCTATGCATGTATTTTAGTGAAGTATATATAAGAGTGTTAAATTAGTACATAGTTTAGAATTATTTTACTTTAGCTTAACTGCACATAGTTCTCGGGTACCGAGCGTAACCTCTGCCCACAAATGTCTACAATTGTAAACTGTTATAGTCCGTAATTTTGTTAAACATAATAAACATTAATACAGTGAATATATACTTATTCTTTTCTAAGTGCAATCTCATCGTCACTCTAGCTCAACAACGAAACGTCGAAGCACGTCAATAAATAATTAAGTGTACAAGTGTAGTACGAGAGTACTACATAGGTAATTTTTGGTGTCAGGTGTGGGGTTTCTTCAAGTGAAAATTTTGATTTATCAAAAAGTAACTTGGGAACTCACTGACGAACTTCGACAACCACGTTCTTGGGACTACGAAACCCAATTATTTACTAATTGGTCTACGCGCCAGCAGTTTCGTAGCTAGATCGTCGAGCCACTTCGTGCATCCATTTTGCAGTCAGGGATTTTCCACAGAGCATTTCACAGAGCATTCTGCAGAGAATTCCACAGAGCATTCGACGGAGCATTCAATTTCCAATTTCCAATTTTTGACCAGACCAATTTCAACTATGCAAGCTTTGTAAGTTATTATTGTGTAGTAAAATTTTATGTCTGACAGTCCACGTAATAACTGGCAAATAATCGCATATAATCCAGTTAATTTACGCATAACTATGGCCGCCACTACTTTAGGTTTTGAAACCGTTATTAGGCAGGCACCTTCTTTCTCAGGGGGCACAGATAGTTAACTTTCCATTTTTATAACGAAATGTGAATTTCTTTTCAATAATGTAACCGAAACTGTTAAACCACAGTTATTACAGGCAATTTTAGCCAACATTGAGGGGGATGCGCATGAATACATTAAGTATCATGAATTTAATACTTGGGAACAATTAAAGAGTCATTTGAAAACAATATATCAACCTTCGCATTCTATTAACTACTTGCAAAAACAATTGACATCTATGCGACAACGTAATGATGAAAACATACAAACTTTCGCGAATCGCATTCAACACACTTACCACCAACTCACTAGAGCGCTTACAGTAGGGAAAACAGCACCTGAATCACGAGTAATAGCTGAAACCATGCTAACTTCAGCACTTGTCGTTTTTATGGAAGGCATAAATCCTTCTATTCGTCTTATTTTAGAAGCGCGAAATATTACATCATATGAGGAGGCAGTAAGAATAGCAACAGAGAAAGAAAATGTGTGTGAGAAAAGTGAAAATACTAAAAACTATAGACCGCTTAATAAAGGTAACTCTAATAAATCGCATATTAAATGTAATCGATGCAGTAAAATGGGTCACTACGCTAATGAGTGTAGGTCAAGCGCACCGAGCTCATCAGGTTTTAGGAATCCTATAAATAATCGTACGGAGATTAAAACTGAGCGTACAGAGAACATTAAATTTTGCAAGTACTGTAAGAAACCTAATCACGATATTTCCGAGTGTAGGAAACGAATTTTTAATGAGAATAAAAAGAGACAAGGTCAGGCGGATAACCAAAACAAAACAGTGGATGAACTGAAAAATGTACGAGTAATTACCTCACAGATGGAAGAGGAACATATAGTAATCAACGCAAACACTTTTTCATCGGGAAATCTCAAATTTTTAATAGATTCGGGAGCCGAAATGAATATTATTAAACTATCAGCTTTGAAAGACCTTGTAGTCGTGAACGAGTCAGATAGGAAAAATATTAAAGGTATCAGTTCCACGATTATTAACACATTAGGTTCAATCGTAATTCCTATTGAAATTAACGACGCAACTTTTGTTACTAAATTCGATATTGTGAAAGACGTTTTTCCGATACCCGGTAGCGGCATAATTGGTCGCACATTTTTGAAAGAGAATAAAGCCATACTAGATATGAACAAAGAAGTATTACTATTACCAGAACGTGAGTGGGAGCGACCGTTAATAATACCACCACGAAGTAACTGCGTCATGTTAGTTAAAAACATAGAAAATATTGAGTGTACGGAAATAACTATAGCAAAGCAGGATTTAAATGACGATGTGATAATTGCAAACAGTGTAAGTCCGGTGAACGAAAATACATTAATCAGCAACGTAATAAACATTTCCGAACAACCGTATCTTATCGAGGAACTGACCTCACGCAACTTTGACTGGGAGCCGTATTACGAAAATATTCGATTAGTTGGAAATAATCTAAACGGGAATAAAATTAAACAATTATCAACATTGATTAAAACGGAACACTTAAATAACGAAGAAAGAGAAAATTTATTTGAAATTATTAGTAACTATTCTGATTTATTCTATGTCGAGGGGGAACCGTTAAGCGCCACAGATGTCGTAACGCATAAAATTAATACACCGCGCTGCGTTAAACCGATTAACATACGACCTTACAGGTTACCGTGGGCATATCAACAGGAAATTGAAAAACAAGTAGTCGAAATGAAACAAGACAATATAATACGCAATTCCACTTCACCTTTTAATTTCCCCCTGGTGGTAGTTAAGAAAAAAGAAACAGAACAGGATGGGAAAACGAAACTTAGAATTTGTGTTGATTTTCGTAAATTAAATGAAATAACCGAAAATGAGGCGTATAGCCTACCAAATCTACTCGAAATTTTAGAATCACTAGGGTCATCAAGGTACTTTTCTACTCTCGACCTCAAGCCGGGTTACCACCAAATTAAGATTGACGAAGGCGACATTCATAAAACCGCGTTTTCTACGAAATCAGGGCATTATGAATACGTACGTATGCCTTTTGGGTTGAGTTCCGCTCCAGCCACTTTTACTAGGGCAATGAAAGCAGTCTTGATGGGGTTAGAAGAGATGTGTACTGCATATCTCGATGACATAGTGGTACACGGCTCAAGTCTTAGGGACCATCAAGAAAAACTAATCCGAGTTTTCGATAGATTACGCGTACATAATTTAAAATTACAGGCGCAGAAATGCAACTTTCTAAGAAAAGAAGTAGTATACCTCGGTCATGTTATTAGCGAAACGGGGGTGTCCCCGGATCCAAACAAAATTCAGTGCATAAAGGAATACCCACGACCTAAAACCGCGAAAGAGATAAAATCCTTTTTAGGACTACTAAACTATTATAGACGTTTCGTAGACAATTTCGCGAAAATTGCAAAACCATTGACCGCGTTACTTAAGAAAAATGTAATTTTTAACTGGACTGATAAGTGTGAGAACGCATTTTGTGAGCTTAAAAATGTACTTATGAGCCCACCTTTATTGATTTATCCAGACTGGGAAAAAGGAAATTTTAATTTAACCACGGACGTAAGTCAATTCGCAATTGGGGCTGTCCTCTCACAGGGCACCGTCCCTAATGACCAACCTATAGCATACGCTAGTCGTACCTTGAATAAGGCCGAAATTAATTACAGCGTGATTCAGAAAGAATTACTCGCGATAATATGGGCAGTTAAATATTTTAGACCATACCTCTACGGTCAAAAATTCAATATTATTACGGATCACCGGCCTTTAACTTTTTTATTTGGTATAAAAGACGTTTCATCGCAACTCATGCGATGGCGACTACAATTATCAGAATACGACTACAATATAATATATAGGGCAGGTACTGAAAACGCGAATGACGACTGTTTATCACGCATACATATAGTGCAAACTAATGACCTGATTAATTCCGAATATAATAATTTTCTAATCGCGGAAACAGCACCTATAATTAATTCTAAAGTAATTGACGTTAACGGTAGTATAAAAGATTCCGATGCAAACACTAATTTATTTTTACCAATTTCGAATGATATGGTAATCACTCATCCGGCAATTAGACAGATTATAGAGAAATACAATCTTGGCGTTCCAAAGTTCAACGAAAACGAGAATAGTTTATTGATTAATAATCTAGCACGTACTATAATATTTTATAAGCTAAAAGAAACGCATATTGCTCCATTAACGGAACAACTAATTTTTAATACATTTACTGTAATGAAACAAATTTGTCTAGCCAATAAAATTAATACGTGGTCAACGATCAGACTAGAAGGGGTAACAACCATGACCAGTTTTGAACGAACCCGATCTATGATCCGATTTATTTTTAAAGGGACCGATATAACTGTTAGCATTTATAAAGATTAAAACTTTCAGAAACTGGAAAAACAAACCTTAAATTAGAAAAAGAACAACTTAAAGTTGTTAGAGTAAAAAATGACTATGAAACGCGGGAATCTTATAATTTACAATTACAATTAACCGAAATAAAAAACATAACGGTAGAACAACAAATAAATAATTTTATTTTTAAACATTTTATGTATATGAACTTACTTTTAACTAAACATGTGACAGAAATCGACATATTATCGTCGATCATTGAGAATGCTAAGTTAGGACAAATACATCCGTATTTGATAGAAACATACGAACTACTAGGGCAATTTCAAGACATTAGGCTTTCTTTACCTATCGGGACAGATTTTCCCTACGCGTTTTAATCGAAACTGTTAATGATATAGTAAAACTGTCAGATATTAAAATATACTATTCTAATAATAACATAGTGTTTATCATAACAATTCCATTAATATATCAAAACAATTTTATTTTATATTACTTAATACCTAAGCCTTATTGTCAAAATATTATAAATTGTATGTATATTGCACCTAGTCATAAGTTTTTAGCGATAAGTAAAAATAAGGAACATTATGTAGCATACGACGAATTCCACTATAGTCAATGTAAACATGCTAGGGGTTTCCTTCTTTGCCCAGAAATCCAATCCCTACATCCTAGGAATCTCCGACCGATTTGCGAGGTTCAACTTTTACAAGATCCAAGGGACGTACCAGACACTTGCGATATACGACACGTATCATTACAAGCAACCATTTTTCACAAGTTAAGTTATCGTAACAAATGGTTATATGCCACGGATAGCGAAGTCATTATAATTAACTGCGAAAATGATCTAGAAGCCATCACTCATACGTTAGAGGGGGTAGGAATCATAACAATCAACGAAACATGCAAAGGGTATGCGACTAGAGATGTATTAGTGTAGTGTCGAAAACAATTTTTCGGATTTTATTCCAACATCCGTTATCACTCGACAAGAGTACCAACATGTATCAATTGATCTTTATACTATGAAGGACGAAAATGTTATAAATAATCACATGAATGACCTTAATTTAATTTCAAAAACACATAAACAACTACAAAAAAAATAACAAGAATGAACAAAAATTTATCGAATTGGAAGACACTCAAAATATACAGAATTATGCGTTGTACATCATAATTCTCATTATCATATCAATACCAACTGCATTCGTATTAAGCAAGATTATTAAACAACGGGAAGTGAAGAAGAAACAAACAACCGTGAGAACAGAACAAACCATAATAAGACTTCACTAGAGTAGGGAAACCATCAACATGGAAGAGACAACGACGTCCACAGCAACAGCCCCTCCTATCACAGAAGGACATCAAGTAACACAACCCTTGAGTGTCTTCCAATTCGATAAATTTTTGTTCATTCTTGTTATTTTTTTTGTAGTTGTTTATGTGTTTTTGAAATTAAATTAAGGTCATTCATGTGATTATTTATAACATTTTCGTCCTTCATAGTATAAAGATCAATTGATACATGTTGGTA
>JANEHU010000994.1:0-192218 GCA_027563435.1 Nasonovia ribisnigri | reverse complement strand
ATTCAAAAAGAAAAAAAAGTAACGGCTTATATTTAAACAATAAGGAATCAAAAAAAAAAACTGATGATCACGCTACCTGACAGACCACTTTCATCCCAAGATATTATAAAATATGTTACAATGTTAGAAATCAATCATTTCCGTGGTGTCTTCTCACGTGATAACTTACCTAAGAAACCACATGCAATTGAATGTGGTATATTAAACTTAGACATATCTTCAGGTGATGGAAGTCATTGGGTAGCGTTCCATAAAAATAAAGATAACGTTGTATATTTTGATAGCTTTGGGGATTTACCTCCACCAATTGAATTGCAACATTATTTTCATGAGTTTAAAATAGTATATAACTATTCTAACTATCAAGATTTCAATACATTTAACTGTGGTCATTTATGTCTTGAATTTTTACAATGTATGAATCTGTTACATTGAGTTTGACAGGAAATACTACTACATTATCTACAAATTATTTTCCATCTATAAACCTTTATGAGGACTCGGAAATAGCTTTGTTATGCTTGCAGACATTTAATTCATTTCCGAATATTAACGAAAATAATAATAAATTCGCTATAGAAGTAGTTGACGATAATAATAATAAAAAAAAAATTTTTTTGATGTGTTATATTAAACTGGAAGAGGGATGTTATGAAATTGAAGATATTAAGAATCGAGTTATTGAACAAATAGATTACTATAATAACAAATTCAATACCGAGTTAACATTTGACATTTCGGTTGATCCTAATGATTTCAGATCATATATAAAATGTAATGGGATACTACACTTTGAGATTTTACATAGTATAGCACCTGTATTAGGTTTTGAAAAACGAGAATATAAACCAGAGTTTGAAATTCGTCGATCGGAAAAAGCTGTAAATTTAAACACAATTAATTCTATAAAAGTAATGTGTAATATAGCTCAAGGATCATTCAACAACCATCTTCAAAGTCATTCGATTTACGAGTTTTTCCCAAGTGCAAGGACAGGATCTAAAGTAATTCAGTCACCACAAAATTTGATATATTACAAATTGAATAAAACAAATATTGACTCGATAACTGTTCAGCTGGTTGATCAAGATCATAATTTGATTTATAATTTTGGTGAGACATTAACAATCGTGTTGCATATTAAACGTTACGGGTCTTGAGATGGGATTGAAATTCAATATAAACCCACTACTTCGGATTAGTTCAACTAGTCATACGACTAAAGTGTACCGGTAACATCAAATAAAGTAAAAAAATTGACGGCCAAAAATAAAAAACTTTTACAAGCTCTGGGTTATCAATTAAAGCAGAATGCCTGAAAGTGATATTTTAGATATAACTATACAGTACGAAACAGATTCTAAAATTACGAAAATTGAATATCATTCATACACACCGTATACAACATCATTTAATAATAATGACGAAATACGTATATCAATCCAGCAAACGGATGTTTATCCATATTTACACGAAAGCTTTATTTTTTTAGAAGGATCAATTACGGAAGCTGATAAAGTGAAACTGTCTAATAACGGTTACTCTTATCTCTTCGAACAAATACGATTGGAAATTAATGGGATATAAGTAGATAGCACTTGTGTTCTTGGAATCACTAGCTCGTTGAAAGGCTACTTATCTGGTACACCAGATAACTATAATTGCTATGAAAACTCTGGCTGGAATTTTAAAAACGCAACACAATCAGCAAATGATAAAGGCGAATTTAGTGCTTGCATTCCATTAAAATATTGGTTAGGTTTGTTTGAAGACTATAAAAAAATATTGGTGAATACTAGATTAGAATTAATTTTAACTCGAAGTCATAGTGATTTAAATGCGTTGAGCTTGAAAAGTGGTATAAGTAATTCTACAGGTAAAGTCGTTTTAAACAAAATAGTCTGGAAGGTACCACATATCACTGTTGATGACAAAGAAAGGTTAAAATTATTGAAACTTATAGAAAAAGAAAAAAGTCTATTTATCCCTTTTAGATCTTTTGAAACTTTTGAATATCCTGAACTAGGAACCGCTAAAAAAGTTGTGTGGAATTTGAAAACTGCATGAAAATTAGAAAAACCACGATTTATTATAATTGGATTACAAAAAGGACGTAAAAATTCGTTAGCAAAAGATTGTAGTATATTCGATCATTGTTACCTGACAAATGTTAAAGTATTTCTGAACTCGATAGCTTATCCATATGATAATTTGAATTTAGATTTCACTAAAAATAATTTCACCTTATTATATGATATGTATACATCGTTTCAAGAATCGTACTATGAAAAAAGTATACGGAACCCGATATTGAGTCCTTCTACTTTTCTAGTAAACGCTCCAATTATAGTCATAGATACTTCAAAACAAAACGATGCAGCTACAGCCTTAGCAGTGGATGTTCAATTGGAAATTGAAGCTTCAGAATCACTTACAGGTGTAACTGCATATTGTTTATTAATTCATGATCGTATTGTAGAATATGTGCCTTTCACTAGAGAAGTAAGAAAACTTGTGTAAATAATAGATCTAAATTGATTATATTTAATATTTGTTATAAAATACTATTCGTTGATTTATAAATAAACAAACAAAATTAAAATATTAAAAAAAAAATATTTTATTTATTTTAGGAATATGTGTTAAAAAGGTTTTAGTTAATGATTTTTTTTTGGCTATACGGTGATCGAATGTACTGCAAGCGGAACTTTTCGCCTTGAACTTTTTTGATCTCCCTGTAAATTTGGAACCAGACTCCCCAACCACATATTTGGAATTTTTAGCTATACGGTGATCGAATGTACTGCAAGGGGAACTTTTCCCCTTGAACTTTTTTTTTCTCCCTGTAAATTTGGAACCAGACTCCCCAAATTCATACTACTTATGATATTATATCAAAAATATGATTTAATTATTTAATTATCCAATTATGGGCCGCGTGTACAGGGGGAATTTTAATGTGAGCGGGGCTTACTAATAATTAGTAAGTTACTATCTACTATATAAGACGCGTCTCGCCGTTCGTATTACTCAATTATCGCGTTGTAACGCCATCGTCCGCTGCATCGTGATAGGTACGTGTTTCTTAAAATTTATTGCTTATATATTTAATTGGTAAAATGTCCTCATGGTTGAATGATTTAGTTAATGTAATTTCGAACAAAGGAATAATTAACTACTCATACGAAAAAAAATTGAATTGTGCCAATTATGAAGTACCATTTTTTTTTCAATTTATCCCCAACCAAAAACTCACGCCTCGCCACTGGATGCCAGTGCATTTTTTTAAAGTGTAGACATATTTTTACTTAACGTAATAGGTAATTACTCTCAAAAGCGATAACATATCCGTTCCAAAAGTTCAACTATACATAAGCCTATGTAGTCTAATATAATAGCTTTAATAGGTATAATATAAATTATTAAACATGTAGCAGACATGGCAGTCAAACGAATCACTGACGGATGAGTGGCAAAATTGGAAGGAGTTAGTTTTTGTTTATTTTGTAAATAGAAAAACTTTATCAAAGTAAGTCAAAAAGAAGAAAACAAAACAATTGAAACTTCATTTAAATTTGAAACATTTTTTTGTTAATTTTGAAAGTCGAATATTATACAAATGTCAAATAACAATAAAATATAAAATCGATGTCATACTCTCAAAAATATTATCCTCTAAAATGTTTGTAATAGTTGATTTTACTCCAAGATAACACAAAATCATAAAAAACGATTTTTGGTGAAAGCTGTGTTTTTATCTATGTTGCGCGTGGGTCTGAGAGAGAAAAGAAAAAAATATTACACTGACCTCCTCTATAGTGGTTAATTGTTTATCGTTGAACACCATCGGGCGTACAATATAAACACAGTATGTCAGTAATACTTGCCACTTGGTACTTACATTAATATTTGGTACATACCTCATACAATTATATTTTTACAATTTATTTATTATTAAACTAAAATAATATTAAATTTGTTATAAACTACGAATTAGTTAAATGGTATTGACAACCCTCATTAAACACAAAATATAATAGGATAGGGGTATGACTGTATGAGTGATCTATTTTATCGTGGGTTTTACGGTGTAACTGCTGTAGTCACAAGAGCATGATGACTGTAAAAGTGTAAAGTGTAAATCACAGGTATAAAAAAAATGTGTATCTATATATCTACGGTGTAAATTAGTAAATTCGTATTTTTTTTTTTATTAAATACAAGCTTTTTTTGTTGATCATTTACTAGCAAAATAAACATGATCATTTTTACTGAAAATTCTTGGAAAAGATTATTTTGATATTTCAATTTGCAGATTTTCTATAATTTTCACAAACTTCAAATACAAATACAATTGGTTAAAAATTAATTTTAAAAAATCTGTTTTAATTCTGTTTTAATCTTACAACTCTTTTTAATTTTGTTTTGCGTGCCTGCCCAGATTAGGTCTCGACTCCAGGGGCATATGGACACGTTTGTCAGTTTCCACGTCGTCGAAGGCGACCGTAGGCACTCCGTAGCAGCTCACCGGACATCACGATCACAGCATAAGTCCCTGTTACATATATTCCGATATAAAACCCAATGGACAATATGTAGACATATACAATGGCATATCCAATGCCGCAGTCACGCAAAGAGCCAAGTAAAAAAAAAAAAAACAGTACCTATTGTAGTAGGTATCTAACTTAACTATTCACATTCATTAATATAATATTAAATGATTAAAGTGGAGGCTCGTGGTTGCTGTTGGTGTGGATATGACTTTAGTATGATAGTCATTTAAATCGATGAAAAAAAGTGATTTTTAGACCAAAAAGTCAGACAAAATTGGAAGAATTTGGTTTGACGGTCTATTGCCTATTGGTAGACCAGAGTCTAACAGAGTGATAGTTATTCCTGCAATTTGTTTGTTCATGTGCATTGGATTTTAGAACTTACTTTAAATCACTTTCACATGATGAAGTTCGTAAGACATCCAATTAGTTTACCGACATATCTAACATATTCACACCTTTGAAGAAAAGTTAAAATGGTTATTAATTTTTATATCATGGTTGTATTGAAACTGAATACTTAATTTAAGTTTATAGGAAGTAAGGAACAATAAAATAATTCCTATAAAATATAAATATTTAACTGTTAAGAAATTATTAGGTTGTTTTAAATATAAATAATTGTTGAAATAAATAACAAGCAAATTTAATGTTTTTATCTAAATTACTAACGAGAAAGGCTAGAATTTATATGCATTCAAAACTGGTAAGATAAACATTTGATGTATTCTAAGATGTAAAAATATAAAACTTTAGTACAACTGCTTGCCGCGTGGTCACAAATACCAAAAGATAGTGCTTTTCTATGGGTTTTAAAAAACATAGAAAATTCTTTGACATATAGGTATTATCGAAGTTTTGCACTGAAACTTTGTATTTTTGCCATTTTAAATGACAAAAGTAAAAATGAATTTGATTCACAACCAACCCACTCACAATACACAACGATTATGTCAAAGCACATTCTAATTTTACTGCAGGTAAAGTAAGTAGAATAATAGTAAATATTAAATTTAATCTATAGGTAGGTACTCGTACTATAGCAAATGTAGGATTATATCAATTAAAATATAAATTAAATTACTATCCCTACTACTTATATAGTAAATTAAATAAATAGGGTATTTTTTGGATAGATAATATTACATTTTATTATTTTGTCAAACATCACTGGTAAAATAGGTATAAAAAAAATATGCATTTGGCAAGTTTATAGTTTGAAACATGCAATAATATGTATTTCATTAAAAATATGTAAAATTAAATAACCACCATTTGTTTCAACATGGAGTAATTTGTGGACATTATAAACATAAACAATAAGAAATTACTGACAAGTTTCAAAAACAATATGCATAAATAAAAATACATATAAATCCTAGTTCTACTAATGAGATTACTAAGTTATTTTAAATATAAATAATAAGTAACTAACTATGGTTTTGCATTGTATCATTTGATTTTTTTATTTGTTTTCTGTTACAAAGTTTACATAGACATTTTAAATTCATTTTCAGACTACAATATTATCGATTTAGGTTGATAGTCATAGGATATATCTGTTGTAGTAGATAGGTGATGAAATGAAAAACATTAACAATAACAATTGCTACTTGTCTTATTATTTGTTAATTTTAATAATACTTTTATTTTTGTAAGTACTGAATTATCGCTTAGGAGAATTTCAGTAAATTTAAAAAAAAATTCAAAATACTGACTTAATAACTATAATATTAAAATACATAGTCTCTTGTATTTAATCATTAGCAGGAAGATTTAAAAAAAAAAATAGATGTCAATGCACATCCTTTAAAAATGTACATCAACTTTAAGAATTATTTATTGTATCATAAAATCACGAATACAGTATTAGTTTTATGGTGTTGTATTAAACAATATTATTAAATTTAACATAGATAGAAGAATGTATATTATATATTTTCTTACTTATTTAACTTAGTTTCAAATCAGTAAATGTACTAAATAAAAAAACATAATTCACATGGTTCTAAATTAATTATTTTTAAATGATCAAACGTACAATAAAGCTCAATTACTGATACCTATTTTTCTAAAAAATTATAAATATTAATAATATTCAAATTATACTCGTGAGTAAATAATGTAATTTTATTTATTAATGTATTTTAGAAACACTTGTTGTAGCCGCATCAATCGTCTGTAATTGGCTGGCACTCATTTATACATTTGATAGCTAAATTTTCATATTAGGTAGGTACCTATCAAAATTATCCTGAATCGAACATCTTTGTAGATAATTCAACGACGTACAACTCTATAAATAGAACTGGAAAACGTGTATATTTATAATTGATTTAAAGCAAATTGTTTATTTTGTCATCCATGTTGCTGCCTAATTTTCAGATTTAAACTTTGTGGGCTGATTTCCTATATAACGGCCATTAAACTGATCTAATTTGTTTGTATGATATGTAGACAACAATTATTTCTACCAAAAAACCTATAAAAAAAGGAATATTAATAAACTATTTGAGTCTTCCAATATTTTAAATTTTTAAAACAAAATACTTATAAGACGTTATAATCATGGCAGCTGCCATGATATTTTAAATTTTAATAACATACATATAATTATAAAGCATGCACAATTTTCGATGGACATTACACCACGAAACTCAATGGACACTTTTGAGTATTGCAATACGAGTTCAAAGTTTACTTTGATTATTAGATAAATACAAAATGCAATTGCATGGTATATCAGCCAGATCTTAACGTTACTTCCATCACACAGCTAAAAAGTAATTTATAAAATATGTTTAACAATTATAAATTATAATAGGAACCTATAATTTTCATACTAAGTACGTAAATATAATCTAATCTTGGCTTTAACAAATACATACATAAGGTGCAGTAAATCAAAGATTAATATCACAGTATTTTAATATTATAAAAATAACTAATTAATTACTAACAGCCAGTATATAGTATGAACTATAGTACATGAATAGAAAAAAAAATTGGTTAAATCTAAATGACTAAAAATAAATAAATAATTATGATAAATTTTTTAAAATTGTTTTTACTGACTTTGTCTAGCTCCCAAATAATCATCTTGATATGTCAAGCTTATGAAAAAATTTCTATCCAAATCGTTTTCATATTATGCATTTATATAGTGAAAATTATAAATTATTTTTTAAAGAAATTTAAAAAATTTGTTTCAAATATGCATTAATTTTATCTATATAAAAAATGTCAAAAGTATTTTTTCAAAAAATGTTATTATTTGAAATTTAATTACTTACTGGAATTATTAATCCAAAGTTAGTATATAATAACGTGATGTTGATCACGATGTATATCAAAGTTCCAATAAAGATATCCCATTCAGCTATTTTTTGATATTTATCCAGTTGTTCAAAATGTTCTTTAAGGAGAAACAGAGTTACACATCGTAAATTAAATGAATACGTACGGTTTATAATGCTATAAATTCACATTTTTTAAATAAATAATCCATGAGATATAAATTTGTTAAATTAATTAGAATTTTTTTTTTTTGAAATTACATTATCTACTTGCTGCCATCATACAAAATAATGAGAATATTATTTATTTAATGACTTAAATTAAATAATTTACACAAATATAAATAGATATTCAAAATAGTTAAAATAAATGTCTTTCTTGGGTTATTACTATTATTATTGATTGATGACCTATAGGTACCTAGATTTTTTTATTACAGTATCAGCATGAACTATTTGAATACTTGTTTTAAATTTTCAATCCTCATCCATGCAAATTGAAAGTTTGATTATTTTTTAACTACAAAATCATTTGAACATTTTCAAAATGTTGATACATTTTGTCAACATTTGAATTTTAAATACATAGAAAAAAAAATCGTGACCATGCATTTATAATATTTCTAAACTTATGAATAACCTTGTTATAAATTTTAAAATTTATTGACATTTATAGTAAAAAACTTAACACATTTCAAATGTTTATAAACAACTCAAAACAAAACAAAATATGTTTAATGTATGGAAAATGATAAAATAAACATTTTATGAAAATTTCAAGTACCTACAATCAATAGTTTTTGTATTACAATAAAATAAGAAAATTGTTCCTAGAGAATTTGTTAATTTACGGGTAAAACATTAATTTGACTTTCCGGTAAACTTTTAACATAAATATGTTTTTAGGCTGGGTACAGATATTTTATTTTTCTAACTGATTTTGCAAAATAGACATTTTGTTTTCATGGTTACTAATTAACAAAATTATATTTATGATTTATATACTCAAAATAATTTATTAATTTTCGTGATTTTAATGAATTTTGTTAACATTTTAACTCATAAAAGATTATTGTGGATTTACGGTCAACTGTCATCGTCATTTACGGTTGTCTGTCGAGTTTAGGTATTTGGGTTTTATACTTTTATTAGCTGAATTACCCGGCTTCGCCTGAGTGATATTTTGCCGAAAAATATCTTAGACTTATGAGATAAATATAATACAAAAGTACCGTGACAATTGCAGGCATCAAGCTATCATTAGTTAGGCTCTACGTTGATCAGTCAGGACACGTTCGATTGTATTATATTTTAGCCACGGACCACGGTGCCCGTAAAACACGCTGTAATTATGCAATCAGTATATATATTTTCAGACCCGGCGAGGTACCTATACTTAATAATTACGAATGTTTTATTAATTCATGGTTTATGATGTATTTACATGTGTTAGTTCCCGTCTTTTCCCGGGACAACGGTCGAAAAGTTAGAGTTAGGAATACCATTTTTACTGAGTTATATGGTTTTGACCAAATATAATATTCAGTTCTAAAATGGTATTTAGTTATAACCATAGACCTTATACTCTTATACCTTAGAATATAAGATCTATGATTATAACCAATAGCAACCTTACAATAAACAAAAATGTAGGTATTATGAAAGATGAATTATTATATGTTTGGAAAACTCTTATGGTGAACATTTTTATGGTGAATATAGGCGCAATTTCAATAATAAAAACTGAGGGTGCTTATAAGAGGATGTCAGTGCACTATTTATTTTGTTTGCTCACTCCGACCTACGCACATTATAGCAAATTGTACGTTCACAATAATGATTATTATCATAATAATTTATAAAATTAGTGTGAAATAACCTCTTATAAATTTGCCCTTATTGTAAATTGTTTGTACATCTTAAAATACCTATTATCTTTTAAATTAAAATATAATAAAACGCCTATGAGATACCTTAGATTATAATCTTACCTCTACATTTTACAAGAGATAATTTTACTGTAATTTTAGAAATTATTATGATTAAAATCATTATTGTGAATATAAAATTTGCTATATTGCGCGTCGGTCAGAGAGAGAAAACAAATAAAGTTCTGACATCTTCTTAAGATCTGCATTTTCTGGATATTTATAACAATGAGGTAGTAATGTTTTTTTTGAGTAAAAATGTTTTATAATTTATAACACTTATGACATTTATAAATATGTGGAAATTCTTTCGATTATAGACTTAGGGCCAGTTTTTAAATTTAAAACCCTGCCCTTATAGTAATAGTTTTAGTTTAAATCTACATACATATATAAAAGACAAAAAATATTTCTATGTCCTATTTATGCATTCCTAAACCGTTCATCCGATTGCGATGAAATTTGGTAACTAAGATCGATTAGACCTCGGGGAAGAAGATTTACATTTTTAAAATTTTTTTTTATTTTACATTTTGTCGGAAAAAAAGGTAAAAAAAAAGGTTCAACCCGGGGAGGTTCTCATCAGGGATTTTGAGATTGTTATTATTATATTTTTTGTTTGTTTATAAATGCGGTTACTATTGGTTTTATTAATAATAATTATTATTATTATTAATGCAATAAGACTTTGTATTTTAGTACAGAATATATTGAGTTCGAACCATGTTTTCGGCGAACTTATTTTTTGCATTTTTTGGTACTTAAGAGTTAAATTATACACTTACGTACGCAGCACGCGGAGTCCGCGATCTACCGTAGGTAGGATTGCCCATCTCATAATATATTGCTTGCATAATCACAAGTGAATCTCACAGACAACTCCGGTCGAGATGGCTATGAGTTAAAATAATAAAATATAATACCTATCATTTACACTTAAAAATACATTATTTCTATAACGCGTTACACCCAAAATGAGTTGAACAATCACTAAAACCTACCAATAGCAAAGCATTGCTATGCCAGCTAGTTTAATAGATTATAATATAATATCAATCTACTATGGATAGTTGTCGTGCAGTCGAATACCGTATATGCGCTGTATTGTGGCTTACCAAAATGTCTGAGCTGTAATTACCAAGCCCAATAAATATATAAGGTAAGTACATATTTATACATTATAATTATGTGAATAATTGATTTTAGAATTTTGGTGAGTACAGGCAATACAACGTGATATTCAGCAATAGGAGTATTACCTATATACTTTTTTGTAACAACTCATTATTAAAATTAATTATTTGTACATACCACTGAACAAATGTCCCTTACATGCCGTAACTATTATCATTCCAATTATTTCAATAGGTAAAACTATCTGAAAAAATAATAATAATATGACATGTAAATAGACTACCATAAAAAAACCGCATTTTAGTAAGTTGTGAATAATGTTGATCATGAACACGTCTTTTTATTTGCAAGGAATTCAAAAAATAATTTTGTTTACCATTATATTATATTTTTATGTTAGGTACTTCCACGTTCATAATATACCATTATAATGAGTAATGACACCCTTGCACTGATAAGGGATAACATAATAAGCAGTGACAAAAAAGCATCTTATGAATTTCATATAGACCCACAGTCAAAAGATGTTATTCGTGTCGAAACGATTGTAAATAAAATAATGGCACAACCATTGATACATTATGGGCTGTATATCAGTCTTGTCGAAAATTCAATTTAATAATCAACTTATTCGATTTATGTAGTGTGCTTACTCAATATAAATTATATTTTAAAGTGTTACCTTATGTAGTATATAAATCGTTAACTACAGAAAAGGGTCAAGTCCATTTTTATCAATTTTTATTTTATCCCCATTTTGCACAAATCACGCGTAAATTATACATCGTTTACTGCAAAAAAAAAAAGAGTCAAATCCGATTGTCCAAACATCTGAAAATAGAGCTTGAAAATAACAGTTCACAACAGAATAGGGACATGTCCATGCATGAACTATATCTATTATTTCATTCAATATTTCATTTTTTGTCTCTCCTGAAAAGTTATAAAAAGAGGACTTATCCCCTTTCTGCAGTTAATGATTCATATATTATTAATTTAACCTAAAAAGGTGCATTATTTTCTAAATAATTAATTAAGACTATCAAACAATATTTGACAATCACCTACTGCAGAAAATGGTTCAACAAATTGTCGTCTTTCGGGTACAACCAAATACAACGTATAAAATATTACAGAACATCAGAGTTCATAAACGGTGGCGGTGTTCATAACACCAGTTAAAGTATCTTTTTTGTGCGTGTGGCATCGACGACACTGCCGGAACTGCTTAAGCATTTTATCAACATTTAAGTATACCTAGATACTTCAATTTTAACACAATTTTTGCCAGTTTTCCTAATAGTTAAAAAGAATTGGGATTTCTTATTTTTGATTTAGGTACTTTAATTAAGTTTTTCTACTTACAATATTTATAATAGCGATCACCCTACAACGTTGACATGCAGCCGCCTGTGATTCGTTCGTCTGCCCTGTCTGTTGCATGTTTAATAATTTAAATTAGGTATACTACGTAACTTTATGTATTCTTGAACGTTTCGAACTGAAATCTTATCTTTATTGACTTCTGAAGTTACATACTACATTGAGCAAAGATATGTCTAAACTTTGATAAATATGTACTGAGTTTAGCATCTACAAACAATAATTATATTAAAACACACATGCATGTACCTATACACGTTGCGTAGTTAGGAGCTATTAACAGCAAACAGCTGTAACGTTACTATTATTAGTCATTGGTCGTCATTGTTAGAAAATCTGCTGTTTGACTAACCGATGATCAAATTTAATAAAGGTTATATAGGTACTGGTACCACCTATACGACCTATCAATAATTTTAAATTCATACCTTTCAATAAATAAACGTATAGGTGTCCGTAGATCAATGGTTATTTGGTCAGATTTCGATATTTTTTATTTAGAATTGAATCTGTGATCATAATGTAATACCTACAGTGTCATACAGACCGTTCCCTTTTGTCGATTATCATGGGTACCGGTACCCGTTTTATACGAGTGACCATCTGGCCATTATTTATTAATCTGTTATATTGAAGTTAGTTCATCTAATTCATACGCTAGGTACTATAAATAATAAAAAAAACCAACAACCATTCATTTTATCAATGCAGTGTATTTCATTAATGTAACAACTGACATTTTCATTGAATGATCACTTAAAAGTTTAACGTAAAGTGAAAAAAGTAATGTATTTTTATCGTTCAGTAAAAAAATTAATTAAAGAAAATCAATATTAATTTCGAAGGGCAATTATTGAGAGTACGATATTTTTTTTCAGTCCATTTTTAACCAACACAAATAAGCTCGATGATTTGCCTATTCAAGAACATGCCACGTATAATAATTTTTCTTAAAATATATTATGTTTGTTTTCTTGCGTACAATAAAATCTTATATCACATACATTGGATGTAGCCATAGTCACCTAGGTATGTAATGAGTTGAAGCCAATACATCCACTTAACTATAGGACCCGTGAATCCAAAAATTATACCAAGTTTGTCGTTTTGACTTAACTCAACCTACAGTGGATTAATACAATCAATTAATACAAAATCCTAACCTAACCTAACCGTACTAAAATCCGATGAATAAAAAAAATTGGTCCACCAAACCCGTGGTTCGAACTTAGACATTCCGTACAAAAATACATAGAAGTGTCACTGCGGTAACAAACTAATCGTATTAATAATTATTGTTATTATTAAAACCAACAGCAACCGTTTATCAACAAAAATTACCATCGTAAATATCAAAATCCCCGCTTGAGCACCTCCCCGGGTTTGACCTTTTTTATTCTATCTTATTCCCAACGGTCTATGATTAGACTTTAATCTATCTCTGTACCAAATGTCATCGCAATCGGATGAATGGTTTAGGAATGCATAAAGGACAGTCAGGCAGACAAAAATTCATTTATATATATATCATAATTAAATACGACAAAGGATATGACAATGGTATGACTAAATTACCTGTCAGAGGTTACCACGGAAGTTCCTAATTGTATAAAATTAACGGTTAAACCTAATGCATATATGGTATTCTAAATTGATCTAGAACCCAGCATCTATGGTTTTTAGCTATTGTAGGGGTCACGGTTGTAACGGTTGGTATGTATGGTTAACAATACATGTGTGTGTGTGGCAATGTTTTCACACTATGGACCCGGATTGGTCACCCATCCAGAAACTAGTAGCAGCGGCCGTGGCTTACTCTCAATCACGTTGCGTGATTGATTTCAGACACTGCGCTGTGCCGTGCCGCTTATTTTTAGTTGTACAGGCGATACAACCGTAATACCTACTAATGATTTATAATATTCAAATGATACTCGTGAGTTATTTTAATGTATTTATTATTAATAGATTTTAGAAACATTTGCTATGGCCATCGACTGTAGTTTTCGAATTTTTTTACTGCGATTGTTTGGAATTTTAACTTCTTTGTTGATGATTCAACGACGTAATTACACCTCCGTCAATTGAACAGTAGATCGCATGTAGTTATAATTGTTATTTGATTTTAAAAAGCCGACACTGTTGCCTAATTTTCAGATTTAAACTGCAGACTGATTACTGCCACTACCCGACTGCATTTTTTTGTAGTAATGTCTGACAACTAATAGCTCTAACAGCAGCACTATAAAAAATGTACATTTAAATTAATTTATTTTTATGATGTTTTAAATTTAAATAACAAACCTATAACTATGAAGATTGATGGACCATAATACAATGGTAGATCAGATAACAGTACCGTGGTTATGATACACAGTACAACAGAAATGCAAAATACAATTGTTTGGTGTAACAGCCATCGTTTAACCTTACTTCCATAATTAGGCTAAAAAAGAACAATTTGCATAAATTTCTAACAATTTTATTATAGGTATTATTATCACAATAAATTATTATATTCTTTAAATTTTAAAAATATTATTATTCTTCAATATTTTATATTTAATAACATACCGTTTTTTGATTTATTAATCCAAAGTTAGAATATATTAACACGATGCTTGTCAATACTTCCAATACACAAAATATAATGACGTACGTTATTTCTTTTGACGTTAATACTTCATCTTCTTCTTCACTATCTTTATTTAAGAAACAAAGTTACATATTTTTAATTCAATTTAAATTAATACGTACAATTGTAAAAATATAAATAATCATATTGGAAAAAGAAACCATATATAACCGCTATAACCACTATATATAAATGTGTAGATACATTTAATTATTTGAAAATTAATTATGCCTACCTAACTTTAAATTTTTTGAATTACATTATTTACTTACTTTCATCATAAAATTGAAATTCAACACTTGAAAATGACGAGAACATTAATAATATAATTAAACAATTGATATAAATATAATAATAAATGTTCGAAACAGTTTAAAATAATAAAATAAAAGTGGCCTCGTGTCAATACTGCAATACCTAATTATTATAAAATTATATAGAAAATATATGTCATAGGTACCTTTATTATTATGCATCATCATCCCCGCCACCAGTATCAAAACAAACGATATTATATTCAGTGACAAATATATCTGAAAAAAAAAATTATGACATGTAACTATGTACTTACAACAGTGGCCGTAAAAATTAGCGAGTAACTCCGCTGTACAGTAAGTTTTGGTTGTACATTTCGAACACTTAATTTTAATGGGGCACAACAAAAAAGCATCTTATATTCTAACGAACTTCAGATAGACCCTCAGCCAAAAGGCATTATTCATGTCAAAACGGTTGCGAATGAAGAAAATTGACACTTCTATGTCTATGGATAGTTTATGTTATGTAATACGTATAGGTAATTTTCCAGTTTTTTACTGGCTAAGAAACAAAACTGTCAACGATAACTTGAACATAATGCGAAAAATTAAATGATAGGTACAAAAAGAAATAATATAATCACATAGGTATAAAAAGGAATAGTGTCATACTTTAACAAACTACATGGTGACAAACGAACAAAAAAGTGCTCAAATTCTATTTTTTTTTTTGCATTGTCGTAGACATCGTCCGTAATAAATCACATTAGTCAAGTCTCAACAAACATTAGGTAAGTAGGTAGGTATTCTATCTTATAGTTAATATGATGATGAGGTAAAATATTTATGCCCCACATACTGTAAACCTATAATATGTATCTAGCTACAACCTACATACAAACAACATTTTAACGGTATTTTTCGGACAGTTTTCAATACGCAATTAAAAATAACTGGGATTTTCTATTGTAGATTTAATTTAATTATTATTTTCTACTTACAACATTTATAATACCGATCACTTTAAAGCCTTTCCACATTGTCTGTGATTCGTTCTGCATATTTGATAATGAATATTATATTAAGAAGGTCGTTTATTGTTGAAAGCTTGAAACGGAATCTTTCGACAGTAGTTACTTTTATATCACTTTGGTATTAGAATAAAAAAATCAGTTTTCTAAACTTTTATAAAAATGTACTAAGACTAACGTCTGCTAGTAAGTCTAAAATCAAAATGAATAGTTTTAAAACAAATATACACGTCATCTAGGTGGTTACTATTCAATATTAAAGCGTTTATAAACAACACGATGTAGTCTAGCCAGATGTATAGATATTATTATTTATTAGTGGTCACTGGTCGTCAATGTTATAAAATAGCTTGCTCTATCAATAATTTATTTTAAATTCATAAATTTCATTAAATAAACCTTTTGGTGTCCTTTGATATTTTGAGTTTTAGGCTTTTATATTTTTTAGTACTGATCTAAATATTACAGATCTAAAATTAAATCACTTTTTTGGAAGCAGAGCTGTCCATTTAATATTTAAACAGCGAAAATGTTGCTTAATGCTATACGCTGAAAGAGTTACAAAGGGTGTAATAGACGGAAAATTATATTTTTGAAAAAAATCTGCCGTAGGCGTATACCCAAATTATTATTAATATATGTAGGTACCTACACGCGCCTAGAAGATCACGTATAAACGACGGAGTTCATATTTTGTCCTTGTTCGACAAAAATCATACCCTGTTTTATCTAATTAACTTTAATATGTTATACAATTATACACCTAGGTAGGTACTCTAATTTGTAATAGCATTTGCAGTGAACAATTTATTTTCTGGTATTTTTTGTATTTTTTTAATACAATTAATTATTATACATAATATATTACTTTTTAAATACCTACTAAAACTATATAGGTACTAGACAGTATATAAATAATTTGAATTTATAGTTTATTTGTGTAGATCTAACTACTTTATTTCGTAGAGTTTTAAAAATCTTCGGAGAACGCTGAACACTACACCCACAAACTAATATAATAGATACATACAAGCACATATTATTATTATAGGTATAGATAAACAGATTAGAATAATAACAATAAACAGACAACTTGTATAACGTTTTAATTGTCAATAATGATTAACTTAAAAGATTAATATGTATAAACGTCTAAATCTACAATTGAAAGTGAAAATGAAACAAAGTATACCTACCTATATATTTAAAATTAAAATACTTATAAGTATTTATAGTAAGTATTTAAAATGGATGTAAAAGTAAAATGCATATAAAAGTGAAATTCAGAGTATATCAGTATAATTACAGAAAATAATGAATGTATTTCAACTTAAAGTGATTTTTTGTATTATTTAAATATATTATTAGTACTGAAGTGGGTGGGTACATGTTTTAAATTCAAAATTGTATAGTCTGTTATAACTCATTAAAACTCAAAACTAAACTTATGGCTATTCTATACTGTTACTTTGTTAGTTCCAGTAAATATTAAAAAAATATTTATATGTGATTAATTGTGATGGAGTTTTAATTTTGGGTATTAATGTCTTCCAATTTCAAGTAGCTCTAAAAGCCAACTTTCGACCATTTTATTATCAGTTATTAATTGCCAATCAATTAATAAATATGTACTTACCTACTTCCAGTACTTTTCATGAAGTAAAACCAGTATCCGTCAATTAATTTTTTCAACCATTTGTAGACGGTCTTTGTGAACTATTATAAAAAGGCTTATATGCGAATAATATAGGTATTATTTAACTGTGGACAAATAATCTGTGATAGTCTCACCAAAAATATTTTATTGAATAAAAGAGCACATAATGCTTATTGAGTTTGTCTTATACCCAAAAAGGTAAGTACCCACTTTTCTTCATAACTTAACACTTTTAAATAATTGCATTATTAACACAATGTTTAATTAAGTGTGATATATACAATATTTCTGATATTTTGATGCATAGGTATTTTAAATAAATACCTACTTAAAAAGTTCACTCGCTTCAGTGGTTTATTAATTATTATTCATTAGGTACCTTTTTTCCGTGTGTCATCAATAAAGAGAGCCGAACTGATTTCACATGCCTTAGCCATGTAGCATCGTTTATTAAGTCAATAATTTATAAAATGTTAGCATGCTCTCGTGTGTCGAAGTTACCTTTCCTCAGCGGAGCTGGTATAGGTACATGTGTAAACTACGGATATCATAAAAGCTAACCATTTAAAGTTGGGGAAGCCACATTGGGATAGACGGGATATGCCCCGCCTTTTCTCCCACATAAATTTAAATATGCGCAGCAATTATATTTTATTAACTAACCTTTTATAAGAAGATCTTTGCGAGCAGTCCCTTTAGTCACCGATAAGAAGTTCCCTAGCAGGGAGCCAGAAGCGAATCATAAGCATCAGGTACTCGGGCCCACACATAGAAATCTGTAGTTAATTTAACTTTTACATAAATTGTTGAACAACTAAATTTTAAGTTATGTGCTTAGGATAATTAAGTGAACACTAATGTGAAGCTGAATTAACATTTTAATTCAACAATTTATATAGTTAAAATAGTAAAAATGTATGTTAGTTTATTAATTTATATGTAGTTAAAACAACATTTATTTATAGTGAAATTGAAGAAAATAACTTTTAAATGCTGCATTTATTTAAAACAACTATCAATAAACTAGTTGTATTTACGTTAGCTTGGTGTTAAAATCATGTAAAAATATTCATGTGTTCAACTATGGTTAAAACAACACCAATACATTGTTGGATAAAGATACAATGATAACACTTTAACACCACGAATCTTAATTTAACCACTGTAACTTTTAATTTCTCCAAACTATGTTACTCAGAAATCTAAATATAAACGCTATAGATTATAAATAAAAAAGGTTGGTTTTCCCTGCGTTGCTGCGTGTATAAGCTTGTTATTATCAAGTCGGAAATAGGAACGAGCGTCCGACGCGACGACAATGATGAAGTCATTTTATTCTATTCATTCTTCACAGTTTAAGTGATATCGGTCAGTGATTTGCGATTTCTTATAGTGAAATAGTGAAAACTAAAGTAATACTATAATATCTAGTGTTTATTTTGTATTTAAAAGTTAGAACTGTTTTGTTTGGTGTTTCGGTCTTTAAAACAATGGATCAGGTAAATAAAATACCCAGTTAGTACCTACCTGAACCTAGTGACTACTGAGGAGTACTGGTCATTTCTATAAGTGCTTACAATAATATTTTATGATCATAATATTATACATTAGTATGGTCAAGAGTCTTCTGAACTATTAGAATTAGGCATTTCCTACAATTCTGGATAGGTACATTGTGCCTATTCTACCGCCTCCAGTACCGATCCAAGCTCAATCAATTATTAAACCTGCCAAGGAAAGAAAACCTATCGAGTGGTCTATTGAAGTAAGTTATTGTAATTTTATTAATTATTTAGTATGTGTAGTGCTAGTTTGTACTTAATATATGGATTTGATCCACATTTTTCAGCATATGAAGTAGAAAATAAAATTTGTAACTCCCAACTTATTGGATATTATGTGACAGAATTAGCTGATACAACACCTACAGTTTCTAGAATTTTAGGTAATGGAAAACTTTTTGTCACTCTAAGATGTATGTTGTAGACTTTAAAATTTTATATTTAATATTGTGTACCTATTAAAAAATATTTTTATATAACATTACCTAATGTACCTACAAATTGTATATTATATTTGAATAAAAAATATTTGAATATATAATTTATGATTTGAGTATTTCATTTTAACCTAACCTAACCAGTTAAGACCAGTTAGTGTCACTTTAACAACTACGGTAAACTAAATTTCACTACATAGGTAGTTATATTAACAAATATTTCTACACCAAAAAGAGCACTAAAAGCACTTTTAGTGGTGTCAAATTAACTTTAAGTAAAATAAATTGAACAACAGTTATGGTTGAATAAACAATTATTTATAAATTAAAATAAAATATTTATAATGTGATACAAACAACAACTAGTGCCAAGCCAACATCAAATTTGAGTGTATTTAAAAGTAATCTTTACTTATAATAACTAATGTTTGCTGTTGTTTTAACACCATTGGATTCTTATCTCAAATCAAGTAATAAGTCAAATTGATCCTAGTAAATGATTGGTTCTACACTCAATAAGTGTTGGGTAAACTAAATTATCTTTAACTTTTTGCTAATAGTATTTCAACACCAAGCTTACTCCAGCTGGAAATCTACACTCAAATGTGTTCAATAATGACACGTTTTATTGTAAATTCAACACCAGATTTCTATGTGTGGGTGTTCCCTTATTTTTGAGCGCTTCATCGATCACGGGCCACTGAAGTGAGTTGAAGGTGTTCGTACTGCCTCTAGTTGACAGTCCCAGCTTGAGTAGCGAGCTTGGTTACGACCTTCACGGTGATAAATCATAAGGTACCTTACCCAATGAACTGCGTACAAAATAGCGAAGTTGCTTACGAAAATACAGCAATCAGATCAAATACAGACACCAACAAAAAAACCTTGAAATTCTTAAAAAAAATCATCAAACTTTTATAATTTAATATAATATAAATAGTCAAAATGTAAAATTGTAACAAAAACTAGATGTGCTATAATAAATTATAACTAATGGACATTATTATTTGTTGTCGATGTTAATTATGAACAATAAAAAACAGCGATGCGTTGGTACATTGTTTAAATGAGCAAACTCTGATTCAATCTGCAATATTATGTATGTAGAAATCATAAGAGCCTAAAACCCAAAAATGTTAAAATCTGACTTAATCACCATTGATTTCTGGACACTGATAAGTTTATTTTTTGAAATATATGAATTTAAAACAATGGATATAATATAGGTACCTACCTATAGTATTTATGAAATTTTATCATAATACAGTGCATAGAGCTCATTTTCTAACATTGACGAATAACGACCATAAACATAATATAATGGCATAAAGCAAAATAATAATATGTCTTAACAATAATAACGATACAGCTGTTTAGTGTTTACTGTTAATAGCATATGATATGCCACTTAAGACCTAACTAGTAAATAGTAGGTAACTTAGTGACGTTCATGATGTATAGGTATTTTAATAATAGTTCTTTGCAGATGCTACCTATTACATTTTTCTAAAATTTTTGACATATTTTATTTAACGTAATAGGTACTATTAAATACTTATATAAATACTCTCAAAAGTGATAACATATCCGTTCCAAAAGTTTAACTATAGTTACACAATCCTACGTAATCTAATATAACAGGTATAATATAAACTATTAAACATGCAGCGGACATGGCAGTCGAACGAATCACTGACGGATGAGTGGCAAAATTGGAAGGAAATAATTATTATTCATTTTGTAAGTAGAAAAACTTAATCAAAGTAAGTCAAACATAAAAAATCCCAGTACATTTTAACTAAATTGGAAAAACGAACAAAAATGACAAAAAGCAACAGAATATATAATATTATAATCCCCAGTACCACCAAAGTATATATATGAGTCAAAAATATCCTACCTATCGATTGTTATTTCATTTATAACGATTTGTAATCCTAATTTAAACATTAGTACAACTATCCAAACTTGGAAAAATCAATTTTTTCGTGACGATACCGGTGTAACCGTTACACCAGTACCTCCATCGGCTTGTATTGGTCTTAGGTACCGACTCCCAGATTGGTACTCACGATTGTTATTGTTACACCGGTGCCGGCACGAGAAAATTGATTTTTTCAAGTTTGGGGAGGTGTACAAATGTTTAAATTAAGATTAAAAATCAGTACAAATTAAATAACATCGATACGATATTTTTGAATTATATATTATACTTTGCAGGTTGTACTAAGGTAACGGACCTCGCATTTACCAGTCATGGGGTACGGGAAGCTCTGTGCGGTGTGAGCCCCTCTATTTTTGTTTACGTATTCTTCGCTACACTAAACGGTTTTAAAAACAAATATACATTTGTTTTTATATAAATCCAATTAAAGTTAAATATTAATGTAAGTATTCACTTCGGTCATGTACTCATGTGTACTGAATGATATAATATGTACGTATACTAAATTGATTCAATAGTAGACCGTTAATAAACGATACACTAGTTTATTAACTTGTCAATTTTTTTTCCAGATAGTTTTACCCATTGAGATAATTGGAATGATAATACTTTTGGTCTATAATGAATATGTGTTCGGTAGTACGTATGAACAATTAATTTTAATAACGAATTGCTACAAAAAAATCAGTAGGTATAGCTAGATCTGGATATCATATCACGCTGTACCTACGTACTGATTGTACTCGCCAAAATTGTTAAGATAAAAGTATAGAACGGTGCGGGACGGTGTATCGTGTATGTGCTAATAATATTGGGCTTGGTAATTTCAGTTCAGATATTTTGGAAAGGGACAATTCAGCACAGCAGCCCATGCGACATTCGAGTGCACGACATTTTTATAAGTGTGACAAATATTAAATATTTAAAACTAAAGTTATTATAACTATCGAAAAAATGTTCACACAGTTACATATTTTTTTATCAGCACAGCAGCAATAACCAGCATAGTTATTGGTACTATATTAGATAAATGAGAAAATCTTGTATAATCATCAACCGTCGTTTAATTCGTCAATTTCATAAAATCTTACCAACTGCAACCTTCTAGGAAGTTAAAAGTTTACAACATTTTCAATTTTAGGTCTAAGTTTTGGCAATTTAATACAACAAGGTTCCCCGTAACTTAAGTTATAAGTAGAGCGGGGATTTGTATAAACTAAAAACCAATTAAATATACTCTTAAAAATCTTAAATATGCATAAATATAATATGCATTAAAATTGTTAAATATGTACGAAAAAAACTAATATATACCTGCTAAAAAAACATTTTTTTCTGAATATCAAAAATATATCCTACAAGGAATTTACTTAGGTAGGTATACGGTTACCTAAATCATTTAATTTTTGTCTATAAAAACAAAAATAAATGCCCAAATATATTTGAGAAAACCGTTTATTCCTACGAGTATACCTATTCATTTATTTCGATAGAAATTATAAAATTATAGTTTTTTTTATATAGCTATAGTAGTTAGGTGGTGCCAAATTATTTCAAAAATATCTAAAAACCGAATTATGCAAGTACAATCGTAAAATAAAAATATGGGTACCGAAGTATCGAAATATACAAAAAAATGCATCATAAAAATTGTATACTTTAAATTGTTGTCATGAATCAAATTCTATGCTCACTTAAGGTATCATACAACTAACCAGATTACTAGATGCATATGAAAATGCATACAAATCCGCGTTCTAGTCATAAGCAAGTTCCTTCTTGTAAAACCTAAATCGGACCAAATATATAAACTCGATACTTCTTGTACATTTGTACAGTAGAATCGTTACCTGTACTTGCCCACTTTAAATTGTTGAACTGAAACTTCTATACAGAAAACCAGCTTTTTTCATTATTTTTCTTATCATTAAGCTTTTGTGACGGTAGAATGTTATGAGGGATAATCTTTTTTATCGTACCCTCTGTAAAGAAAGTTTCACTAAATCCACGCATAGGTAGATACTACACACACTTTTTTTAGATTCAGAGCAGAGTATTGATCCTACAATATTTTTTTTTTAATTTTATTATTTTTGTGTGTTTGTCATCATATTTTGGAGCAATTTTGGGTTTAAATTTTAATGTTGATGGTTGTTTTTACTTTTTGGTAGCAAATTGGAACTAGTCAGTAGTCGGTACTTTGGGGTGTCAAAAATTCTCATTGCCTTCTTAATAATGGAGAACATTAAAAAGAATTAAACAACTGGAATTTGTATGCACAACTCTACCATAGATAATATATACATGGATGGGACATACCGTGTATTCTACTGTGATCGAAGAGCATACTAGTTACCAAAGTGGTTATATATAATTTAGGTGTGGTATTAACCAGAAATGATAACGAAAACAATAGTATAAATAGTTTAATATTAGATTTGATTTCTTATTAGTGTTTAAATAAAAAATCGGATTGATAACGATAAAAATTTTGTTTATCATAAACCAGTATCTGTAACCGCATATAATCATTATGGTAACTAGTAGACTCTTCGCTCACAGTATACCGTGTACACATATATCTATATACTTATCTATGCGTGTACAATAGGTATAGGTAGAGAGCCTAGATAATAATAATAATAATTATTATTATCTAGGCTCTCTAGGTATAGAGATGTCCTATCCATGTATATATTATCTATGAACTCTACAGACTCTACAAGTTTCTCATAAGAAACAAATTATAAAAAAATATACAAGGGCCCAAAATTGTCGACCCCCCAAATAAAAATGTTCTGGCTACGTGCCTGAGTGAGGGAGATTATTTTTAAATGTGCTTCATTTTATTATATTATTAATTAATTTTCAATTTCATTTTTATCAATTTTAATTTGAAATAGGTTATAATTGATTATTGAATAAAAGGCTGTTTTGTGTCTCATCTTGATTATGTTTCCTGTTTGTGAGACATAATATTTTCTATATAGTTTTATAGGAATTACACGAGACCTCTTTTTTTCTATTTAACTATATTTCCTATTTATATAAATTGTTTAATTGGAACATTTATTAATGCTTTCATAATTTACTAAAGTTAAATATATTTTTTTATAATGAATGTAAGTAGAAATGGTAATTTAAAAATTAAAGGATAAAATTAATTTTGAAATAATTAAATTTACAAATTTATGTCTCGTGAGTTCTTTTTCCAAAACGATAATTCATATTAATACAATTAGTAAGTATTAATCTTATTTAAAATATGTAACTTTGTTTTTATGAAGATCATTTTGCAAAACTGGATAAATATCATAAAATAGCCGAATGGGATATATTTATTGGAACTTTGATATTTATCGTGACCAACATCATATTAATATTTGTTAACCACGAATCAATCATGCAAGTAAATAATTATATTTCGAATAGTATTATTTTTGAAAAAAAAATTTTTATGTTTTAAGCATTTAGTTTGAGTCTAACCTAGAGGTAGAGCATACGCCATACACAACATTTCTCATACCTCACCAGTATGTATAATAATGATATGTATCAAATATAGTATAACAGGAAGACCTGACAGATGAAATAATTTTTGTTCTAATCATATTTATTTTTTTATATTTAATTTATAGTCACTTGCGTCACACGTAGGTACAATATAAAAAAAATATTATTCAAAATAGCCAATTGGTAAATCTGAATATATTATTAACAATTTTAATGGTAAAACCTTTTATCTAGGTAAATCAATAGTAGTTGAGTATTTAGAATTTTTATAAATATCAATATTTTTTTGAGTCAATTAATTTATAACTTTTAATTTTTTTCAAAATACTATTTTTGACATGACCTATATTTCTTTAATTATTTACCAACCATAAAATTTTCACAACTTTTGTCATACCTATGTATTAGCATCATTTTTTTGTTTTGTCAAATCTTCCTGTTACGCCCTGTGTACTGTGATCGGCATCACATAATTATATAATTATTATGGATTAATAATTCCAGTAAATAATTAAATTTAAAATAATAATATTTTTCAAAAGTTTCTTTCAAAATTTTCTTTAAAGTGAAATTCATTTACACTTTCAACAGGTTAGGTTATAAATGCCTTAATAAACTTTTTAGTATATAATAAATATTATGAATAAGATCGTTGATCTGAATATACAATATGAAATTTTTTTATACTTAACATATCAAAATGATTTGGGAGCCATACAAAAATCAGTAAAAGCAATTTAAAAAAAAAAAATTAATTATTATTTTATTATTTAGGTGTATATTAATTACTACACTTTATTGTATCTATTAGCTATAGAACCGAGATTAGATTATATTTACGTAGGTACCTATTTTGAGAATATGTAACTTAAGCAAACTATTATAACTTTTAAATACATTTAAATAACTTTTTTAGCCTAGAGACTTGAGGAAGCTCAAGCTATGGCTGATATACCATGTAATTGGACTTTGTATTTATTTAATTACCACAGTAAACTTCCAGATTGTATTGAGATATATGAGTGTATTTCATGAATATTCAGGTACATTAAAATCAGTCATAGGTTGGACATTTATTATGAATATGAGTATGTTGTTTAAATTTAAAATATCATAAAACTAAATTAATTTTCATATTTATTTTATATAGCTCTATGGATCAGTATAGTTTTGGTCTACTACGTAACCTACAAGCCAATTGCATCAGCTTATCTCCGTAGTAATAGAAATCAGCCCTCAAACACTTAAAACAGAAAAGTTGGCAACAACACCGATGACAACTATGTACCTACTTTCAATTTTAAATCAATCATAAACATATATACGTTTTCAAGTTCAGTTATAGAGGTATAAATAGGTGAATGATCTCTGAATAAGATAAAATTCCGGATAATCGACGGAATATAAAAATTCAGCTAAAAAATTTATAAATTTGTGTCAATTATATACGACCTCAATCGATGGCTTCAACAAGTGTTCCTAATTACACTAACTAATAAATAAATTACATTAACTGACAAGTATCATTTGAATATAGCATATTAATATATTTTATTATAAATCAATAATTTTACTGTACGCCTAAACCATTATAAATAATGAACAAATACAAATTTGGTCAATTAATCGTGGTCAATTAACCGTGGTCAATTAATCGTGGTCAATTTATCGCGACATCAATTCATTGTGTGTTAATTCTTTCGCGGATTTAGTCGTACTTATAAAGCGTTCATATCGGTTGTCACTTGTCGTAGAACAGCTGCTTTAATAGTTTGACTTTTACATCACTACACCAAAGTCTGTTGGAATGTAGATCGGTTGACGATAACAAATCTATTTAGTTTGAGGTATCTAAAATAATAATAGTTTTAATATTTTAATGATACTTATAATAATGGCTGCTCACTTCCAATAAAATGAATGCGTTCATAATATCGTTCAAATTTTTGTTCCTTGAGTTTTACATTAAAAGCATTTATTAGCATATAGTCACTTTGCATTTGAGACACCTCAAAATCTGTCATTTTTGTCTTCAATGAGCGAACTATAGTTTTGATGAATGAAGATTATATTATGGATCGTCAAAACATAAAATAAACAACACAATATTAGTTACAATAATAATAAGTAATATTTCACTATAACAAAAACACATAACTATAAGTATGAAAATTAAATTGTCTTCTAACACTGTAAGTTAAATGCTTACGAGACATACAGGACGTACACAATACTATAATGCAGTGCTCACAGAGTACCTACATTTGGTCGTCTAATCGTATTTATATAAATAAGTGACCTTAGGACTCTGTTACATACAATACAAGATTTACATTTACAAATTTACAATAACAATATGGTGCAATTGATATGCAATACGTTGTAACATTATATAATAATATATTAATTATTATGGCAGTGACGTCGTTGCATTAAAAAACTCACTAAATTGATTGCATTATTGCATAAAAATATATTAAAAATTGCAACGAAAAAAAAAGGCGGATAAGTGGATGTCGCTTTGCTGTACAGTAGGTTCCAAGTAGGTCACTGTTTAATGGATGGTATTAAATTTGAATTCAATGATATAATATCATTGTATACGAAAAACGATTCTAAGCGGAGACGGCATGTCGGTCCGATCATAAAATAACTATAAAAAAAAACTGTATGTTTATATTTTTGAGATTTTTTTGTTACAAAATAGCCTACTTATGTGCAACCTTGTTTTAAATTTTCAATCATTAGCTATAAAATTTGAAAATTTGATCAATTTTTAACTATAAAATCATTTGTCATTTTTTAATTTGATAAATGTTATCGAAAATCAAACTTTAAATGCTTATAAAAAAAAATTGTGACTACGGATTTTTAATATTTTTCAGATGTCATTGTAACAATATAATAGAAGACTTGTATTAAATTTTTAAGTTTTTCTACCCAACAAATAAATTTTTATTGAGATTCATAGAAAAAAAACATAAAAAAATTGGAAACTGAATATGTCCGTAAATAGTTCAAAACAAATCAAAATATTTTGAAAATTGTATCATGTATATAAAATGCTAATATAAACATTCAGTCCAAATTTCATGTATCTACGGTCATTTCTTTTAGAATTATACCAAAAACCAAAATCGATTTTGTCAAAAATTGGTTTTCCGTAAAAATTCCCGTTTTTTCCTTAATTTTTCATTTGTTTTTCACGGCGCTTTTGAAAACTACTAGGAAATTTTAAGTTTTTTAAACCCCCCAAAATATCAACTAGATTCACTGTCCTAACAGAAAAGGTACTATTGAAGAAAATTGAAGCATTTTTACTGTCTTAAAAGGTGATGACAGACACAAAAAAAAAAATAAAAATAAAAAAAAACACACATCATTGTAAAATCAATGCATTCATCGCTTCGCTCAGAATCTAAAATTAATTATAATCAATAAAATCATATATATTAATAAATAATAATAATAATAATAATTAAATATAAATATTGCTTACATTATTGCGTTGTACAATAAATGATTTTTTTAAGTTTTCAAAATCGAATGATCGTCTGTTATCGTACAACAAATTTTTGTATCGGGAGAAACTTCTTTCTACGACAGTAGTTATTACTTTTATTTTATATATTAAGTTAAATAATTTTAAATGTGATTAATTCATGAAATTATGAAAAATAGTTAAAATTGCAGTAAAGTTAGAAAAATCGCCAAAATTGCGTTTATTGCAATATCATTTTTTTGTTTAAATTAAGAGTTTAAAGAAACATATTTTAAGCTCACTCAGCAATAAATATAAGCATTTACAAAAAACATGCAAATTGCAACAACTTCACTGCCCTATTAATTATATTAACTAAAATTCTATTTTTCTAATGCCCATTGTTAATCGAAGTTTCTCAAAACGCTCCTTTTGAAGAGACTTTGCCAGTATATCTGCTATCTGATCTATGTCCTTATATGAACTCTAACTGGAAAATATTTTCTTAAAATTTTTCTCCGATGAAATGATATTATCTATATATTTTGTTCGTTTGTAAAATTCTAGATTCTTTATCAATCGAAATCTTCTTGTTGTTGACTTACTGTATCGTTTTCCACTGGTGTTGATTTGATCTCTTGTGTAATCGGTAGGGATCAGGAATCGTAATATTAGGTTTTTCTAAGCAATTAATTACATAATACTGTATATTCTGATGTCCTAATCGTTCATTTCATAATTGTAACAAGTCTGTAATCGCAATATTTGCTTGATGCACAATATTATATAATAATTCAACTTTGAACAACAATTGAAATCATTTTTCTTCCCACTCGGCTATAGGTACATACAATGTTATTGTTTCTTGTAAATACACATTTATGTTTATCACTTATAATTTTTAGTCCTGTGTCCAAGGCCGTACAGCACGAAAATACATTTTTTAACATAGATAATTTTTTACTGTTTCATGGCAATTTTACTTTTTATTTTATGGAAAACTTCTGTAGTATTAACCGATAAAACTCTCAAAATTAAATCTTAGTTACACCAAGTTATGCTCAATTTTTTAGCGCTTAAATTTTTAAATTTGTTAAATGATATTATATTCTGAGTTATTAATCTTTATGCAAAGCTGTACACCTGTACCACATAAAAATAAATTATTTTTTAACTTTAATACATTTTTACTGTTTCATGACAATTTTACTTTTTATTTTTTATGGAAAACGTCTGTAGTATTAACAATAAAACTCTCAAAATTAAATCATAGTTACACCCAGTTGTCCTAATTTTTTTAGCGTTTAAATTTTGAAATTTGTTAAATGATGTTATCTTCTAAGATATTAGTCTTTATACTATCAAAGTTACACAACTTTGTTTGCAACTTTTATACCTAAATTTCCTAATGCGATATCAAAGTAACCTATTAAACTGAAAGTTTAACTATAATATTTCAAATTTTATCTATTTGGGACTTTTTAATTCACTAAATTAACGATGGCCCCCCGGGACAATAATTTTCAATAAGCCGCTTAAAAAATTGAGTTTTACCTATGTAATTTTATTTTTTGTGTCCAATACTACAATTACTTTCAATTATCATAGGTGGGTACCTATTCCTTTATATTTTAAAAATTAGTTATGAAGAAGAATGACCCTATACAACCCTGATTAACTATAGTTTACCTTTTTAATGACCCTATTTTATTATTTATTTGAAAAATCCAAATTATTAAAATTCTCTAGTGGTGCCCTGCAACTCTTGGCTCCCGTCTCCGAGTGAGCCTGGTTATTAGAGTTTATGTATGACGATGAAATGAGTGCAATTAAATAGACCTCAGCTATTATTCTCAGTTGATATTTCGAATTTTTAATTACAAAATAGAAAATATATATCACAATGTTCACAAAATTAGTAAGTTTATACATTTTTGTTTACATTGATAAATTACTAAAGTTTGTATAACTTTTAATAATTTTTTTAATATATATAGAAATAAATGGCTCTTTTTCTAAACAGTTATACGAGTATTCAAAATAAAACGTCGGATTATATTATATCTATTTTTTAAATTAAACTTTTGGCGCTCTATGTACAAATTATTTTATGGAATTTTAAATATAATAATGAATAAAACATATACACTTTTTTTCTTGGAATTTTCATATATTAATGAGTTAAGAAGAATAGAGTAAAAATAATCCTAGGAAAGTTTTAGTTTTCAAGTTAATTCCTTCTGAATTTCCCGGTTTACCGTTTTTTACGGAAGCGAACAACGCTCTATTTTACCACGGATTTCACACCCTTTTTTCTTTATTTTGGAATTACGTATTTTAACGAGTTAAGATTTAACACAATTATCGAGTATAAGTACATTTAGTGTGTAAAGAACACTTTAGGTTAATAATCACTGTAATTGAAGCCTTAATTTAAATAAATAAAAAAACAATTACAACTTTTGTTTTCAGCGCAACAACTTATTTTATTTAAAAAAACCAAATTTCTTTATCAATTAATTATTTATACACAGCATAAAATTAATAACCAATATTATCTTTGGTTTGACCTAATGACTAACGAATACTTATTGTACTAACGTATTGTAACATTGCCAGTTTCAGTACGACAGTTAAATAGTTACTTATGCCTATCAGGCACTAGCTCCGGTCACCAGCAAAAACCTAAGTCCTAACGAGTTGTATGGGAGCTCACCCTCCCCCCTGTGGTGAAAAGAGTCAACTTGGTGGAATGGAGAGGAAGAACTGCATAATGCATATTTTGCTATCGGCGACAAATTTAGGAATGCGCCAACCGTCGGCTGTCATCCCTTTCCCTTAGAGCGTATCATATACAGTCAGTATCATCAGCTATAACGAGATTAACGGCGGTCAAGGGACCATAAAAAATACCGGTAAATAATCAGATGTCGTTACCTATATAAAATATATATATAAATATATGTACCTACATTTAATGTATGTATATAAATAAAAGGGATTTTTCCGGGACCTTGAAATAAATACCGTAACTCGTTATACACCATAATGTAGTTATGGCATCGTTATAGATGGTAGTATGGTACCGACTGTGTATACAGCTTCGCTTATGATAAATTATATTTAAATGCATCTAAGACAATAATTATTGGTCACCGTGAAAAACGAAGTACCTATACCGACTATTGGCCTCCGTCATAATTTTATATATAGACAATTTTTTTAAAAATAAAACGTTCATACATTTAATATAATTCAAATAACAATTTAAAAAATAAATACCAAAATTTTCATAAATTTTTAATCGTACCTATTACTTGTGCTACAGGTACAAATAATTAAAGGAATTATTTTCTGAAAAGTTTCTATTGAAACAATAAAACTAATACATACACAGATTTGTGTTTACAGTTGTTATTTCTTAATCGCGAAAAGGTTTCATAAAATTGACGGAAATCGAATGTTCGCATCCGACATTTTTATACGTGGACCAATTGTCCGTTTACCTATTTAAATAATCAATCAAATTAATCATTGTTTCTCTAAAGTCTGACTAGACCGCTGTTGACTTAATGAATAGGTCTATGGTTGTTATTACTCATTAGTCATTACTATAATATGTTATTATCATCTAAATTATTTTTTCTTCGATAATATATAAATGCGCTCGTTGACCACAGTCGAATATTTATGTACTATTGTACTATATTATAAAAAGCTATCGAAAATTAGGTGGAAATATAATATTATCACGTAATATTTAATAAATTTTAAATAACAAATAACAATATTTTCACTGATAGAGAGAGCGTACTCAGTTGAGCAGCTGATTCTGATTTCTGAGTGTATACCAGGGTATAGACACTTTGTGTATTGGCAAAATTGGGTGATTGTGACCTTGAATACTGTCTCCGGAAGGCGTGGTACACTTAATCAATTAATATTTCATATCAATATTATAAATTATTTGAAAAATGTAAATTAACAATATTATAATATTTAATGCATAGCAGAGTGTATACAATACCATACACAAAATACTTTAAATAAATTCAAACAACCGTCGCCTGTGGTCAATGCATTGTTTCCTTTTGTATAATTTCGTAACAAACAGGGATTCACGTTGCCAACGTTCTATCAGATTAAGGATACGGTACAACTTAGAGGTCCAATACTTCATACTGTAGAGATACAAAGACCCGATCAGCTGATCGAATGTCTATTCTACATCGTTCTGTGGTAATATCGATTCCCATGTGATATCTCTGATGTCATAGCCCGTCAGGCAACGACGCAACCATTATAATATCTTTAATCGTGCTTATGTATTATTGAGTTAATAATTTAGTATTATTATTATAACTGTGCAGTGTTCATACTTTCTATTTAAGTTCTTCTTGAACTTGTGTGGTACCTATTAAGTATTAAACATTTTGTCGCAGTGGTCAACTCAAAACTAACGCCTAAATGGCTGTCGAAGTAAAATTTTGATATTATTTAAATACCTACTTATCTTACAATGTTGTCTTTGGATTTTAATTGTTTTACTAATGTGCTTAAAAAAGCCAATAGATCCAAATACACATTTTAGAGATTAATTTTTCATTGCCAATTTTAGTCTTCTCTAAATATTTAACTCAATTCTAAACTTATTATTTAATTGATACTGGAATATGCAAGCCGTCGTTAGATATTTTTTACCCTTAAGCGAACACTTTAATGCCGTTATTGATTTAATTTTACCGCCTTCAATTTCTTTAAAATGTGCCCTAGCGACGTTCCTGGGAATATTTGTATAATAACTGTATTTTAATATTAAATAATAATCTTTCAATTATCTATAACAATTGACTTTGAAGTTTTAAAACAGAAAATAGTTTTTTCATAATGGTCATACCCATTTATCATATATGTAAACATAGGTAATCACCATAATGCCATAATCTAACTTAATGCTTAAATATTCATAGCTTTATAGAATTTAATAGATATTTTTATAATTACACTTTTTGATTTTAGTCTACAATTCTTGCGTATTTAGTCATTGCTATTGAATTCTATATTATAATATTTGATAAACGATGTAGTCCATATAACACTTTGATACATATGTACCAACTACAAAGTATGTATCTAAATGTGCATTCAAAAGAATCTATTTTGTTATCAAAATTGAATCAATTTTCAATATTATAGTGATTTGGCATCGCATAAACTTTTATTGAGACTTTAATTTTAAAGTGAGCTATAACTATGTAAATATTACAATTTTAAAATAATAAAACTCTTTTTAAAATGCAAGTAAATAATGTCCTACAAGATTCCCTGGATAATACTACGACCTTTAAATGTTATAATATTGAATGTTTAATGACTAATTTTTAAAGTCCAATTATTGTTAGGTATTATTATTTTTTATTTTTTCCAAATTCAAATGTTAACTATTTTTTTACTTATAGTGAGTATTCGTATTGTATCATCACCTGTAAATTTCTAAATAATAATAGTCATAATAAATAACAATAGATCAATCAACCAAATTTTCTTTGTTATACAACATGTATGGATGTAATGCCCCCTTAAAGGGACGCTATACAGACATTTATTGTCTCTGTAGTACAAGTGCGTAACATAGCAAATTTCACACTCAGCATATCACACTTAGACCTCTGTTAGTTTAAAAATTTGAGTGAATTGACATCTCATAAATTTAAAAGGTAAGATTAATACCCAGCCAATGTTTAGTTTTAAAACGAGTTATGAATATTTTAAAGTACACAAACAGTTTACAATTTTAAAATACTCATAACTTGCTTTAAAATTAAAATTTAATAAAAAGCACATGAAATAATAATCTTACCTTTATATTATATAAGAAGTCAATTCACTTTCATTTTTAAACTAACAAAGCTAAATTTATCTACTTTGCGTACAATTTTCTATGTTACGCATTTAAAGGACGGAGACAACAAATGTCTGTGTAGCATTCTCTAATCTCTTAATACTTTTAGAAAAACAAAATAGAAACTTTAATAATAATAAAAATATAGACTTAGTTATCAATAATAATTATTATAGCATTAATTAGGAATACCTAAAATAATAACGAAACATTGCATATACAATAATAACAATTTATCATATTATATTTAAAAATATTGAATTAAAATTTTTAGGATAAAAAGTTAGCTTTAAAAAGACAATTTTTGGGATACATTCATCCATTAAAATCAATCACCAATGATTTGGTTCAAAAAGAATGTTGGGTAGAACAGATGAAGTATTTGGTTAAAGATTTTAAAATGCTTCTCAATTTATCATTTAAAGAGTAAATATAACAATATTTAATACATATTTGAGTTTATAATTAATACTATTTTAATGTTTTAGATTTTGGTCTACAGTTGTTTTCAACAAACAAGCTACTATGGGATTATGTACATTTCTTCAAGAAGCTGCTCCTCCTCACTTGATGGACCAACTTCCACAGGATGGTGATGTGTTGATCATTTACAATGAAATTGATCATTTTGCTTATAAATTATTTAAACGGCTAACTACATCCTCTGAAAATAAAGTATTCATTTTCTAAGCGTTTTTTAAGCAATTTATTATTTTTTTATTTTTTTTATTAGGAGAATCGTATGTCATCTGATTATATGTGGAACTTGTTATGTAATAACAATATTATAAGTATTCCAATGTTGTTTGATATATGTTCAATTTATGGCCAATCATATAAAAAGGAATTAAAAATAATTTTCAAAGAATTGTTTACTTGTCAAAATTTATACAAAGAAAACTTAAGACACTTTATTCAAATTTCAATTAAAGTGAGTTCTTACATAAATTAACTGATTTAATATAATATTAATATAAAACATTTTGAATAACAAAATTGTTAGTGCTTAAATCAATTTCAAGATAAAATTGAAATAGATTTGGGATATGGTAATCACATGAGTCAAATTAAAAAAACCTCTACCGACATTGAAGAAATAAATCTTTGTTTGATTGAAGATAATATTAATTATTTATTAGACACATCATATAATATTACAAATTTTTTGGATATTTATCCAATGGCCTCTAGGTATTTCTATCAACAGAAATTTCATCTTGAGTATGTATAATAAACTTAAAACCTAATTATTTGTAATTAAATAATAAATTTAATTTTTCTTTTATGTTTGTTTAGAATTGCTTCCTTTTATAATAATATAAAACCAATAGTTTACAAGAAAGTAATTGCTATGAATAGATTGGAAATATTCCAAGAAAAGATTCACGCATCAAGATTATTACTTGTGAAAAGTGTTAGACAGTGTATAATTCATATATCTACCCAAACTACAAATAAGTAAAATATATCCTACCTAATTAACATATGTTGAGTTAATTATACTTCTAAAAAATAAGTTTTACATTTATTTATTTTTAATTTTTACAAAGATCAGAGAATACAGTAGAAGAATATTTAGAAGTTATTAGTGAACTACTAGAATACAATGAATTTGTCAATGATTATACTCATGTATATGATTTAACTAAAGATATAAGGAAACTTCAAAACTCTAATAAGGAAATGTAAGAGTTTTTTATGATACATAACTTGTTCGTAAATATTTTAATTAAAAATAAACTGTTTAGAGACTCAACAAGATATGATTATTTATTGAAATCGTTAGAATTAATTAATAAACCATATACTGAACTTAAACAAAAAGAGTTACAAGAACAACAGTTGGAGGTTATTGTTTTATCAAGTTTCTTTATTATTTATAATAATATAAAATAATAATTTTGAATTTGTATTTTTAGCTACAAACCATTAATACAAATTTAGAGAACGCGAAATTGCAGTCTCTTATAAATAATATAAAAGATTTATTACCCCATTTAGGAGATGGATTTATCCAGGTTAGTTAATTTCCATTATATTAGTCCAAACGTTTAATTACAGTTGATGATTCATTGTTTTGCAGAAATGTTTAGAATATTATGACATGGATTTTGAAAAAGTTTTAAATATGGTCTTCGAAAATTGTCTCCCATCAGAACTTACTCAGTATGATTTAAACCTTCCTTTGATGTCAGCATATGAGGATAATGCTACTGGTTATGATACTTCAATTAAAGGGTACGCTGGGTTGGCTTTATTACTTCAAGGAATAACATAAATCTATACAATATTTATCTGTACAAAATAATTAATTTGTGTTAATATTATGTTTTGTTTTTATTAAGAAATAAGAAACTTAAAAAATTTAAAGCACTCTTTGACAATAAATCTTTCCGAAATAAAATGCGCCCATTTTATGAAAAATATTATGTCACTGAAGTTACATGTGCTGAATTAGATTCATATTATAATGATGAACATGATGACACGTATGATGAAATTGAATATGTCAAACCAGAACCAGTGGATGAAAATACAAAGAGAAGACCAGATGTTGTACCAAGGGTTTTAATGGAGAAAAAACCTAAATCTGAAGTTGTAATAGAAGAGTCTTCAGATGATGAACTACAAAAGGTTTCAAATTTTCAACCATTCTGTGAAAATCCTGAAGAAGTTCGCGAACGACAAGCTAGGAAATATGCTGCAAAGCAATCTACAAAATCTAATCGAAGTAATTATTTACTAGTAAAAACTAGTAAAAACTAAAAATAAACAATTCTTTGTAAATATCTGTAATTATTAAATATGTTAGATAAGCCACAAGTAGCTTCTTCGTCAGCTAAACCTTCTGGGTCAAATGTTGAGTTGGAAAGGCAAAGGAAAAATGAGAACAAAGCATTATGCGGAAACCATAATAGAAGAAATTCTGCAAGAAACAAACAACAAAAGGGAATGTTTTAATGATTTCTATTCCTCATATTTCTCTATAAAAATACCAATACTTATAAAATAAGATATATTTTACCAAATAATGTTCACCTATACTTATTTTAAAGATCTTAATTTTTTTTTATTAAATTTTCATTCTTACTCCTTCTTTAATTTATTTTTTAAACCTTTATTACTTAGAAGACTTTTAGTTATAGATGCTTAAAAATATATACTTTTACAATAACACTATGGTATCGTCATAATATTTAAAAATTAATATTCAGTTCAGAAAATATGTAATTTATTCTGTAGAAAACTTTTATATTAATCAATTTGAAATTATAAAAATATTAATTATATTTTTAGTATCATAAGAAATTTATAGAAATTAAAAACTGTAAAAATTATAATTTATTATTATGTAATTTAATTGTGAATTCTTCAGTTAAAAATATACTAAAAAATTATTTTATAATAATTTTCAAAAAGTTGCTTATAAACTACTGTACCTATTACCATTGTTTATAAATAATAAATACAATTATTTATAATCATTAATCAATACTATTACCTACCTACTAGTTGGAATAATTCTTTATACCAAACCATAAATAACATTTTTACAACAAATTTTTGTTCCTTATAATATCATTGATTTTATAACACTGGGAGATATTTATTCTTTAAAAGAAATTGTAGATATAAAGATAGAATATAAATAAGTGGTCAATTATAATTGTTTAAAATAATAAACTATGATGTCAATCATCCCAGCTGAAGTAGAACACAAATACATTTTTGCTATAAATATCAATAAAAGAAAATTTGCTGTTTTTCGAAAAGGTTTGTAATAAGTAATTTTAATAGTAGTTTAAAAGTATTAAGAATACCTGTATAGTGTATACCTACCTAGGCAAGCATGATTTTTATTAGCGTTTAAAGTTTAATTTTGACAAAAATTCATCAAAATCACAAATATTTTCAAATTATTTTGTAGTTAAACATTTATAAAATGCTCAATTTTTTTTTGACCAAAGATTGATAATGTAAGTCAATGTTTCATTGGTTGAATGTGTTTTTGTGAAATTGTTTATAATAATGGGAGGCTATTGAGTGAATACTATTGGGATTTTGAGGTCAGAACGAAGGGAAAGACATACCATTTGCATTTGTTAGGAGTAGGGGCTGGAATTATATTCTATTCATATAAATTATATTTTTTTTGAATCTACGCAGTCAGATGGGGGTTTGAAATTTTTACAAATCATGAAACCGGTGAATTAATGGCAAAAGTTTTTTTTGCATATTAGAGAATATTTCAAGATAAAAGATTATTTCGTATAATAAAGAATATTAGAGAATATATCGATTCATTTTTATAGATATTCGAATATTTTTTGTTACAGTGGGTAAATAACATAAATTATATGTCCGATAATACTGATTATGATATTGATAAATTTATAACCATCGTATATCGTATGATTATTATGGGGAACGTGGTTAGAAGTTGCTATTTTTAACTGTGATAATTTCCAAAGTTTAAAAAATGTTATTCAAAAAATTTTGGATGTAAATGCATATTAGTTCAAGAGAATGTATTAATAAAAAAGCATGTTTTTTGCATATTTTATTATGATTTTTAAAGAATATTGGAAGAATATTTTAAACTTTTTAATAGAATATTAGCTTCTTATTTTGGCTATTTTAAAAGAATATAATTTCGGCCCCTAGTAATGAGGCAAAACCTTGAGAAATTTTCCATTTTTTTTTTCACTTGATCAATTAACTTGAAAATGTAATTCAAGATTCCTAATAAGTTGTTATAATAGCAGTTTAAAAATATTATAGATACATAAACAAGATTTTTTTGTAAGTTTTTAATGTTAACATTTTGACAGAATTTGTCAAGTAGGTACACAGAAATGTACAAATTATTTTGTAGTTAAAAATGCATAAAATGTTCAATTTTTATGACGAAGGAACGGAAGGATTGACAATTTAAAACACGATCTCTCATAAACCTACTTCATACTGTAACTAATAAATCTAAAAGAATTTAAACAGTATTTTTTTTATGCATATTTTAAGTAGGTATACCTAAGTAAAAATAATTGTTTTATAAAATGTTGTACCTACACAACATATTATTATTATATTATTGTGTTTTTAGAATGTGATTTAAAAATAAGCAATGTACGTTTTTAAAAATTATTAAACCAGGTTATAAAATAATTTCAATTTTTTATTAATATTCTCTTTTTTTAATTTGATATTTTGTCATATACGACATTAGTGGTTATTTTATCCCTGAAAATTTTCCTTAGGACCTAGGATATATTTACTCGAACATATTTTAGTACAAGATATTCTATCCTAGATGAAAATAGAATAATGAATATCTGCAATTTGGGATGCTATGTACCTAACCGTTATGTAAGTAAAAAAAAATTAAATAGATTTTTGTAATGCTAAACAGTGGCGTGCACAAGGAGCAATGGCATTTTTTTGGCTGGTTTTTGCCATGGTTACCGATTTCTCTATAAATATCAAGCCGGCGGTGAAATCAGAAAAAATATGGAACAGAACATTGTTTTGTTTGAAAGACAGAAAACCTAAGAATTTCTTTCTCGATTAGAGCTTTTATTTTATAATTATAATAAATATTAAAAATATATACATTTTTGTATTTCCTGCTTATAAACCCTCCCTCCCAACTAAATTCTTGAGCACGCCAAAAATGCTGAATGTATTCAATGGTGTGTGTTTTTTAAATTTTGTTTCAAGACACTTTTTAGTTTTTATAGTAAAATAAATGGTCTAATTTTCAAATTTCAGAGAGGTTTAATTTTATTCTCGTTAAAGAATCATACTTGACACGGTTCTAAATATATTATTTTTAATTGTTCAAGCGTACAATAAAATACTATTGTAGATTTATAATAAATTATAAATAATAGTAATATTAAAATGATACTCGTGAGTTGATGAAATGTATTTAATGTCATATTTTAGAATCACTTGTTGTAACCTTCGATTATGGTTGTCTATAATTATTGACAATTTTTTATATATTTGGTGGTTGAATTTTCATATTAAGTCAATTATTCGGAGCTAGAACTTCTTTGTAGAATGTACATACATGCAAGTATTGAACGACGCACACTTCAATAAATATAATTGAAAAATATATATATTTATGATTGATTTAAAAAAATTATGTATGATGTCATTGGTGTTTTTTCATAACTTCCAGAATTGAATTTTGTGGGTTTATTTCCCATATCTATAACGGTCATTAAACTGATGTAATTTTTTTGTAAGACATGTAGACAACAATAATTTCTATCAAGAGAACTATATACAAAATTAATATAAAAAATAATTTAGTTTCACGATATTTTAAATAACTTAGGTATATACTTATAATCATGGTGGCTGCAAAACTATAGACGGATACTGGACGTCGATATCCACCTTCGACTATTTTCAAGATTGACAATAGGGAGTCAAATTGGCCAAACAGTATTAGATGAATGCAAAATGCAATTGCATGGTGTATCAGCCATATTTTAACCTTACTTCCATCACTAGGCTAAACAAATAACAATTATATATTATAATGTTTAAAAATATTATATCTTTTATAGGTTATTATCATGATACGTAAATGTACCTACCTAATATAATCAGTTTGGCTCTAGCTACTGCATACCTACTAGATACAATAGGTGCAGTACCTAGGTATATCAGTGTCTTAATGCTTAAAAACCAATCATCAAAATATTATAAGGTACTTCCTGTATAAGTTAAAATGTGAAATTTGTAACAAAAATAGTTCTTAATAACTATGGAATGTCGAGTTTAAAAATAATCCATATTATATCCTGATCGCATTCATAATATGTACCTATTATATGCCTTTTTTGGGGGGAGGGGCATGTGCTCTCCGTAATCACTTGGGGGAACATTCCCTTTCGGTCATCCTACCTATTACCTACCGATATTAAAAATGGTTTTTTAAGAAATTATAATACATCAGTATTTAGAAATGCCATATTTAAATCGCAAGCAAAGTCCACTGGATTTTTGAAAAAAAAAAACAAAAATACTTTTCCAGAATTGTACATGTTGTAAATGAAATATTTGAGTGTTCCCGCAACATCTGTTCTATTAGAACGCTGTTTTAGGAATAGACTTCACCCAAAAAACTTGGATTTTATCATTTTTTTAAACAGGAACACAAATATTGAATTTTAATTAAAAATCTGGTGAAAATATGAATTCATTTTATCTTTTAAAATTATTTTTTCAAAAAATAATATCATATAAAATGTAATTATTTACTGGAATTATTAATCCATAATTAGAATATAATAATGTGAAGTCGATAACCACGTATATCAAAGTTGCGATGAAAACATTCACTTCTACTATTTTTCGATATTCATCCAGTTGTTCATAACTCTCTGTATCTAAAAGAAATAAAGTTACATATTATATCTTAATACATAATACGATTTTAATGATATAAGTTTTCATTTTAGTAGGAAAAACCACTTGATATACTGATATACACTAAATTTGTAAAAATAATCAAGTATTATAAAAATAATTATAACTATATATTTTTTAATTACATTTTGTGCTTATATCATCATACAAAATAAAATTCAATATTTTTAAATGATTAAAACAATTATTTAACAACATAAATTAGTAGTTAAAAAGAAAGGGAAAAAAGTAGTCTCGTGTCAACTATTATTAATTGGAATGTGATTATAAAACTATTTAGAAAATATGTCTTACAAACGGTAGTCATAATCCGTGGCGTGGCGTGAAATATTTTATCGGCCAATTTAATTTTGAATGACCTACCACCCCACGATTACTTAATATAATACTTATTATTGAAGTTAGGTACTATTCTTATTAAATATCATATTCAAATGAAGTTAGTCTTGTACTGAAATTTATCGCTAAATTTTTAAATCTAGTAGGTACTCACCTACCCGGCATCCATCCACCAACCCCTTTAAAATGATCGGGCAACTGCCTTCAAAATCACGGTCAACGTCACTGGTCATATTGAAGATACCATAATACTTAACACAATACAGTAATTATGGGATGAGGTACTAAAACGGCTTACTTTAAAGGTTCAATTACAAAATTAAAAATATGATGACAATTAATGAAAATGAAATATTCTAATACATTAGAATGCAGTAGGTACCTACCTAACATACTGTACTTATAATAACCTCCATGACTCTGAGATCGTTATATTTCTTCTACATTTTTAATAACTCAAAATATATGACTATCAATATAAAATAACAAACAAGAGGTATTTTTTATAAAAATCATTAGCTTAACTTATGTGAATAAAAATGTATTAGTTCAATAGGTAATATTAAAGAGGATATTGTCTTATAGTATAAGAATTTAACGAATACAATACTTGAATATTATAGTAACATCTAACAAATAACAATGGTCAACATATTTTAATTTATTTCAAAATATATTAGGCTATAACTGGTAACTATCATCTAAAATAATACAAATTTTAAACTTCAATTAAAAAAATCAGGTAAGTGATGGGTTTTGCTTTGCTATACTACAAAAGGTTACAAGTGGATTACTGAAATAGATGGTGTTAAATTTGAATTCAATAATATAATATTGTATATGACAAATAATTCTGAGAGGAGACGGTTTGTTAGCCTAGATCTATTTATATTGTGCGGTTATACTATTTATACTATGTAATATGACTATTCAACTTGGTATTTAAATTTTTCGTCGAAAAACTGATTTCGTCAGAATTTTAACTTTACATAACTATAAAAAAAAAATGTATTTATATATTTTCTAGAATTTTTGGTTTCAGTAAGTATGAAACACTTACGTGGGTCCTTGTTCTAAATTTTTAATTCTTAGCTATAAAAATTGAACATTTTATAAACATTTAATTGAAAAATAATAATATTAATACATTTAGATAATTAAATATTCAGTGAAAATTGCTTGTATCTACAGTAATGTTTTTAAGTGGTAACCCCTTATTGTTTTTCCCGGGGCTTTTGAGAACTACTGGGAATTTTAATTTTGACCTCCCGAATGCACCAACTAGATTCACTTTCCTACTGGGAAATATATTGAAGTTGAAAATCAAAGCATTTGGCTACTCATCGTATACACAGAAAAAATACACATCATTGTGTAATCAATACCCGTTCATTGAATAGTGAATATAAGATAGTAGAGGCGTTCAGAATCTAAAAGCGGCCAAGTGAGCAGTAGGTTTAAGTGAGTTTCAGTACAACTGTAGGTGCCGAGTGAGTTAATTGAGAAAATATGTCGATTGGAAACGTTAGATAATGATCATTAAAACGTATTTGAATTATATATTTTTTTATGACAAAATGATTACCTAATACTTGTAGATGGTAAGAAATATAGAGAAATAAAATTCAAATACCGAAATACGTAACATCATCCATACTAACATTCATACGTAACATCAGTACTACTAATTAATAATTATAAAAATAAACTAAAAAGTAAAATAGAAATAAAAAAAGATGAGAAAGTGGGTGTTGCTCTGCTTTACAGTACAGTAGAACTTCGATTAACCGTCACTGTCGGGACCGGGGCTATGACGGTTAATCGAATAGACGGTTAACGGAAATTTTGCAAAAAAAAACGTGTACATACATATACATACACACATTTATTATATTTTTTACGTGTGTGTACTTTAAAAAAAGAAATACTTACATAAAACATATAAATTAATTATTATAACACATATAAATTATAAACATACATACCACACATATTATAAAAAAAAATCTGTAATTTTAGTTTGGTTTTTTGATTCTCTAGCTTTTTTAGCAGACCACGACGAGTTTATCCGCTTAATTATTTTTTTTTCGGCGGTGACCGATGACGGATAACAGAGAGTGACGGTTAATCGAGTGACGGTTAATCGAAGTTCTACTGTATATGTTACTACAAGTGTGAAGTGGGTCACTGTATAGTTGGTTTTAAATTTGCATTTCAATGATTATTGTAGGTAGAATATTACTGTAGATATACGAAAAGAGATTCTGAGCGAAGACAGCAGTGCCTATGATATTACTAATTATATTTGATGATATTATTGTGAATAATATAATTTATGTATAAACTATTTACGTTGAACATTGTTTTAAATTTGCAATCCTTAGCTATAAAAGTTGAACATTTTGTAAATTTTTCATTACAAAATAATTTTAAAATTTAAAATTTGATACATTTTGTCAAAATTCGAACTTTAAATGCTTATAAAAATAAATTGTGCCTACGTATTTTTGATATTTTTCAACTGCTATTGTAACAATATATCAGTAGCCTTATATTACATTTTCACGATCTTTGGCCCAACAAATAAAATTGTAATAATATTTATAGGTAAAAAAAACAAAAATAACTGAAATTTTAAATTGTCTGCAAAACGAACAGCTTAAAACGAATTAGGTTAAATTTTCAACATTTTATCATGATCGACTATGAATATCCAGTGTTTTAAAAATTTGAACTTTAAACGTTCGTAAAAATTTAATTTGATTTAGACATTTTTTGTTTTTTGTAACGGTAGACAAACTTATAAAGAATATTGTATTACATTTTCGAATCTTCGATTTAATAATAAAAATGTTTAAATATTTCTAACTCAAAATAATTTGCAAATGTTCTGGAATTTCACGTATTTTGTCAAAATTTAAACTATAAATGCTTATAAAAAAATTGTGGATATGGATTTTTAATATTTTTCAAAAGTCATTGTAAATTTGTATCCTTGTATTAAGTTTCGAAACGTTTTTACCCAACAAATATAATTTTATTGATCAAAAAAAAATGGATACTGAAAATGTCCGTAAACAGTTCAAAAAAAACAAATCAAAATATTTTGAAAATTTGATCGTATATAGATAATGCTAATATAAATATTTAGTCGAATGTTCGTGTATCTACGGTAATTTATTATAGGATTAGGTACACCAAAAACCAAAATTTATTTTGTCGAAAACTGAATTTGCGTTAAAATTCCTGTTTTATTTAAATTTTTAATTTGTTTTTCCCTGTGCTTTTGAAAACTATTAGGAATTTTTTACTATTTTTTATTTCATTTGCTCATAAAAAGTCATATTGTAGAATTAGTGCAATGTTTATTTAATGCTAGAATAAAAAACTTATGAGAAACCTTATATATTAAATTTTCAAATTTTTTGACCAAGAATCCATTATTGACACTTGTAGAAAAAAATAAAGGTGTGTAACTATAATACTGTATTAGGTATGTAGGTACAATAGGTATTAGGTAGGTAGTTACATAAATTTTGGTTTTCATTACACTTCCAAATTATTTTATTTTCTTTACGTCTATCCTGTTTATTGTCTATATTGTTGTATAGGTGCTAATATATGATTCGTAATATTGTAATAATATATTGCAGTAAAGACACTAACTATAAAATAAATATAGCTTAATAAGGCCATAAGTAATACTAGAAGACTCTGCGTCACTGCTTACTAAAAATATCACAACTTATGTAACTACACTAAATAATTGTACCTAATGTAGGAAGATACCTACTAAAATAAAGTCAATACAATGATTTATATCCGAATATCTAATGCAACACGCCAATTATTAATTTTGTGGAAATTCTATCGATTATATAAATAATTTTAGCTCACATTTAATATAAATTGTCACCCTCATAATTTTGTAGTGCGCTCGAATATCGTATGCGCTAAATTGACGCACACCAAAATGTCTGAATTTAAATTACCAAGCCCAACTACCCAATTCCCATATAGGTACACCGTCCTATATATAATATTATAGTATACTACATTACTACTATATTATAGTTGTGTGAATACATGATTTCACAATTTGGCAAGTACAAGCAGTAGGGGTACTAGGTACCTAGTACGGTAGGACCACTAATGCAGCGTGATATCTATAGCTCTATGCGTACCTATTTTTTTTATAACAACCACTTATTAAAATGTTTTATTAATACTTACTGAAAAATTGTCCCTTACACATAATTACTATCATTCCAACAATTTCAATAGGTAAAACTATCTGAAAAAAAATTATGACATGTAAATAGAACTATTTAACCATATAAATCGTTGAGAAACTAGCACTGCCAACTGCTGTACCTACTCACAGTAAAGACTTAAGTCCAGCTATACACTGTGTAACCAAACAGATAAATCTAATGGACTTGTTATACACGAATAAATTCAAAGATAAATATTATTGTTTGAAAAAAAAACAAACTCTGGTAAATTGTTAATTGTTTTGTATAGAAAACACAATCCAAGAAACAAAAATGTAATCAACATAAATCGGAAAATAAATTAATATTTTAGATGTTTATAATAAAATATAGTTCAAAAGGAGACATAATTATTTTTAAATGACGTGTTATTTCCAGAAAATGCTAATATGATAGATATGCCGTCATTACATACGTTTATTTTCCTTTCAGTTTCAGAATTATAATGAATATTTTGATCGATTAGGTAGGTACATATTATATCAAAAACTTTTGTTGCGTACTTGCGTTCCTATATATGCCTACTTCAATTTTTACACTATTTTTGTCAGTTTTCCAATATTTTAAAAGACTGGAATTTCCAATTTTTAACTTATGCTTTAACATGTTTTTCTATAGGTACTATTAGAGTATTTGTAATACCCACCACCCTACAATAACATTTCCACGCAGTCATCAGTGACGCGTTCGTCTACCTGTCTGCTGCGTTTTGAATAATTTATATTATTACCTATAATATATAACATAGGTTTATGTATTGTTGAACTTTGGAACGGATATATTATCAGTTATCACTTTTGACAGTATAGTTAGGTACCTATCACATTGAATCAAATGATGTCTATTTTTCTGATTTGAAAACTCAGATTTCTTCAAATTTCTAGGCGCCCAAAAATTTACAATCAACAAGTCTTAACATTACTAATAAGTTCAGCTAAATAATATTATGAACTCTCTTTCTGTACTGTGTGCAGAGCAAAAACAACATCTTTGTTACATAGATAGATCCAATGATCTTTCTATTATAAATATTTATTAGGAAAGATTTGGCAAAAAATATAAATATAATAAGTATACAATATAATTATGATACTTTTTCAGATATAAAAACCGGTACATTATAATGAAAATATGAACGAATTGTTGCAGAGCCCATATTTCCTTTTTTTTTTTTCTATCGTATTATCGTCGTTGTCCGTAATAATGTACATAACAAATAATATTATATCATTATCCCTAGTTATTATTATAGGGTAAATTAGTTTTACCTTACCTTACTACAGTGACCACACAAGCCACCACTATCCCTAACGCACAAACGCATAGTATTTTGCTCCTATTTTATATATTATATGTTTATAAAAGTAACAACTAATAGCTTTAACAGGGCAGCGTTTCTCAACCTATGGTACGCGCACCACCAGTGGTACTCGAAAAGGCGTAATATTATTTGGTTTATTAAAATTGTTTGATATAAATATGTATAATAGGTAGGTATATTCAATTTTCTCTTTGTGCATTAAATGCTTATACTGTCATCATTTTGTAGTTCCTAATAAAATTAAATCCCAAACATATAAAATAACGTAAATATTTTTAATAGGTGAAAAAAAAGGTTATTTGGTTAAGTGGTACATGAACACTTTACAACTACAAAAACTTACATTTTTTTCTTGCCGAGGGGGGCTAAAAATACTAAACATGATATTCTGAAATTTATTGTTTTTCATTTAGAAAGGTTACGCAAATATTTGAAGGACTAAGACCCCCACCCCCAGCCTCCCTTTAGTTGCGCCTATGCGCAGATAACACAGATTTAATCATATCAGAAAGTAACAGGGAATGGGAAATAATCAAAATGATTTGATCAATTATTTATACTTACAATATTTATAATACCGATCACCCTAAAATGTTTCCATGCATCCGTCAGTGGTTCGTTCGTCTGCTCTGTATGCAGCTGCATTTTTAATAATGTACCTATATTATATTACCTAGGTTATTACGTATTGTTGAACGTTTGAAACGGAAATCTTATATTTTTAAGCAGTACCTATTATTTTAATAAAAATTATGTCTACATTTTAATAAAAATATAATGAGTCTGACCTCTGAAAAAATAATTATATCAAGACACACAATATGTACGTCGCGTAGTTATGTGCTATTAACAGTAAACATCTGTAGTCGATATTATTATTGGTCATTGTCGTTAATGTTAGAAAATCATCTCTAAATTATAATATTGACTGACTAACCGATGATCGAATTGCACTTGTATAAATAGTTTTAAGTTTATATCTTACAATAAATAAACTTATCAGCGTCCTGTGATCAATGGTGGTTAAGTCAGATGTTAATATCTTTGGGTTTTAGGCTTTCAGTACCTACGTATCTAAAATAATATTGATTCAGATTTTTTGGGAGCAGAGTTTGCTTTGTTTATAAAGAGTGTCAACTTTGCTGTTATGTACGCAATTTATTTATTGATACATTTTAGAAACACTTGCTATGGGCTGTGGCCATCGATTGTGGTTGCCGCCTATTTGACTGATTTATACATTTAGTATAGCTGGATTAGTGAATTATCATACGACGGCGACTATCCAGAATTTCAACTTATTTGTAGATCATTCAACGACGTTATTCAACTTAACATACACCAATAAAACTGGAAAAAGTATATAAGCGCTATTCACTATTCAGTTTAAATAAACTTCATTGACTATAGGTATGTTTGTCTGAGCAACTATACCAATATAAAAGGTAAGAACGATGAAGACTTGAAATAATATTTAACTCGGGTTCTCGGGTCGGAAACACTTTTTTAAATAAAACAAACATAAATAAAGCACTTAGCAAATTCAAATTACCTAGCCCGTATTACGACCGCCATTTCACACGCACAATCGTCGTACCTATGTTCTCGCCGAATCACTCAGAGACAATGGGACTAAGAAAATATTGTCGCCTCAGCACATCTTGCTTCGTTGGCCTAACCTATGTCAATAATTTCAGTTTAAAATATTCCCACCTATATTACATATATGCTATAAATAATGTTATTTTAACGACTGTCTACCGTAATATTGAATATTGCTTATTGATTGAATTAATTACGCACAAGTGTACCTATATATTGCCTATTCATAACGCCGTGCAACACATTTGTCATCAAAAGAGAAATGGTTCAACATTACCAAGAATACAAACTAAGAAACGGATGTAATAACTGATAGGGCACAATATATTATTGACGATGAGTGTCTACGTTAATATTGAATATTGCTTGAATTAATGGTAATAATATATTATAACGCACATATGTACCTATATATTGCCTATACATAACGCCGTGAAACACATTTGTCATCAAAAGAGAAAAAATATAGTGTATAAACTATAAAGTGTAAAAATATAATATATAGGTAGACAAAGGATGTCCCGCGAGGATTTACCGATTGCAATATTTCCTGAGATAATAAATATAATATCATAAATCTGTTTTTTTTATCAGACTCACAGACACAATGATTACACTTGTTTTATTTAATAATATAATTACATTTTTTGGTAAAAAAGTTAAACAAAATTATATTTTTAAAAATGACTATAACTCGGATGTGGTGGTATGTATTTTTATAAAATTATGTAGTTAGGTTTAGTAATTTTTAATGCAACGCTCTAATATATGAATTCTTATTTTGTACTGAATTATTTTAAATTATTTTTTTTTTATAATGTATATTCACAGGTTATGTATGTAAACCTTACTTATTTACATCTCTTAGAAATCCAATAACACCAGCAGAGCAAAAATAAAATAAGTCACAAATTAGAACCACAAATATTATTGAAAGAGTATTATCAAACTCATTGTCGTTTGAATTTTCAAATGCCACACCATCACTGTCAAAATTATTATTTTATAATTCAACAATGTGTGGTCTACCAATCGTCAGGATTTTGAACTTCATACGATGTTTCAAGAGAACAGCTCCCAGTTTTTAATCTATGTTTTTAATCTTATTGACGGAACTGTAGATATGATAACGCGAGCAGATGGTCGGAGCCTGGTCCTCAGATCGGTCGCTGTTAAAACTATGTATTGACTCGGTGTCTTCGGAACAGTACCACTTCTCTCGCTCTATGGCAGCGGTTCCCAAACTTTTTTGGTTCGCGGTGCCCTTTTTTGAAATAAGGGTTTTACATGGCGCCTTTCCCTAAGTCAGTAGTTCTGAATGGACCTAGCTTAGGGGTGACGCAGAATTTTAACAAGAAAAGAAAAAAAATTTAAAAAATTAATTTTTTCGAAAACAATAATACTATTTCTTATAATAAATATATTATACACCTATACCACCACTGTCATGTACTTAACATACCTCAAAGTTCGTATCTTTATAATAATTTTTATTATTTATATTTACTCTTTTTGTCCGATAAATACGTGTACCTAGTAATTTGTCGTGCGATAACGCTGCGATACCGATACCTACGTCTTAACGACTTAACATTAACCGGTCATTAGTCAGTTTTTTTTAATAAAAGAATAATTTTAAAATATACTGCTAAGATTGTTTATTATTTTGATATTAGGGTGACGCAGTGTTTGATTCTAGTGGCTAAAGGTGACATGAATCAAAAAAGGTTGAGAACTACTGCCCTAAGTCATTGCATTTAGACCAGGTACAATTCTACGGCACCCCTGTAAAGTTACTAAGGCGTACCAGGGCGCCGCGGCGCACACTTTGGGAACCGCTGCTCTATGGTAAGACTCATGCTATTGCCACGATCGCCCCCGGGTACTCGGGAAAATTAATGTTCCGTTAATTTCTACAAGTCTATAGATATAGTACCTATGCCCATCTCGCCCGTGTAAACAATTTAACGCCTACACGCTGTGTTGCACATAATAATATAAGCGACGGAGTCACGGTAATACTGTATTTGAATGCTTGATATACGCATGCGTATGGCAAACCGTTCCATACCGATCGATGTAGACATAACAAAATGGATATAGGTATACTATGTCGGCAACATAGATAATAGATAATCTTCTATTATCTATGGTCGGCAACAATACGAGTTGCCGGTTAGCGCGTCCCGTCCTTCCCCAGCCATAGTCGTATATCGCCTCATAGCATTGGCTGTTGCCCGTTACCCGGCCAACAGCGGTGAAACAGCTAATGGACGGGGTGTGGAGGGGTCGGTAATTACGATACGTTTCAAAACGTTGCTGACATTCCTGTCATGACCCACACTCCGTCTACCATAGTATAAGTATATATATAATATATTACATACAATAATGCGGTATTTCTCTTCGCGCATGCGCAGTATGTTATCCGCCCAACACGGACACTTATATATGCACTCGCTAATGTGTGCCTCAAACATCTAACCGCTACCACGGTATAGAAGATGCCACGACGCTACTAGGTTGTAACTTATAATTTAAAACGTCTTTGGGGAATTACGCAGTACGCACTGCTGACGCTCTCACACACATGCGCACAAGCACAACGGATCGATCGATACAACAATGCAACAAGCCTGCTCAGTCAGCACATGAAGTGAATCGGCTAGTCGTGTACTCGAGTGAAGACTGACGGCGCCATTTTACTAATACACTACGACGCTACGGCGGCAGGCGGACAACTACAGACTACGGTGAACTAGAGACTGGAGTATAAAGACTTATAACTAGACAGTAAACACTAAAATCATATCAGGAACATGTCGGAAACAAACGAAAACTACCAATACGCTATTGGTAAGTGTTCATTTAGTCACAATAATCGTACAGTTAAGTTCCTACCCAGATTTGGTATATATTGTGCTGCTGATGTGTAATGTGTTGATACGCTTAAATGCTTAATGGAACGAAACAATAACATGCACTGAAAACTCAATACTATTTCTATCCAGGTATATTAATGAATTGCCAAAATTAAATCTAACAAGTTTTAACTGTAGGTACCTATTACTATTTATACGCTTATAACATAGTATTAATGAACTAGGTACCTATATAATGAATGTATTTCATCATCAATAGCTAATAATATAGTAATATATTTTTAAATATGTGCCATACTCACTTTAAGGCATTCAATAAAGTGAATCGTATTGTTCTCATATAGGTTCGGGCTGATTAAGCTTTGGTAACTTCTACTCAACTGTACTAGCTCTTATTAGTCAATTATACATCAAATGCACATTAGTTAGATGGAGTTTAATCACAAATCGCTGTGCTATCGTTTAGTGTTACTAAAACTGAGACCGGTATCAATAGCAGCGCTTCTGGAAAAATAATATTTGAGCTTCACCACAAAAAAAAAATTAATTAATTAAATGTTACCTTATTTACCCACAACTTATAAGAAGGCTCATAAGTATAAACAAGGTTTATTTTAAAGCTATAGTCTTTTATTTTAATTTAAGATGCAATAATATACACAAGAATGATACAAAATGTAAATACAATAATTGTAGGTACTTTTAAATCTAAGTATTCGTAATTATAATTTAACTTTACTGGATTTGGTAGCAGATTCTTCGATGATTGAATTGTATGTGTCCATCTTATTGTAGTGATGGGAATAATCAAATCATTTGATTATTTCAAACATCGATTCAATTCGATTATTCTAAAATCATTGGATTAATCAAAACCATTCGAATCAACTCGATTTTTTAAAAACAATTTGATTAATCATAATCACAATCATTCGAATGATAAAATAATTGAATGAACATAAATTTATTATTGAAAAATTATCTCTATTCTGGGAACTCGCATCGTATGCTATCTACTTGAAAAATGAATCTACCACAATTGTGTGTTGGCGTTGTATGTTATCTACCACGCAATCTGTAGAGATTGTAGGTGTCGTCTAGGCATCTGGGCATTATTACATTAAAGAATTACTTTTCATGTCTTCAAAAAACTGGTCAAAAAGATTCTTTGATGCATTGAGTGAACGCCACCACTCTTCCATCAACTGCCGTTCCAATAAGTTAGTGGCACCACGTGTTTTTATGCCATATTTTACTTTGACGCGTCTCCACGTAGACTCTATAGATTGGGTATTAGCCCCTGTTTCTTGGGTTTTTCCCTTTTAGTAGAACGATTGCGTACGTTTGTACTATTGCGTACGATTTCGCATTACGAAAGGTCCATACGCAATAGTATCATGCGCAATCGTAACGCACCCGTAGATATCACCCGAAAGGTAGATAGCATATAACGCGATCAAAGTACTGGTAGATAGCATATGACGCGAGTTCCCTATTCTGTATTAAGTAGGTATTTAATATTTATAGATAGATAGTAGATACTACATAGTACATAGTATCTTAAACTTTTAAAATTGAATACTTTATTGATTATTTATTAATATAGATTAACAATAGAATATAAATTACTAATAAGTAAAAACTAATTATTTACATCAATATTATAATATCTAATATAATTTATTATGTTGTACTGTGTAATACAATTAAAAATATTTAGCTTTACAATTAAATGAAAGTTCTGATAACAAATTTACTTTATAATTAAAATTCAATATTTGTGTTCCTGTTTAAAAAAATGATAAAATCCAAGTTTTTTGGGTGAAGTCTATTCCTAAAACAGCGTTCTAATAGAACAGATGTTGTGGGAACACTCAAATATTTCATTTGCAACATGTACAATTCTGGAAAAGTATTTTTGTTTTTTTTTTTCAAAAATCCAGTGGACTTTGCTTGCGATTTAAATATGGCATTTCTAAATACTGATGTATTATAATTGAAGCTGAAATTCTAGTTGATAAATACATTGAATTCGACATTGATAGATACACTACATGTATCTTCCTGGTGTTTATCATTTAATATATAAGAAAGTTCTTCGATAAGCAGTTTTTCGGTATTATTTGCATTTTCAATTAATCCAAAACCTGCTTTTTTAAATCTAGGGTCTAAAAAGATTGATTTAGCAACTATTTTATCAGAATCGTCTAACGATGACATAAATTACAATTTTTTGAAGTGCATTTCCAGCACTTGTTTTAGTTATTATAATTTTTAACATATATTGAAGGCCCCTTACTAATGGAATGACTGAAGAAAGTGTTGGATATATTTCACCAGATAACTCAACTGTCATGACGTAAGATGGTTTTTTTTTTTTTATTGATCTTGAAATTTACAACATTTCCGCTCTGACTACTAGGGGCCTTTAACGTTACATTAATTTATACAATAGGAGAAAAAAAATGAATTAATTATATACAATATAAAATAAAATAAAATTTATAGTTTTATAAATAAGAACACTGTACATAGCAATATTGTTGCTATCTTATAATAATTTTAATATTTGTGATTTTTTGAAGAAATCAATTATGTTAGTTTCTGTTTCTGGATTTGGACCTAGGCTTTCTCCGATGTCATGGCTTATGTTGAATTCTTCTCTATATTTTTGATATTTTCTACATTCCTCGAATATGTGTTTGATAGTAAGTGAGGTGCCACATACTTTGGCATATGGTGGGTCATCTTTTGCCATCAAGTATCCGTGTGTCATATTTGTGTGACCAATTCTGGCCCGATTTAGTTTTTTTTCATTTGTGATACTTATGTTAGGGTTTCTTTTCCATCTTTTTACTGTTTGTTCGGGTGTTCCATATGTCTTGCCAAAGGGAGGTTGTATTTAATCTGTTTTCTAACGTCTGTGTACTGGAAAATGTTAATATATTGTGCGTCATTTGAGCGGATAGCTAGTTTGGCTTGTTTGTCTGCGTTTTCATTGCCATCTATTCCTATGTGTCCAGGTATCCATATAATAATTATGATAGTGTTCTTTCTTTTTGTTTCTTCTAGTCTGTTTTGGATTTGTATTGCTATATCACTAGGATTAAATTTGTTTTTTATACTAATGAGGGAGCTTAACGAGTCACTTAAATTAATATATTTTTCATTTTCATTTTTGTTTATAAATTTAATGGCCAGAAGTATAGCCACTACTTCGGCTGTATATATGGAACATGTTGGTGGTAGTTTAAACAAAGTCTGTAGATCGTTTTTTATTAGGGCTATTTCGACCCCTTCATCATTTTTGGAGGCATCAGTATATATTTCTTGAAAATCATTTAAGTGTTTTTGTTGCTTTTTAAAATGGTTTTAATGTAGGTATAATCAGTTATTAATTCCCAATCTAGTGCAGTTAAAAGGTTTGGTGCACAGGGAAGAAATGTCATAGCTGCCGACAAAAGGTGCTTTAATTTGTACAAGTCTATCTAACATATGAACACTCGAATTCCATCTTATACTCACAACTTGTATTACTTTTAGTACATGAAGTCCCATTTGTGTTTGCAGTTCTTTTAGTTTTTCAGACGCAGACACTATGTTTAAAATGTCCTACCACTGTGCGACATTTTTTTAAAACATCCAGGAAATCTTTATTCGGCATAATTGCTTCGTTTATACTTAAATTGAATGTGTGTGTGACACATGGATGGCGGTGTTTACAAAGGTGTACATTTATAGCGTTTTTTATATTAGCTCCGTTGTCCAAGGCTATAGTCACTATTTTATCTTTAATGCCCCATTTATTTAAAATATCTGAAAGCAAATTATCTATGTTGACGTCAGTATGAGATTCACACATTTCTCTAGTTGCCAAGACAGGTGTATATAGACAATCATTATATAAAATGACTAGTAGCTGTTAAATAAGCCATATTATTATCAGAAGTTCATATATCAGTTGTAATTCACAAACTAGTTACATTTTCCAAAAAAAATTTTCATATTGTAACAATCTTATTGTATTCATTCAGCAATAATTTTTTAGTTAATGTTTTTCTACTGGGAACCTTATATAAATGTTGCAATTTTTTAGAATATTCTAAAAACCCACTGTTGTCAACTAACGATAGAGGTTGGTAGTCAGTAACAATCATCTTAATTAAACTTTTGTCAATAGAATGTTTTACTTCATCTGTTAAATTCTTACCTTCAGTCGAACCATATAATTTTAATCGGTGACAACGTTTAGGTTCAAGAAGAGAGCAGGGTTCAGTTTGTTGTATATTGTTTGAATTATTAGAAAATGAAGTAGACTATCCAGCTGATAGATTCAAATTCTTCTTCATTAAGTAAAACAGGTGTATTGCAGTGTGCTGGATGAATTATTTTTAAAAATTCTTTGGATAAAGCAAAAAAAATTTAAGGAAATTAATCAAATTATAAAAAATATTCACGAAGCTTCAGCTATAAAAGTTGCACATTTTGTACATTATTTACTATAGTACAATAGTTGGTAAATGTGATTTTTGACAAATTTTGTAAAAATTAAAAAATTGTTTTTTCAATTATGACCTCCCAAAACTACCATAATATCTGAAGCTGAACTATACATATTATGTGTATAATAAAAAATAATAACTAATAATTAATAAAACTAATAACTCTAAAAAAAATGTTTAAATAGTACCTTTCAAATTAGTAGTATTTCTGTGGTATTTAAATTCTCTTTTACATATTTGGCAAATCGCAAATAACACATTTGTCAGAAGTTTTCTTAAAATGTTTTCACACCTTTTACTAGGTATAAGCTTATAAGTTATAATACTTAAATGAAAAACAATAAAAGTTTAAAAAGTGGATCAAAATGTGCATTTAGTGTTGTCATAAATTCAATATCACAAACGTGTAACTCAATGCCTATCAAATTGACGATTGAATAATAAATATTAAATAATAACAGACCATACTAAGAATATATTTGTTTGTTTATTTTAATTTGTTTTACATTTAGATTCCAGTTGTTGGGTACTAAATTAGGAATTACCGTGTATTACTATCATGTAAGACATCAAAAAATATTAATTATAACTAACATTAGTCAATACTCGGAAGCTATAAATAGTTTTGAATGTTGCATATTTGATATTTCAGTATTTTTCACTTATAGATTATCATTCAATTATTTATATTAGCAACAAGCGTTATAATTGGTTCCAGCAATGTAAATTGTAAATGTTAATAATAATTAATTCGAATGAAATCGTTAGGTTATTAGTTTATTACTCATTTTATAATTTGATTTTTTTTCAATTACTAATTATTTGATTATTCCCATCACTATTTTAAATGCAATTTCATGTTCAATTGAAAGTATGGCCACGTATGATAGACGTTCTTGAACTATGGTGAAAGCTGTAGTTTGTTAAAGCATATCCTCTTAATGCTGCTCTCAAATTTGGGTGTTTATCTTGTAGATAATGTTGTTGTATGCATTTTAAAAATACATAATAGTTTGTTGTTTTAATTATGTTATTAATTAAAAAGTTTGAAACTTGAAATATTAAACTTAATGTATAACTCACTTCTAGTGGTAGTCAAATGATTTTGTCAGGAGGGAGGGTATGGCTGATTTTTTAAACATTCACTATTTAATTATTAAAATAAAATTTATAGTTAAGTATCAGATGACGTGAAAAATTGAAAAAAAGGTCATAAAGGTCACTATTTGAGTGCCATCAATCATTACCATTGAAATCAACACTATATAACAATGCTAGATCATCAGACCATCTTTTGATATCATCTACTAATTTCCATAGTCATTTAATTTCAACCAGACAAAAATAATAATAGAATCTAATCCTAGAAATGTATTGCATTGTAGCTTCACAATAGTTTCACTTGTTTCATTTGGCTAAGTCAGATATTATCTGTTTTATTTTTTTGCTAGGTAAATCAATGGGTATATTTAGGTATTAAAAGTAAAAATTTTTTAGCATACTTCAATGCATTTTCAAAACCATTTCATTGTATATTTTGAATGCATTATTAAGCCTTCCAAACTATTGTTAGCTAAATATAATAATTATTTATGTTACAGTATACCTATGTATTTATAGTTTATTTAAATTTACTATTACCTCAGGCTTTAAAAATATTATTTCAGCCAATTTAAAACTGATAACCAGCTCATAAACTTTAGCTTTCCTCAACATAAGCAAATTGAATCAACCAATAAAATACTGTTTTTTATTTCTAAATTGTAATATTTTATTTTTAATTAGGTGAGAAAGTCTTTGCATACTGGAACGGATTGCTTTACGAGGCAATATGTTTAATGCGACAAACGACAGATGATGGAGTAATTCAGTACTTCATTCACTATAAGGGCTTTAAGAATAGATGGGATGAGTGGTGTGATGAGGATGACATTTTGCCAATCGATGAGATTAATATAAGCCACAAGGAAAGGCTAGAATCTAATCGGTAAGAAACTGATTAATTATTACTACTTATCACTTATTACTAAGGCTCGGAAGTTGTAAGAGTCGAATATTATTCTATATGCTCTCAATGTATAGAATACCTAGCTAAAAATCTGAGATATTTAATGGTGAGTTTAAAAATCAAAAATTTAAAATGCATAATTTGTTGTAAAATAGTGCGTTTCTTGATTTTCATGTGCACATTATTTAATCTTTTCTAAAAAAAAAATTGACCTTTTTCATTCATATGCTGTGTATTTTAATAATAAAATTGCGTATAAAACTCAATATTATTTAATGTAGGGATTGATTGTTATTGTTGCAGTCGACTATTAGTTTAACGACAACGGTACAACTCAAAAATTAATTTCTATTGCGCTAATATTCCAATATAACTTCTGTTTTTACATATTTTTTTTCAGTTTAATAAAATGTTAAATTAATGAAATGTCAAGATTGCTAACAGTTTTTCGCCATATTTTAGATATTTTAAATTGTTTTTTTATTTTTTTACATTTCTTTTAATGAAAATTAATAACAACATAACTTTTTTTTTTGCATTTTTAATAATTTTGAATATTTATGAATATAAAATGTATTTTTAGATATGTTTGACATTTTTTCATGCGTATTGTACAATTTTTTTGTGCATATTTACATGCGTAATTTTCCTTCTTTAGCTCCTACAACTTCCGGCACTACCTATCACCAGTTATTTAAAAAAATATATTTATATAATGTAGGAAAAAATTAAAACGAGGAAAAAAATCTCAAGAACCAAAGACAAAGCCGCCAGCATTAAGAAAACGAGGTATGTATTTTAGTTCAATAATTTGTATTTGATATTTGTCATTGTAATGTTTTGTTAAAACTAGGCAGGCCCAAAAAAAATGTAGATCCAGCAGTAGGACAATCGGCAGAACTAGTGGTAGAACAATCTGTGGAACCAGCGGTAGAAAAATCTGCCGAATCAGCGGTAGAACAATCTGCCGAATCAGCGGTAGAACAATCTGCTGAAATTGCGGTGGAACAATTTGCCGAATCAGCGGTAGAACAATCTGCCAAATCAGATACAGTAAACTCTGCAGAACCACCAGTAGCACAATCTACATCCATCATGTCAAGAGACTCTTCAATTCCATTTGTGAAAAAGAATTATATTGCATTAAACATTCCACCTTTAAAGGTACTTATTACAAATAGTAAATAGTTTAAAAAGTAGAGTTAGGAATCTATTTAAATTGCTTTAAATTACTTCATTTGTATGCTTTTTGTAACTGTTATAGCTTTATTACTGTGACTTAATTGTTAACTGCCAATTGTCATAAATTATATATAAATTAATTACATTTTTGTTTTAGTATCTTATAAGTGAATTGCAAAATTTACGACTACCATATAATTTGAAAAGAGCGATAGATTTTGATCGTGACATTATGGTTGGAGAAAAATATACATATCAAAGGGTACAATACATTTTATTTTTATACATTATGATTACATCATTGTAATATTGGTTGCTTGGTTTTAGTTCTTAAGGTTTCCTGAGAATAACTTTTTGGCAGAAATAATCTACACTTTCACTAAGTCATCTTATTTTATGGATAATGAACAAAAGTAATTATTTTATACCTATCTACATTTATTGTATATAAATATTCTATACTAATATTTGTTTTAGAAAATCGTCAGGGATATTCTGTCTTACTTTATTGGAATGTTTTAATAGATCTATTCACACCCATCTAACATACGATATCGAGACTACATACAATATAAGAATGAAGGTAATGATAAAAAATCAATCATGTAAAATAAAGCATATTTTTAATACAAGGTTATATTAATAATTTCCAATTTTAAATACTTCCTAATCTATAATTTTTTTGAAAAAATGTCTTGATTTTACAGTTATGTTTGATTTTATTTTCGTGTTTGTGCACACATACTATAGTAGATAGCATTTTCTAGACTCTTGGTATGATTTAAAAATAATAATATCAGTCTTTTTGTGGCTACTTATAGATATTTTAAATGTTGAACTTTTTTAGTTTGTTTGCCATTCAAGTATGATAAAATAATTTATTATTGGGTAAAAATCTTAAAAAATTAATACAAGGTTCCTTAAAAGGTTTACTACATAAAATATAAAAATTACATAAGCACTATATTTTTTATTAGTTTTTAAAGTTAAAATTTTAAGAAATTTGTCAAAATCACGTCTTATAAAATTAAGTTTGTAAAATTTTCAATTTTTACAGCCAAGGCTACCCAAATATGATTCAAAGTTGGATAGAAAAAAAACTTAAAATAAAATGAATAGTTTATTAAAAAAATTCTATAATTTCAATACCCAAATTAATTGAAATTTTCTTTTGTTAGCTAACATTTTTTGGTAAAATATTTGTAGTTTCCCTACATCTTTAAATAATAATTATTAAAACTATAAAACTATAGATGTGAATGATAAAGCACATAGTTTATAACTTAATTTAAATGTACTCTGATTTTGATTTAAACGATTCGCATTTCTTCTTATTAAAGAATGGGTATTCACATTTTTTGGATGCTGGCTTTTAATGTTTGTAACTGTTTTCTTAGGTAAAATTAATGAAATTTGAGTATTAATACTGTCAAAAACTAAAACACCTAAAGTCCTGTGTCAACTCTGTCTTACAAACTCTGTAATATCATTAGATATATACACACAAAATTAAGTATCTGGATCAAAATGACAAATGTATTCCAGTTTGACATATTTTACATAAAACAACAACCTTTTTATTATATATATATATATATATATATGCGTTGTTTATTTAAAAGTATAGGTACATATAGGTAAAGTTAACTTCATTGATTCTCAAAAAGAAATATTTTAATTTTCTCGCTTCTCTTCCGAAACCATATACAACGTCAGCATAAAACTTATTATTTCTAATTAGGTCATTAACGGTATACATTAACGGTATACATTTACCGTGCATAAAGCATAGAGTCTTTTGTCAGTCGTGATAGACTGTAACCAGGCTTTAACCCTCCACAACAGAGCCATGGAAGTCAATATATTTCGTAAATTCGTTAATAATAAATCGACCTTGTACTCCTCGATCCTGATAAGGCTTGAATAATACATAATAACGGCATACAACTACTTTCAATTTTTAAGAGTATGAAATAAAAGGATAATCTATTAATCACTGGAGACGAAATAAATCAAAAAACGACTTCTAGTTTGAGTATTTTCTAAAATCATACGATTTATCAGGGACCCACGCATGTTTTAATGCTTTATAAATAATCACAACCTACAATTTTCAATGGTTTATAAAATTTCCAATATCATAAAAATCAATGTTTGCAAAATCCTAAACAAAGTTAATTATTCAGTTTAAACTTAAAAAATTTAATTTCACCCTACAATATTTACGCAGACCTCAAAATAATATCAGTTTAATTTATATGTATTATTATGGTTTGAATTTAATTTTTAAGAGGATATGGCACCCGTATATTGTGTTGTCTCTGTCGTACAAATGCGTAACATAGCAAATTTTACACACAGCCCATCACGTTTAGTGCCGTCAGTTTAAAAATTACAGTGAATTGGCCTCTTATAAAATTTAAAGGTAAGATTATTATTAGGCGATAACATAGACTTTTCATTTAATTTTAATTTTAAAGCAAGTTATGAATATTTAAAGATGTACAGACAATTTACAATTTTAAAATACTTAAAATTTACTTTAAAATAAAATATAATACCTAGTTAAAATAACAATCATACCTTTAAATTTTATAAGAGGTCAATTCACTAACTGCTTTCTTCTTTAACTAACAGCTAAACAAGCTAAACATGATCTGCTGTGCGTAAAATTTCTATGTTATGCACTGTAAGAAGGTGACAAAAATGTCTGTGTAACATCCTCTCAATAATATAATAATATGTTCCGAGTTTAGAGTTACTGTGTCCTCACTCGCGTATTATCATACCTAGTTATTTTAGTTCTGTTGCATCTAATCTTCCATTAATAACAATAGAAATAAAAATTCAACTCTAAAAATATTAACACAACACACTTATTATACCTAACTTTTGCACGACCCGCATGTTGAAATAACGTCAGACATAAGATCGGTATAATATTGTCACAGTTTCCAAGAAGTATTGTTACCCTGATTTTTGTACAAAACATATTTCTAGTTTTTTCATGTGTGTGGTGTGAGTTCTATGTAAATAAAATGTTATTAGTATAATAAATAATTTAGTATTACCACAGAATATAAGACAATTTGAATGCAAATTCCAAGAAGCTATTACGTCATTCATGCAGTAGCGTACACAGCCATTTTCCGGGGGGAGAAGAGTTACTTTAAGCATTTAAAAATTTCAAAATACGGACTTATCTGGTTGTTTCAGGGAGCCCTTAAATATATACATTATACATCAATACATAGTCACATAGATGCCACATCCTCTTAAGGGATATCAATAGTATGGACAAATGCTATCAAAATTAACTTTTGTGTTTCCAATAATATGGTTTATACTTTATTATTATATATCTGTGCCTGTATAAAAGTCAATTTTTGTTATTTTAATGATTAAACTCAATAAGTAAAATATCATAAGTCTTAGATCTAGATATTGAATACTGAAAATAAAATATCGAAAATTGACTCATATACAGGCCTAGATAAACTTCTTGTCTTAAATGTGTATATTATGTGTTCATTCTATATCGGTCAGTAAGCTCTATATAATTGGAAATACTAAACTGAGTTTCAGTGTCTTGCTAAATTTAATATTTTGTTATTAGTGTGTAAAGTGCTGCGTTATTGACATGGACGAGGTAGCACTCCACTATTAATTTTATACATAGTCTCTCACACTAATGATCACTTAATACGCACACATTTACACAACTCACATGCACATGCCACACACATAGAAAATTGCCTATATTTAAATCCTTAAAAAGGGACGGTATTTATACCCCTTAAATATATTTATAGGGAGGTTTGGGTCGTTTAATAAATGAAGCCCTAGGGCATAAAAAAAAAAACAATTAATTTGTATAAATAAAATGCCAATGGTGTAACAAAAATTACTATCTTCCCTTTTCTAGTTTGTTCGGGTTCTAGTTCTAAAGGAGGTTTTTTTAAATATCTTCTCAAATCTAATTTTTATTAAACTTGAATTACTATTACATAATTTTCCTTAATTATTACTTAAGTCATCTACAAATTTGAAAAATTATTATTACTTTATACTCACGATAGACCGTTAGTGTTCCAAATAGTCTAATGTTATGGTGACCTTTTATTCATATAACCACTTTTAATTGTTATATAGTAATTTATCTTAATACATCCAATTAAAAAAAAATAATTCGAAAAGCCAGAGGGGGAATATCCCAACTTGCTTCCCCTCTTCAGATACAAAGGCTAGTACCACATGCTGCTTGCCATATTCCTTATCAAAAGTTTTCATTTAGTTATAAATAAAAATGTTTTATACACTAAATTATTGATTTTTATTGATTAAATTTAGCAATGATCAGTACAATTTATTATAACGAAATTGAAATAATAAGAATAATTGGTATTACATACATTGATTACAAATCCCAATACAATTGTATCTGTAGGAGCGCAAATTACAAAGTTATATTTGTTATATCAGCTATATTGTATTAGAATATAATTAGCTTCACTAGAATATTAAAAACGTGATTTTTGTTCATAACTATAAAATTATTTTACTTCATAAAATAAGTAAACAAACAATTTTTTTATAAAAGTTATGTATTATATTATATTTTATATTTTAGGGCAAGGAATTTTTTCGGCGAAGACTGCAGGAAAAACCAAACACCAAATTTGTCTATAATGCACACCTTAGACCCAAAAAAATTTGGTGTTATTTGTTTGGTTCCATGCATCTATTAAGATTACTTGGTATGTATCAAACACAAAAACTAAAGTGAATTGACCTATTATAAAAATTAATGGTGAGAACATTATCTGTGTTCGTATTAACGGAAGTTTAAGTTTTTAGCAAGTTATGATAATCTAAAAAAGTGTAAATTAAAAATGATTATAACTCATTATAAACTGAATAATCGTAAAAAACCGACATATGAACACAGCAGATAATGTTCTTAACATCAAGTTTCTTAATAGGTTGATTCATTCTTATTTTTAAAATAAAGGAACTAAACATGATTTTCTAAGCGTACATTTGGCATGTTACGCACTTTTAAAACAGAACAACACAGTGGGTGTTAAGCACTTATATATAAATTTGTATTAAGTTTTTACAACTTTTTATTGAATAGTTTAATGACAAATATTTTCTTCATAATACGTTCTATATGTTAAGTTTATAGTTTTATTTTTCATATTTATTATTATGTTTCTTATTGGGTATATTGAGTTTTCCATTTCACAATAGTTCCTCTAACCAGTCTAACCTATAGTGTTATATTATATGAAATAACTTAAATATTGATTCTATTTAACAATAAATTTACCATAAATTGTAAATAGTGTTAGTATATTACCTAGGAAAGAAATCAGAACAAATCAATTGTAAATAAAATGTCTTAAGGGCATCAGAGCCGATGCATTTTAGTGCAAAAATATGTCTTACAGTAAGACCCTCCACGCCCTGTAAAATAGTCAGATTTTATAAATATTTTTTTTTATTTAAAAGAAGAACATTTTGCAGATCGAATCAAAGCTCGATTTTCCAAACATATTTTTCTAGCACTATTTAAAGTAAAATGAAAATTTGGGCTTTGATGTGACTTAAATAGAGTTAAATAAATATTACCATAATTCATCATTTCAATGACCATTGAGTATTTTTTCCTGTGAAGTCATTTTTGTTCATATAATATACCTTATCAACCACCATCCTTAAATCGGGCTGTAAATTGTTGGAAAAGTTTTATAATTAAGGGAACAACTAAAATTTTTAAATATGATGACACCAACGCCCTTAACTATAAAAATATTTATCAATTTATTTGATAATTTTTAATAAGACTTGTTTTTAAGTAAAATTGAATAAAATTAATTAAAATATTTTACAATGCATTTTATCTTAAGAACTATTGATATTTATTTTTCAGCCAATTTACCAAAAGTTTTTAAATCAAGCCATCTGCTTCCTGGATATGATTTAAATTCCTTTGTTTCTCATATTAGAGAATTGATGTGGTAAGTTATTACTTTTTGATTTTTCATTTAAACAAAAACTGTTGAAATTATTTATAATGAAATCCAGAAAAAAAGTAGAGTAAAACAACCAAAATATAAAATTTCATCAAAAAATAAAAAATTTTTTGTCATACGTACATGACGTAATGTGTTAAAAAGATATCCAGTTTTTATTAACTATACAAAGTTTTACTTGTGGGACAACATTTTGGTTCCAGTAATAGGGTTAGGGGGTATGATCATTATTTAAAATTCAGAGGTTCTATGTCAATTTTGTATTGTCATATACCACATAAAGCAAATCCACTATTAAAGATAAACAGGTTACTCAATGACTCTATGCACATACATAACAAAAGTGATGCACGTTCTGATTTCAAACAGCTGATCAACGACAGGAGATAAAAATATTAACGCTTGAAGCGTGGTTAGCATCAATCAACAACCTAATATTGTATATATTTTGTAGTCCCAAGATAAATTACTATAATGCAAAAGCACTAATTACTTCTTGGTATGACAAAAAAGATAAAATTTTGTGCAACAAAAAATAAGTTTTATTGAGTAACCTGTATATCTTTGGCCGTAGGCATTTTTAGTATCTCATTAGTTTCATTACAATAACAAACAAGCCCCTACTTCTTATTCAAACTTTCTTACAACATACATATTAAATAATATTATTTTGACGACTGTCTACAATATACGACAGTCCTATTAGTTTTTGAAAAAAATGCCCTCATTTTTTAAGGCTATTGTTACATAAAAATGTCTTATTACTTCGTTAATTACTAACTTATTTTATCACTACTAAGTTACTGTCTCGGTTTATTCGCGTTGTTAACCCTACCATTATGCTTAAATGTTAATTTTAATTTTACTACCTATTTTAATAATTAATTTTTAACGTGCGCTTATGGTAAAAAATAAAACATGAATATAATTTTATGAAAAACTATTGATTGGTTCTTGTTTGGGGTTGTAGACAGAAACAATAAGTCAGGATCAATAACGGTAATAACTTAGGTTCATTACATAACTCGATTCAACAGATATATTAATTCATAAACAAATAACAATATCACACTTCTTATTCTGCAATAAACATTGAACTTAAGTGGCAGTGTGAAAGAATAATTATAAATTTCAAAGTATTAACACATGATTAAAAGCATGGTTTGCACACATTATAAAATAGCGAGTAACGACAGAGGTACATTATAAAAACAACAACGATCGGCAAAAGTGAACTAACTAGTAACTGAGTATAAAAGTGGTAATAATAATAATAATAATAATAATGTCGGCTGGTATCGTGCCCAGTCGACTGGACAACTGATGACAGCGACACTAGCGACTATAATTACTACAGGGTAGAAAAGTCTTCTTAGAAATTGTTCTCGGTTTGAAATATAATATTTTCATTTCGACCGATATCAGTAAACATTTATTGTTCTCTTTGAATAATCCGTCATCTGTGGTATAATTGTTTATTAGTTTTGTATAGTGGTATCTTTTTTTTTTTTATATGAGATGCTTATTGGTTTCTTGCTTGTTTTTTGTTTGATTTAATTTCGATGTTGTAATTTTTATTCTTGTATCTATATATTTGCTTTTCAAATATTATAATGCTTGGACGGGTCTTTTTCGTGTCTTCGTATGTTGTTTGCTGTTCGTTTTCATAATTATTAGTTTAATGCTTATTGTCTACTTTGAAAATATTAAATTCGTTCCTTGTCTCAGACGATACTCGTGGATTTGATGATTATGCTGAAAATACATTCTATTCTTTTAGTTTCTTCAGTAACATTGTTTTTAATATTTAACTGTGCTTTAATTTTTTTTATATTGCGTTAATCAAATACATGTGTCATACTGACTTACGTAATGTTGTACAGAAATTAAAATTATATTGCTTAAGTATACATTCCATCGTAAATTATATAATAGTAAGTGATGTTATATATTTCTAATACATGACATAAAACCCCTTTTTTTTTCTTTCTTTACTGATATCTGATACATTATATTTTATTTTTTATTATATTTTTATTATTTGTTCTTTGGGCCTTATTATTGCATTTTGTTCGATTCCGTCTAGTTTTATTTTTATAGCGCTAGCTCAACTAAATGAATTTCAAGAATTCCTTCTCAGCAATAACTATAGAATTAACTTCCTATGCGACTACAGTGAACAGACAGTTAATATTTTTGTATTACCTAATGAGATTTCAATCGGCCATTGCATAATTCAATGCCTTACTATGTCGAAAGGAATCGCATTACAATTTAGAAATAATTTCAACAACATAAAAAATTTAATAGATCGGAAAAAATTACCGAAATTGCTTATTTGAAAAAAACGGAAAACAGTGAATCCTATACCTCGTAACAAAAAAAAAAGGAATATAATGATAAACCAACATACGCCAACATTTTTAGCACACTAATCAATATTAGGCAATTTTGTGTAGAGAAAAAAAAAATAAAAATAAAAATATTACTACCTTAGCACTACCCAAATTTTGTTTGTGAATATTTATTTGTTGTATCTAACTTTTCAGGTGTTCTCTCTTATTATAAATTTTGAATACTAAAGAAGGTGGTATTTAGGTTTGATTTTGATGGGCTTTCGATATATTCGTATTTGTGTTCTTTTTTATTTTCTTTGCTAGGACTTAAGTTTATTAAATTATTACTATAATTATCATTTATGGAGGTTGGTTCTAAGTTCTTTTGGTATAGATTATTGCTTGTGTTTAAGATTTTGTCTGTGTTAGTGTCTAAATCGTTAGTTATTTTTATAATTTCGTTTTTAATTGTTTTTGTTTTGTCTTTTGCGCTACTACTTGTTTCTGGACTTGAATCGCGTAGATTGTTCTGTATTAATAGTTCTCTAATATCGATTTTATCTATTTTTTTTTTTTTTTGAATTATGAGTTTTTGTGGTTCACTTAAGGTGTCATTGATGTCGTCTAGTTCTATGGTACCCTTATAATATTTTCATAGTCTAGTCCTTAAATTTCCTACTGTTCCTTCGCTTTTAATTGTTTAAGTGTGCATAGTTTAATTATATCTGTTTTTTGTATAAATAAATATCTGTTAGTTTTGTAATCTTTGTACCAAAAGCTATAAGATCTTCGTCATTCATTAACCTAATTAAATTGTGTTTAACACTAACTACTTAATATTTTAAAAATTAAATTTGAATATATATTTTTTTTTCCAAAGATAAAATAATTAACATGTTTGAAAGACGAAAAACTATTAAATAAAAAAAAATCCTATTTAAATTATTCTAAAAATCTAATCTACAATTTTAATATTAATATATAAAAGTATTTTACAAATCGTTGCTCAACCTGCCGTATTTATTATGCGGACACAAACAGTTAGCAAAATTGTACTCACGCGGATGCGGCACAAACGTTATCTTGTCGGTAAGACAAAAATCGAACGCGTATTAGTTATTTAATCGGTATACATGCGCACGCAAATAATTATTTTCAACTAGTAAAAACTGCTCAGGGTTATTCTGCCCAAATGTATATCACTGGTGTACTTCAAAAATATTCAAAAAATCGGTGTACTCAAGACACGATGTACAAGCGTTGTCTTTTCCGAAAGACCAAAAAAATTCGAACGCGTGTGTATCCTTCACTCGGTATACGCACACAAAAAAAAATCGCGTCCTGGGCTTCTACTTCACCCAAAATACGCAAAAAAAAATATATATAAATTATATTTTTCTTTAACAGGTAAAAACTTGCTCCGGGTTTTACCACCCAAAACGTGCACAATTGTCGTACTTTACTTATACAAAAAAAATTAGTATGTCAAGGGAATTTTACCCAGACCACACCAAAAAAAAACTATTGGAATTCTCGCACAAAAACACTTCGAAAAGATTAAACGTTGCTCACCTTATATGCGTAGATGCACCGTTAGCAAAATTGTACTCATGCGGTACAAGAATGCTGTATGTCGGTTGGACAAAAAAAATATCGAGCGCGTATGTGCTTTACTCACACGCAAAAAACTAAACTCGCTTCGGGTTTTACCGAAACGTTCACAATTGTTGTACTTCACTTATACAAAAACACTTCAAAAAAATTAAAACGTGCCAAGGTTGAGGTACCAGGGCACACGCACAAAAATAAAAAAAAATATGTCTCCGGCCGTGGATAAGAACCGCGTTGGGCGCCACTGTCGTATATGCACTTTTCAGTGATATACCTCTATCGACACTTGAGTAACCAAAAAACCATAAATTAACCGGTTACGGTTGGCTCTCTAGACGTCAATATCGCTACCTTACTTTTTAGACTTTCAATCTTCAACGACCATAAATTAACCGGTTACAGATCGGATTGAAAGAATACAATTAACGTAGGACTACCTTTCACCGTTTAAACCTTAAATCGTCAACGACCATAAATTAACCGGTTACAGATCGGATTTAAAGAGTAGGTACGTAGAATTGCGTGGCTACTCAAACAAAACATATAATTTTTCTGGTCGGAAACACTTTTATTAAAATACAAAACAAACATATTAAATAATTTAACTGTTCAAAATACTTAGCCCGTACCACGACCGCCACACGCCGCGAACACCAGCGACGATCGGACTCTCCATGCCTGCGCTTACGGCGGCGTTATATAGAAAATATTATTGTCGCTTCAACACATCTTACTTCGCTGGCCCGACCTGCTTCAATAATTTATAATTTAAAATATCCCCACCCTTACAACATACATATTAAATAATATTATTTTGACGACTGTCTACAATATACGACAATGTGTAATTAGTAATTACAAATTTTCATCATACTAACATAGCATAAATATTACACAATTTTATATTTGAAAAGAAACATTAATATTAATCTGTTATTTTTAGTATTAAATTGAAGTAAATAGTAAATAAAGTTGAATGTGGACCATTTTTAAGGGGTTTTTCTTAAGCAATATTCTATGTCCTTCAAGAGTGCTGTGCAGTGACTATTAGTGTGTGGAGTTCCCTGAACGCTTATGTAACTAAGATAAATTACAGTTTATATTCTTAGAAATCTGACATACGTACTCATCACTAAATTTTGCAATCAAAAAAATTTTAACTCCTGTGGCTATAAAAGTCCCATAAAGCGAAACAAAAATGCACCCAGTGCTAAAACCTGATTTAATTGGGGTTCTGCAAGTACTTTTTTTTAGTTTTTTTCTTGTCCTAAACAACAGCAGTTACTCATTCTGACTGCCATGTGACCGCCTGTGAAAAATATTTACATTATTTACAAATAACTTAGATTATGACAATCATAAATGGTGTAGTCATACAGCTTATAGATAATAACAAGATGCGACTGACGGCGTCTATAAAAATACTTTTATATTCTAATACTTTGCGAACGCCAACAGTCCCATGAAAGTCGACATGTTATATTTGATAGTAGGATAATTCACTCTAATAATAAAAATACCTGGTAAAATAGATATTTCTTAACATTAAATATTATGCTACATTATAAGTTAGTAATATTCAAATAAGTACTAAATACTTCATTATGATAGTAAATCATATGTAGTATGTACTAACGTTAAAATAATTATAAAAAATATAATTTTTTTTTCAGGTATATGGAGGATCATTTTGACACTTTATTCACTTACAGAGATTACGCAAGAATTGAAGAAATATAATAAATATGTAATATATATTCATACAACATTTTTATAATTTAGTATTTAAGAAAATCCAAGTACATTCTACATTACTAAATTAGCCTAGTTTCATGAGGATGTCACAACCCCATTATGTGTACCCTCCGTCTATTAGTACTCTTCTACCCTCTATATTTATAGTAGAATTACAACAATTTTAAAACCCATATAGAATTACTTACTTTTTGTCTTAGTGTTTTCATTTTTTTGATAGCGCTATCAAATAATTTTTGATAGTTAAATGAAAAAAACAACAACAAATAAGGTCCACAAACTGATAACTAAGAGTTAATACTTATAATCTAATATTGCGATAAAAATTAAAATTGTATGTTATAATAATTTCAATACAATAAATAAAATATAATTTTTATAATAATTATAATATAATATAAATTATTTTTACTATACATCAACATTATTTGTTCTTCACTAATCCATTCCATTACCATCATACTGTAATAACCACTATAACAGGTAGAAGAGTACTTAATTTTGTACAACCAAAATTACAATTTGCACAAAACCCAACACCCCCCCCCCCCTCCAAAAAAAAAACCAAATTCATCTTATGGGTACTGCGATAACGTTACCGCTGGATTACCGGTATCATTTATTTTTATCACAAATTTCAACATTAAACCATACAATATTAAAGACTTAATTATGTACAACCTCCAAACACCCCTCCTCAATCACTTGTGGTACATTATTGACTAATTTGTCTATTATAGTGATTTCATTTTTCACTCTAAGCTTTATTAAAACTTAATATTTTGACTTCTAATTTTAATTTATTCTAGTAATAATTTACCCACCTGCTAATGAATATTATACATATTTGTTGTTATTATAATAAAATGAATTTGGTTGTAATGTGTATAATTAATAATATAATTATAATTAATGTATTTTCGTTTTAAATTCCAAAATTATAATCATAAATAAATAAGTTACATTTATGTCATGTACTGTAGGCTTGAATTTATTTTATGTTATAGGTTAGTTGTCTTTTTGAGTAATTTTGGCTTTTGCCTACTCTAATTTTAATTAATATGAATACCTATTCCTATTGGGTATTTAACTCTTAAATATTATATTTTATATTTGGATATTCTTTAGAAACAGAAGTTAAAAAATCATTAAATACCTATGTATGAAAAAAAGTTTGTATTAAATAAATATGTAAAAGTAACAAATTTTTTTTGTGCTTTTTAAATAGTATCACATAGCTTTGGTTGAAATGTTTAAGTTTTCTTCCAATGCCATAACTATTCCTATATCCCCATCTGCTTGTATGCTAGTAGCGGTCGTATCTTTTTATGCATGCAACGAATACAAAATTGTTTGATTAATTCCTTGTTTGACAAAACTTCATCAAATTTGAGTATTATATCTATAAAAAAAAAGTAGGTAACGCTTTGCTGTACATTATTACATTAGGTGTCTAGAGAGTCACTATAATGGATCATGGATGTATTAAATTTTAATTAAATGATATAACTATATAAGTTATAAAATCATTGTATACGAAAAACAATTCTGAGTGAAGCGGTCCGTCGGCCTATAATATTTTACTAAGTAGTAAGTAGGTATATTTTATGATATTTTTGTGATTATAGTATTTTATTTTTCTATTATATGCGCGGCCACGAATTAATTATTAATATTATTAATCATGTTATTATCTCAATTCTTAATTCGTGGTCAAGTTGCGCCCCGGTCTGAAACATAAAATCTCCCTGGTGGCCCTCGTCCGCATTGTTTGTGTTCGGCAGTCCCGGAGCACACCGCCCCACCCAGACACTGACATTCGCTGAACAAAGTAACAAACGTTCCGTACCGAGTGTCGACGCACCGCCAACTGACGGTGTCCGACACCGCCCGACCACCTAGGCCACCACACATCAGCTGTTGCCGGCGACCGGTGTTTGTGTGTTCCGGTGTTCGTGTTCATCGACCGCCGCCGACACCGTGACCAATATTATACTGTCATGCAGCGCGGGGACGAACTATGGCATCAATAACAATAATAATAATAATATATTTTATACACCGATCTCGGCATTAGCGATAGAGTAGAGTGCGCCACATGACGGACGGAAATCCAAAGCGAAAAATAATTTCTTTTCTTTTATAATTTGTTATTTATGAAATGTACCTGCATAGACTTACTTATAGTAGAATAAAACATCTTTTAAATTTTTTACATGGCTATGGATTATACAATATAATAACCGCACCTTCGTAGTTCGTATTCATTTAAAATGTTAAGTAAAAAAAATCAATCGGGGGAGGGGAGGGCGTTCGGTTACTAGTTTTTTATTTTTTTTTATAACTGATATCAGTACGTAAGTATGCATATTATTGAAACTAATTTAATCCAAAAAAAATTAAAAATTATAGTTGAACAGAGAATTAATATGTTAGAATACTGTATTATAGGTTTATACCATATTCAATATTAATTATTGCATCATAAATCCATATTATTACTGAAAATGAAAAAAACATGATCATGCACCTACTTATATTGTATTATTATTTATTAATTGTATTTCTATCAACGTTGTAATGCAATTTGTGTATAAAGGCGACCAAATGCACTTGTTATGTAGCACCTATATTTATGACATACATATTTAGTAATCATAGTACTTACATTGTTAAAATAGATAAACCAAGAATTTTACCATAGTGAAATATTACTGCTTATTAATTATGTAAATTACTAGTTAATTCTGTTGTTTATTTTGTCGATACTTATCCAGTTATGCAACAATTATCACAATATTTTATTATTATGAATTCTGTGTTAACATTTATATAATTTATAATGTATAAATTCAACAGTATACTCTTCGATCATATACCATGGATGTAGTCACATCGTATTATTTTGTAGACAATATTGGCGACAAATATCCGAATTAGGTGTAGATGTGCGCATGCGCGATACAACCATAGGTATGTTACATTCACAGAATTATTGTAAGTCTTACAATCTTATAATAAGTATTATACTATTTTTTTCAATATAATATTCAAAATATACTAATATAGTGATTTTATAACAAATTACATGTGGATAAGTATGTGGGAAATTGCACCACGTATACGCATATCGAACACCTTATTCGGTGACTTCGCTGATATCGGCCACATTTGTTTGTATTGATTTAATACGCCTTGGCTACATCCATAGTACATTACATTGTAATGTTATTATGATATTATGATTGAATCAGTAGGCCAAGTACACTAATGCAATTTTAGAAAACTTGAAAGCATTGACCAGTTTATTTTAATTATAATAATAAATTGTAATACATATCCATTGGTATTAATAGTTTAATTTTGTATTTGCATTGGTAGAAACATATTAATTCTTAAATATTAAGTACAAGCTTATCAATAAAATTATTGTATTGTTACCTATCCAATAAATTTAAAAAAAAATAATAAACATATTGACATGAAAGTCAATAGTGATAAAAATACATGTGATACATATAATTTATTATAATAATAATGATATAATCAACATATAATATATCATCAAATACTAAGAAATACTAAAATACCCATGAGCAACCAATACAACAAACATCTTACAATCAAACACATTGTACACTGCCCGAATTTCTCAAATTACCATCCAACCACAATGGAAAAAGCACTCAGGGAACTTAATTCACATGTGATACATCTATTCTTCAAAGCTATCAGAATTATCACTAAAATGGCAATATGTGACAATTCAATTAAAATGATTAAAGTATCCAATATCATTATATAAACTATTTATGGTGTTCTTATTTTATGTTACATATATCACTACTATAACTAATTATTTTACACCACTATAATATAAATACTGTAAACACAAGATAATGACCAAAAAATTAAAGCCTTTATGTCTAAATAAAAAAAAAATACATATAATGCAAACTTATGATAATAATAAAAACATTCTGCATAAAATAAAGAACTACCTACGTTAAGGTATTTTTTTTTATTTAATTAACTTTTGTAATTTAAGTCTAGATATTTAACTGTACGCATAAAATATTTTCAAGAAATAATAATAATAATAATTTAAAATTCAATAGATGTTAGCGGGCAAATCCAAATACGTTAACAGGCCAGGGTTTGGGCACCCTTGTATTATTATATTAATTTATTTTTATTTATTATTTTTTATTTTAATTATAAAAATATAAAATACCTATGTTCTATTTTTTAATAATGATCAATTTGCTAAAATATAATATAAGTGTTTTTTTTTTTGGGGGGGTTAAGGTAAGGTTTGTTACCCATTTAATGGAAAGTGGCACATTTTCTTCATAGCACAATCAGAGTAAATTACTGTTCACATCCATGCAGGAGTTCAGTAAGTTGATTAAAAATTCTTATTCTTCTATCACTTCTTACTATCTGTGCATTAGTTTCTCTTAAAGACATTTTTAATGTGTCGATTTTAAAACGAAGATTTTTATTAGCTTTATAATAGTACTTCATACGTTTTAGCATTTTTATATTTTCACTTTGTAAAGTTTCAAAGTCTTTGAACAGTTTATGTAACTTCTCATAGTTTGGTTTAAGGGTCAATTCGTTTTTGGGCATATTTGTAGATGTAGCTGGATGTGTCTGCGATTCTTCAATAGTTGCAATAATATTTTGATCATCATCCTGTCATAGAAATAAATTATAAATTTAAAAATAGGAATGTAATTTATTATAAATAGGTACCACAGTTACAATTCAGTATGAATATAGGAAGCAATTCATATTTGTAAAAATAAAGTATTTATATTTTACCTGTTTTATATCTTTAGATTCCATTCTGCAATTATTTTGAATTTGTAAACAATTGGTAAATCTTGAGTTCAAATAGCATCTATGGAGTAGACCCTAAGTTTGTATACAATTTTATCAGTTATTACTTATTACAATATTTTAATCATTATTATAACTAGTTGTCGATTTGAGGTTTGATATCATTACAATTCATAAATTATAGAATAAAATAGAAAAAATATATTTTGCACAAATATAAAAGAACATTTGAGAATATAATGCATTTTATTTATTACCATACATTATAATATCAAGTTGATACTATTATATTGATTGTTATATTAATTAATTATATCCTCCAAATTAATAAATTTTAATTATAAATTAAGGGAACGGTACACATATATTTGTTGTCTCGGTCTTACAAGCGAGTAACATAGCAAATTGTATGCTCATGCCGCTCCACAGATCATGTTTAGCACCATTAGTTTAAAAATTAGAGTGAATTGAGTTTTTATGCAATTTAAAGGTAAGGTTATAACCTAGAGCATTTCATAGGCTTTTTATTACATTTTAATTTTAAAGCAAGTTATGAGTATTTTAAAATTGTAAATTGTTTGTACATCTTAAAATACTCATAACTCGCTTCAAAATTAAAATATAACAAAAAGCCTATGATATGACCTAGGTAATAACCTTACCTTTAAATTGTCTAAAAGGTCAATTCACTCAGTTTTAAGACTAATGGAGCTAAACCACCTAAACATGATCTGCTGAAAGTAAAATTTGCTATGTTACGCACTTGTTAGATGGTTACAACAAATGTCTTTGTAGCGTCCTCTTAATTTAATATAAATAATTAATAATTAATAGTTAATAATAATATGTTACCTATTTTAATTAAAATCCTAATTACTTAATACAGCTGACTAGTGTATCATGGATTTTTTATTTTCAAAACAGAGGTTAAATATAATTTGTTTATAAGTGTATAAAACTATAAACTATAAAATAATTTATACTTTTTAAAGAGTTAGTTTGGTGTTAAGTGGCAGTTTTAATTTTGAGTTTAAGAAGTTGTTGAGGATACGAAGATGAGAGTTGACTTGTTTATGTGGTAGCTCCATGTTAGTTTATCTAAGTTAACTCAAACGTCTCCGAGGTAGAATGATAATATGATATGTAAATTTACATAAAGTTGTCACTTACCTATGAAATTATAATATGTGTTTTCAATTTTGCTCCGCTACCGCTATATATACAAGTATCTACTGCACAGGTTGAGCCTACTTCTGAAGTTCAATAGGTTGTGTGGCTTTGTCTAGTTAAAATATTTCTAAATAATTACAATAACTTATATAAAATAACGAACAAGTCAACAGTCAACAATAAAGTCGGACAACGCGCGCCAGTCTAACAGTTTAAAATGTATAATACACTTCTACTTCAGTCTTCGTCAAGCGTCGTCGTCTCTCACTCGCACTGAGAGAGAAAGAACTAACCGTCGGTTACAGCACAGACTTCCTTTATTACAACTATACGATAAACGAAATCATCGTATAGTACGACTATACAGCAATCTGTGCGTTTCAGTGTTTTCTCCTCACTCACTCTGCCGGCGCGCATGGGGCGATCATTTCGATGTCCCCGATTTCGTGGTTTCTTCCAGGTGATTATTCCTGGAAGAACATCTGCCCCAAGCCCGGCTCGGCGTCCTCGTCGGCCGAACGGTATTGACGTTTGGCGGACGCCGGCCGGCCGCCGCCCGTTGGCCGTTGTCGGCGGCTGTCTACGGGTGTACGCCGTACGGCACCACTGTTGCGCACTATGGCGCAACTATGGCGTCCCCTTGTTACGACGTAGATCCGCAGATTATTAAAAAAAAAAAACCATATGGTGCCCTCCCTAAATCCTATTGCCTTGCCGTTCTCGAAGATCCGAACAAATCGAAACCCGCCTCAAACAAGTATCACCACTGATAGAGAGAAACGGGTTTTATGAGAAATCATTGATCGTCGACCGTGCGTCACTGATTTTTAGCGCTCGCGCCAAATTCCCGACCATTGTCGTATTATTTGATACAATAATTATAGTAAAGGTATTGAGGTAAGTTTTGGTGATCGGTAAGAATCGGAAGATAGCGCCGCCTTGCTTGAAATAATCAATAGTCGTCAGTCGTCGCTATACGCGTCTGCGCTTCTCTCCTGTCGGGCGTTGTTCTAAACTCCGTCATTCTGCTCAGACCCAGGTGGTTGTTGTACAACTAATTGTTGTACTACGACTACCTGGGTCTGGAATCTGGATTGTCGAACATTTTTGCTGGATTCGTACGGCATCGAATATCAAAATCAAAAGTAAGTCACGTATTTTCTATTGTATAATATAGTCTTGACGTTATATTACATCAGAGGTGCTACTAGTTCGGACCAGTTAGATTATCTGAGATATGTACATGGAATCAGGATTCGTATTGAGATAAAATTATTACCTGACCTAACCAACCAATAAATAATAATTTATTTTTATTACTCCACAACAGTAGACTAGTTTATTAAAAAAAATCCATTTATTGATAAAATTTAAAACGTAATAGATTTATATTTATTAAAATAATTACATAGTAAATTTAATTAACTAGAATTTAAGTAGAAATAAATAATATTGAGAGGAACGATATATAATATAGTATACATAGATAGATCCAGCCATTTTAAAAAACTATTAATTATAAAAATATGTCATTATATTTGATAAATACTAGTTTACTTATTTATAATTTGATCATTAAATAGCCTTAAAGTAATTAGTAAGTTTAGATATAGAATATAAGTTAATAGGAAACCATTAGTCGGTCATCTATCTGCGAAGATAATGGCTTTTTAACAACTTTGTTTAATTCGGAGGCCTACCCAAGGTGGTTTTGCACAGCAATTAGCAAATCGGGGGATATTTTCGTTTTTAATTGTCCGAGCGAGCGTAGCGAGCGAGTGACCCCGCTCGGTGACTCGGTGCACCAAAAATGCAATTTTCTTAACCCTGTGACCCACTTGGGGAGGTGTTGCACAGCAAGTCGGGGGATATTTTCGATTTGCGGAGCGGAGCGACGGCGCCGAGGAGCGTAGCGACGAGTGCCGCTAGCACCGCATCACTGTACGATGTTTTTTCAAATTGGTGCCTCGGTGCAACAAAAATGATATTTTCTCAACCCTGTGACCCACTTGGGGAGGTGTTGCACAGCAAGTCGGGGGATAAATTATTATTGTACCATCGTTTTAAACAGGTTAGAATACGTAAGAACAAAAAAATAACAAAAATAGTCCTCCGCTTGGCATTATAGTAGTGTTGCGCGCATGCGCATAAACGTCAAATCGCAAACTTTGGAGGGCTATAACTTCTAAAATAATAGTTTCCGGGAAAAAAAAATTACATCATCATTTTAAGCATAAAAAAACAAGTCTTTTAAAAAAAAAAATTTCGTGAGGGGGTTGGTAAAGTAGATTTGTTCCACCTTTTTAAATAAAATAACCATAAACTGTCTGCATTAAACGCAGATAGTTATATTAAATGATTATAAATTAACTTATAATAAACTATATTGTGTGTAATAGTATTGACGACTAATATTCCTTCCATTAAAACCTTTCTAGAAATATTTTACAAAAGAACTAACATATTAGATAAATACTCATCAACATATTAATCAATTAAAAAAACTATACCTTAAGTGACATAATATTTAATGTTTAGTTGAATAATGTGATTATTGAATTAGACATTTTAAAAGAAAAAAGAAGGCATTTAATTTATGTTAAAACTGAAAAGCATTAGTGAGCTAATAATATTCCAAAAAATAAATTTTTCTTTTTTCGATATTCTAATTTCTAAATGGTACTATTCAGAGAACAATAGGATATCAAACGTCCTGCATAATGTGTTTGTTGTTAGCTTTAATATTAGACTTCATTGACATAATGTTATTAACCTTAAAGATCTTAATATATAATTTAATTGATATTTTAGCTTTAAATGAGCTAAAATGTAAACTATTACAATTTAAACATCAATTAAAGCCCAAAATACTATGCCCTAGATTCTAGATAATTACCATTAAATTTGATAAAATGTAAATTAGTTCTAGATTTAAATAAAGAATCGTTCATTTAAAGCTATAAACATAAAATAGTTTCTGCTAAACATAAATTTGAAGTTGACATGTACATCGTTTATAAGACAGGGACCAACGCGAGGGTTTTCAGGGTCCTCTTAATGTTAGCATATAAAACATATAATTATAAAAAAAATATTATTAAGGTAAAACCAACCTTTATAATCTTCCCAATTATTTGAGTTATATTATGCCATTGAGTGTGTTTTTATTTCTGTTGTAACTGTCTAATCCTTACGATTATTGTTAAACACTTCTCAAATAAAAAAATATGATACAAACACAATCAGTAAGATTACAGCAACATAAAAAACTTTTTAAAAGTGAACTAAGTACTAGGTAGGTATTTTTTCTTCAGATATACTACACAAATGACAAGTTTCAAACCCCTCGAACGCATAACTATTATGCTTTTATCGTGAATCGAAAGTTGTGTATTGAGCTATTATGGTTCTCTGTTTGGGGATAGGATTAATTACACATATGACAATGAGAAGTTGTGAAATGTAAAGTTATCAACAGGGACTTTTAGCAAGATTCAACTAAATGGTCAGTTCAATGAATTTTCAAATAGCAATCCAGACAGTACAATCACATCTGAGATAAAAATACTCAATTTTCTTTTTATCTAACTCTTTATATGTGTTAAATTTAGTTTTATGTGGCTTAGCTTATCTTAAAAACTACTTGAACAATTTTATTTATAGTTGGTGTTTGTTCTAGTTCATCTGGTGGAATGCCATGCACTATTTTAATTGATCTATTACCTGAAGACAGAGTTGACTGTTGGACAAAAATTACGAGAGCATCATGATGATAGAAAGTCTGGTAGAATATTTAATAGATACAATATAGTCAGAGTAAGTATATAGGTATTTAGAGGCATTGCAATAGACATATTTAAAATTACATAATTTCAGATACATAAAATTCAAAATCACAAGCTTTGAGATTGTTATATACTTCGTAAATGAAGAGAATCATTAGAAAATGGTAATCAGACCAATGAAAGATAGCTTTTCCATGGATCATCCTTCATTAATGCAACTGTCCAAAAAGGTTTTGATAAGACGCATGCCTATATTGGTGGCATATTTGGAGCTGGTAATTTTTAAATTATAAGATACTTATTGAAAACATTTATTCAAACATAAAATATTTAGGGTATTTATTTTGCTGAAAACTCATCCAAAAGCAATCAGTATAAATATGGAATTGGTAGAAGAATAGGTGGTCTATCGCTTAAAGATCGTTCATGTTATCAATGTTTAAGGTCAGTATATATTATTATTATTTCTTAGTATGTATTTTTCATAAATAAATAAATTTACATATTTTTTTAGACATTTGCTTATGTGTCGAGTGGCTCTTGGAAAGTCATTTATTCAATACAATGTGAAAAAAATAGATCATGTGCCACCTAAACATCTTTCTTTTATGAAAACCCTAACGTTGGTGGATTAAATTACTTTGAGTATATTGTGTATCTAGACAAACAGGTAATATAACATAGTTAATGGTAACTCATATTTACCAATGTTTAACCAAGGTGTATATTTTTAAGGTCATCCTGAATATGTAATTGCTTACAAAATTGCAAACCCGTCTGAAACTTTGAAAAGTGTCTAATCTCTTATCTAAGCAAATTTGTTCTCTACGACACTTTCAGTACCTTATAATTAAAAATTGACCAGCTCCAAACATTCCACCAATATAGGAAATCAAAACCTAATCAAAACCTGTTTGGACAGTTGCATTAATAAAGGATGATCCATGGAAAAGCATTCTTTCATTGGTTTGATTACCAATTCCTAAAAAAACTTCTCATTTACGATGGCAGACCTAGAGAGGACAGAATTACTTCTCCTTGCTGTTGATATTAACGGATTTGAATTAAATTCCTTATGTAAGTTTTGTTCATGTTTGGATACAAATCAACTAATCAATTAAATAATAATTTCCTTTACAGGAACTTGAGTTTTATAAGAAAGAACTACTAGATAAACCTGCTATGTTAATAATTAACAAAATGGCCCCTGAATGTGCTACTGCAAAATATTCTAAGACCATAAATCAATTCAAACATTTAGATGGTGGGTTATTTGTCTTCTATCAATATTGTAATTTCAAAAGTATAAATATACTTAAAAATTATTTTTTTCAGATGCTATTGTGCTAAGCTATTAATTTTGGTACAATTTTAAAAATATCAGCTAAAGATCAACTAGATGATCTGAAACGAGTAAAATCAATGGCTTGTGAACTCTTAGATATCTATGAAGAATTAAAGAATAATATAGAATACAAATCTTTAAAAAATGTCAAAGAACAATTAAGAGAATGAGGTTCTATACTGCTATAAATTAATGTACTTTTACTTTGTTCTTTACTTTTGATACCAGAATATTATGTTTTATTATTTTTTTTTCGGTTCCTTATTAAGACTGTTGATTTAAATAATTTAATGTTTTATTAAATGTTTGGTTCATAATATTATGAAATTGGCCTTACTTTAATATTTTTTTTATTATTTAAAATACATAAAAAAATTCAACAACAGCATTTACAGTCTACCCGTATTACTATTTTGAATTAGTATCAGTTTTCAGATCAAAAATATTTTAACTATAAGAAGGAACTAAGATTTGGTGTTTTCAATTTTGTTTTGCTGTGAGTCTCCAGCGCTCGACATATTGTTTTTACAGGTTGATGATGTATAGAGTAGGGATATTTCATGATTCTGATGACTGGTAACGCACACCAACTAAGGATATTAAAAAATGGATAGGCCATGGCTATAATGACAATACAGAGGGAAGCATGCCAGAATGGGGAAGAGAGAAAGATTATTTTATCATTGCCTCTCATTCTAGCAGAGGTCTTGTCATAATATATTTATATATACTTATACATCAATTATTTGTGATAAGATCTGTAATTTCACGTTTGTTCTTGTATGATTATCATAAAATATAGCCTATCCATTCTATAATGTCTATAGTTCTACTATCTAAATTACAAATGCAAACAGTTTACATTAGGACTGAAGGTTTTGTAAGCCATAAAAAATATACATAATATACAAGAATCACATTCAAACCTTCAGCAGATCATGTAAGTTCTGTAGTATTGAAGTTACTTTAATATATTGGTAATAATAACTAGTTTATAATATTCAAAAGCTTGTATGTTTATGCTTGTGTTTTGTTTTTATTTTTCTCTATACCTAATGTATTGAGAATAATAAATCATACAAGCTTATACTATACTTAATGCATATTAGTATACTAAATCATAATGCTTTTACAACAGAATAAAGGTACAACTATGTATATGAACTAAGTCGAAATGCAAAACAGTTATGGTACAGCTTGCAGGGTGGGCCATTGCCGTGCTCACGCCTATTACCATGAATAATTTTTATTGGTTTATTATTTGGTTACTTGATTTTTGCTCAACTATTGAGATATTGTATTAAATACAATTTTTTATTTCATATGGCAAGGAACAGTACTGGACTAATCAACTATGTTCTCAACTTCATAAATCTATTTCATCATTAACCGTTTTAGATAATTAAAGTCTACATGCTGAACAATAATTTAATCAGTATTGAAAATTTTAATAATTACGAAGAATAAAGTGTAAATATTAAATCATTTAACAATGATTATGTTAAGATAATGATAAACAAACTTTTTTTATACATAAATCATAATCGTAAATTTTCTATATGATATTTAAAATTATATTTTTGTAATCTAAAATATAAAAACTATATATATAATTTATTAATAAGTACCCGAGTACACCATTTTGTTATTGTTGTAGTAACATATCAAACTAAACAGTAATTCAAAATAATTTTAGTTGAACCTTTTCTTAAGATTATAATACCATAATATATTATGCATACATTACGTGATAAACAGTTATCAAATATTTTGGTTTAAATTTAAACTTACAAGTAACTTAAATCTAAAAGTATTAAAAGTATCATGAAATATAATATAAAATAATCATACTATGTAATTCTATAAATCTGGCTCCTACCTTAGAAAAGGTATTAAACTTAATGACTTTGATCATGACCAGTTATGTAATAAGCGGCTCAGAGATGCTGTCTCTGAATAGTCTAGATCAGGTAATTCAATTTTATAATAGACCATGCACCATTGCTAGTTGTCATTTGTACAAACAACAATATATTATACAATGTACAAATTGTCCTTGTGGTATTATTCTTTCATTGTAATAAATATAACTGATATTATTACATAAATATTCCATTTATAGTTGCTAACTGCTTCTATTTAAATAAAAATGGGATTTGAATTCCCCATCTTCAAATTTATTAAGTAGGAACCATAGTTTCAGTAAAACCTATAATTTTAATTATACAAATAATAATAATAACAGTAGATTTTAATTTCAGAAATATTTAAATACATTAAAAATTTTATTTACAAAATATTTTCTGGCCCAACCCTAAGTAAACTTGTTTTAGGATGAATGAGTCTTAATAATATGACAATATCTTAAGACATGTTTTGCATAAAAATTTTAGGTTTTTCCCGATTTCTTTTTGTTTTTTAAATTATTTTGTAGACAATACTAAGAATTTTATACTTTTGACCCTTCAAGCATCAACTATGTACAATCAAGGCTTTGCAGCCAAATCATTTATTGGTTTATTATTTATTTTCGATTTAGGGCGGAAAATATTTAACGACGGGCCTGAATGTTAAATATATTTTAGTTAAATTAACTGCATAGTCATGTTTTAGTGCAAAACACAATAAAACGTTGACTTAGCACACAGTGTTGAGAAATTATAATATTCAAAGAAACACCCAAAAATAATTAAACTTAGGAAGTTGTAGATATTCAGTATAATATTATAATACCGCTAGTTGAATTGAAAAAATAGAGAATATTAACATGAGCTCAATTCACAAGGGACATGTTTTGTTAATGTTTCAATTCTAAAACAAAAAAATTGGGAAAAAGTTCGATAGTTTCGGCAATAAATTGGTTCATAAAACAAGCCTTTTATATATAGAAGGATTATATTATTGAAAATTACAAAGATTTTCATAAAACCTTATCACATTGTATAACATTTTGTTTCTAATATTTTAGAAACCTTTCTTGAGGTGCCTAAAGCACGCCTTGAAAGTTTCATGGTGATCGAATAAAATATATAGTATAGGATTTTATAAAGATTGTCTTTACAATATAACATATTTTTATGTACTGGCATGTAATATGTTATATGTTTTATATTTTTATTTTATTCATTTATTTTATTGTTGTGTTTTTTTATTTAATATACTCTATTTTTTTTTTTTAATTCATATTCTATTTTTTTTTTTAATTCATATTCTATTTTTTTTTTCCATAATTATGATATATACATTTTTACCCCCTCGAGGCCATCGTTCAAAATGTATTGCAGTGTCATTGCATCGTAGCCATTTATTTAGATTGCCCTAAGATAAATTTAAGAAAATTGTAGTTTAGTTTATCATTAATATCTGGAATACTAGCGGTATAGTTAATGTTCTTATTTATTACTTTTTTTAGTTTTTTAAATGTATTTTGATAAATAACAACGTTTTGCTTTCTGAATTTAAAAACCCATTTCAAAATCCTCTCTATAACAATTCTAGACTTATACAGTGGCATATTTAATTTATGCATAAGTTTATTAGTCCACTTTTCTACGCTTCCATAAAATGGAAATATTTTTTTTGATTTCTTAGAAATTTTTTTTGTGGTTATGGTGATCTAATTTTTTATTAAACGTTCATCCATACACACTGGTCTCACAGCCACACTAGTGGTTTTTTTTTAAAAATAATTTCTCTTTTTTCGTAATTTCTGTTTGTATGTCTTAGAAACCATTTTAGAAATAAAGAATCACAAATTTGAAATTACAATATAAATAAATTATATAGTACGGCCTACTGCAACTAACAAGACAACAAATTAAAACGAAACGTGAAACGAAATAACGAAACGTGGTTTGCGCGGCGGCGGCAAATATACACACCTACACCGAACGTCGCCGGAAACATGATATTGTCGAATGTCGATAACAGAAATAAATAATAATAACGAAGACGCGGTCAACGGCGGGAACCGCAAGTCGCAACCAGTCACTGCCCAGTGTACGACCGCGACGAAAACATATACGGAATAGAGGGGGTAATACGGTCTCGTGCGCTGCTGCGTGAAACGTAATAACTAAAAACGGTCGAGCACAATATCTTTTTGCTTCAAAAATACTTGACTTTTTTGCTAATATATTCGTTATTATTCAACCAATTTTTTCGAAAATGACAAAGGTATAATCTACAAATCATGCCCGATCTATTGATACCACAAACAGACCAATCCGTTCATTCATTAGGTCTGTAGCCCTGGCTAAAGAAAACGGGCAAATTTACACACATTCAATGGGCAAACTCTGGCTCGTGTAATATACTACGGTAGTGACCGCTTCGCTTTTTTTTTACTTAGCTTCGCGCCACTACCGTCGCGCTGGATTACTTTCATAGGCTACGCGGTTTTTAGTTCACACCCCCACAATGATATAAGGTTAACAGGAGCCCATGCTACTGTTCCGAGATTTTTTAGTACAACTTTTCGTGTATTTTGACCAAACACTTTTTGTATTGTTGCCTGTTAAAATTGCGTCCCGAATACCAGGGGCGTATAGACTGGTCGTTATAGTTGCTTGCTACTCGGTAGACGTCGGCGGCGGCGACCTTAGGTACGAGTAGCGACGGCGTTCGGTGTCAGCTCACCGGGCATCACGATCACAGCATAAGTTCCTGTTACATTTGTTCCGATAGAAAACCCAAAACCCAATGTAAAACAAAAAGAAAACGGCCTACGATAATATACTATATGTGTATAGTGTACAGTGTATAGTGTATACTGTATAATCACGGCGCAGAGCTAAGTGAAAAAATGAGCTCGACAGTATATTATTATTTATTACACATTTACACTCGTATGTTACCTGTGTAATCTTACGAAAAACGGTATAAGTAGCCTCTCTGTAACCTAAAGTACTGATTGACTTGAAATGTATACACGTGTTGATCAGTATGCTATGTAGATGTTACTTTTATACATTTCAAGTTGATAGGAGGATTACGGCCTGAGTAATATGCAAAAGAATTATCATTGCTATTGTCAATAAATTCGAAACGCTATTTTTTTTCAACTATGTTTATGTTGTACGCGTTGTTGCGTTTGTTCTCAAAGAAAAAAATCTTAATTTGTGATATCTCAGAAAGGGGCTAAGTAATTTCTTAAATTCATAACTCATTAGTAAAGACATTTTTTATAATTGTTTGTATAATTTGTGTTTGGTGAAGTGTGATAGTTTAATAAAAATAATTTGGCGGCTACTAATATTTACGACCGTCGACAACAACTAAAGATACGATGCTGACATGAATATTTATTATTTACATCACCATTTTATATTTCTATAATATATAACACTATTTAAGTACATACTATTATGATTTATGAGTGGCCACCAAGCTAAGTTAAATTATTTGTATTAAATTATCGCACTTCATCAAATACAAAAAATCATAAATAATTTCTATAGGTTCCTATACTAATGAATTCAAGAAATTACTTAGCCCCTTTTTGATATCACAACTTTTCTAATTTGAATTTTTTTTTCTAGTGAGCTTTTTGCACGTGGTTGACGGAGTGTCTTTGTTTGGATACGATATACTTTGGCGCCCCTTTTTCCAGTGGAATATTTTGGGTGGGGCCAAGGGGGGAAATTGCCCTGGGGAGCACATTTTTGTGGGAGCTTTTTTCAACAACAGATTTACAGTAATTTAGGTAATAAAACGTTCTATTAATATCTTAATATTAAGCTATTTGTTATAGATATTCCTTGCAATCAATCTCCACATCTGATAATACGCGTTTGCCGCCGAATACCAAAAACTATTTTCCTGTGCCTAAACTAAACATTTCTTGTGGGCTACAGTGTTAATATAACAATGTACAGTCAGTACAAGAGGCCAGAGAGTCGTACCTAGATCAAAAATCAAAAATGGTAAATTGTATAGGAGAGCGTTTTTAATATTTAATAGCGCTTACAGATTACAGTCATTTTTAAGTCATATTTAGCTATATATAATATAATTGTATTCGAAAATTTTTTGTAAGCTTGATGATGCACTTTTTAAAAATTTTATATTACCAGAAACAGTATTTATTTATAAATTAATAAATATTTTGAGATAAGGTTATATTTTATTGATCATTTTAAATAACTATTTAATATTTATACTAACATACTTTTCTTATGATAAGTAATTACTGATGACAATCATTATTATTGTATTTCATACATAATATTATTAGATTCTGCAGAGCGGAGCGATGAAGGCAAAGATTTTGCAATATTGTGAGATGATTTTTTTTTTTTGTGTTCGTGTGGATATAATGTAGGTAAATAGATAAATAGTACACGATAAATATTGGAAATTAAATAATGCTTCGATTTTCAACTTCAGTATCTTTTTAGTGAGAAAGAAAATCTAGTAGTTGGACGATTTGGTAGTTTTCTAGAAATATTTATACTGATTTTAACCAAAATTTTAATACAAGAAGTTAGTATATTATTAAACGATGTCTTTTCAAGAAATATTCATTTTTAATATTATGTTTACTATTTACTTATTATTTTTGTTTAATAATTAGATAAAATTTATATTTTTTATTCCTCAATTACTCAAAAATCATAAAAAAAGAATGATTTTACTTGAATATTACACGGGGGTCTGAGTGAAAAAATTGCACGACATCTTCTTATGTTTATGTGAGTTTTGTTTGGGGGATTGGGCCGATTGGGGGAAACAGCAAGTATCGTGCTTGATATAGCCAATTCATCATTAGGATTATGACTTGTGATGTTTATAATTATGCACGCTTTTATAAGTTGTTCCAATCAGTGTTGTGACGTATCTATAGAATCTAGATAATTTTTTATGTACACACATTTTTTTTAAACTATAAAGTATATTAAAGGTACATTTTTACATTTTGTGTTAAAAAAAACATACTAATGTAAATTAATAGAAGGTTATAGTACTTTTAAATAGCATGAACAAATTCCAAGTATAGTCATAAACTCATAAAATAAAAAATATATGTAACCTTGTTAGTCAATATTCCATAACTTATTGTTGGCTGTTGCCTTAATTTAATTATGTAGGTACATGGCTATTCCTGATCGGCTGTAGCAGCAGAAAAATACATTAGAGAACATCTTATCTTGAACATTAGAGAAAGGACACCGAACACGGCCGGGCGAAGTGAAAAAACATGGTCCGGAATTATCGCATTCCGTCAGAATGCGCGTCGGACCGTAGTAATGTCGTTGGATAATTTATATTGGAGTTGCAAAAAACGACGTGTGTGAGTGCGACGGTTTGTATTTTACTTGGTTGACGTTGGAATGTTTCTAAATAACGTTTTTGGAACCGTTGCAGAAACGGTATGGTAGGACTGATCAGTACACGTCGTGTACCAGCCACCAGGAGTGTATGCAGTGAATGTGTAGCTTCCGAATGAGTGGCTACAACAGTCTACCGCCGCCGTCGCAATAAACTGGCAGCGACGCCGCCGAAATCGAAGAACAGTAGCGATTAGTGCATGCGATCCTGGTACATTTGGTCCCGTAATACGTAGTCGCACAAGAGACGAGCAGCTCGGACGACCATGTTATCACTATATAACTGACTACTGTGATAATATATGTTATCATATAGTTCAATGACCATGGTCATGAACATTAGAGAAAGGAGGCCGAACTGTGCATATAAAAGTGGTCCGGAATTATCGCATTCCGCCAGAATGCGCGTCGGATCGTAATATTGTCGTTATTACATGTACAGCATAGGGAATTTATTGGTTTTTTAATATTATATTCTAAATGGTGTAACTTATGAATAATTACTATAGAACGTTTTTATTAAGATCGAATTGTTCTCGATCGAATACATGTGTTTCCAGTAATATACGACTTCTCGATAAAGAGATATAATTGTTTTAAAAAGTACATTCGAATTTTTTATACATAATATAATATAATATATAGGTAATATCAATTCATGTGTTTTATTACGATTCACTAATCACTGTCACCAAATACTTTAATATATTTATTTTATTTGTTCATATTGCTGTCACTGCCTACTAATTACTATTTTATGTCTGGCGACTGCATAATAAGCTAAAGCCTCAAAAGCTCAATTAATGTCCACAATCCACATATAATATACCCATAATCCATTCGGAGGATAAAATATATATTGAGTAGGTAGGTACTTACGAAGTCATAAAATCCCGTAAATCGTAAATTAAATCTAATTCATATCATAGCTAGGTTGAATATATATATATATTATGTATTATTATAAATGTCATGCTTCATTAAAATATAAAAAAAACTGTAAAAATATTATTTTAACGCCATAAGAAGAAAATAACTTACTTATAACAGTAAATATTTCCAAAATAATGATATATTATATAAAGTATTTTATAAGAAGTTGCGTAACTATAATAATTATTTAGATATTGATGTAGGTTAGTGAAATAATCTAATACAGCTTATTACATAACTTTACTGTTTAATTTTTAAAATTAATTTATAAAAATATTTAAATTGAAGCCATTACTTTCAGAGTTGCGGATTCCAATGACTTAATGAGGTTAAATAAATTTGTAGAAGGTTTAAGTAGATGTCCATGGAATATACCTTAAATTAAAATATCTCTTGACAATGTTTGAGATGTTGTCAACGAATCAAGACAATTTGGACATTTAGTGAATCTAGAGGCTTTTCTCCCTACATAACCACTAATATACGTCAATACAGTAATACTGGATCACTTGTAACAGCTATATTGTCAATTATAGGTGTTGGGTAGTTATGTTGATTTCTCCTCTAGAAATATTACTTCCTTTGGGAGGCTTCACCAAGGAGTATGTACTAATTAGCCCAAATATTTGCATAAATAGAACTGAATCAGGATGATCGTTGGAACCGCAGGAACTTCTCATCATTGAAAAAAACCTCTACAAAAATAATAAGATACCTATATGTAAACAGTTTCTGAACATTATAATATTAGGTTTTTTTTTATATTATAAAATATAATAATTTATTGTACATAATATTTTACATTTATTCTTATGAGTCGTGATAAGACACAATCATTGATATTATATTGCGATCCTATTGCGATATTATATGGTATTATAATATTAATTATTATGTATAACAAATTCGAATGTTCTTTTTAAAACAATTATATCTCTTTATCTAGAAGTCGTATATTACTGGAAACACATGTATTCGATCGAGAACAATTCGATCTTAAAAAAAACGTTCTATAGTAATTATTCATAAGTTACACCATTTAGAATATAATATTAAAAAACCAATAAATTCCCTATGCTGTACATGTAATAACGACAATATTACGATCCGACGCGCATTCTGGCGGAATGCGATAATTCCGGACCACTTTTATATGCACAGTTCGGCCTCCTTTCTCTAATGTCCATGGTCACAGTTCATGACTCTTATCAAAATAAATTCATTTTGTCCCGATCGCACTGTGCGTAGTGACTATAGTGACGTATCGCCGCCCCGTTACACGGTAGTCATTTCTCTTTTCCAAATAAACCGGTCGCACAACGTCGACCTGGTTCCGGCTTCTTCCGATTGACACCGCCCGATATTATGGCCTTCCCTGATGTAGCGATCTATGCGGGAACACTATAATTTTCAATCATAATTCATGCCTGGCTGACGTGAGCTATATAGTATTCAATGATATTATATATTGGAGCGCGCAGGCATTACTCATTAGTAGAGCCCGGATTTATATGTTTTTATATATTATTTTCCGTTTCACTTTTTTTTATGTTTTTGTTAATAATCTTCAAGAATCATAATAATAGGAATTCACAGTCTTGTGAAAAATACTTTTGAAATACTATTATAAAAATGTAATTTACGAATACTCACAAAGTGTTGAATACAAATATAAGTATTTTTTTTAAAGTTTATTTTGTATAATATTTATGTATATTTTAATATTCATTATATTATATTATATTATGTTACTAATTTACTACTTATCATAGATTTTAACAATTAGAAATAATTAACAGTATGTATAGAATCAAGCAAAATAATATTTTTAAAAAAATGATCGTAATGTGTTAATCTTTACAAAATTTTGAATTCTTTTTCTTAACATTATTTTTTCAAATATAATATTCAAATCAATTGTTTTTTCAATATCATTTTTATTAATGTCAATTGAAAATTATTCAACAATACAATGAAAACACTATAACGAGGGCTGAATATGTGAAAATGATGTCTTATTATTATACAGATAACCCATAACTGTATTTTTTATTATTACAATTTTTAACTTATGACTTATGTCATAGTATATATATTTTTTTAAGTTAATATTTCTATTTTCATTAAATAATTTATGTAACTAATAATTAATTTCAAGCAAACTAAAAAATCTTTTTTGTAGGACAGTGATAGTCGCCTCCTCGTGGTGTCCTCTGGGTAATGCTAAATGACTATCATAAAAATAATATTTCTATTGGGTGCAATTTACTACACAGAATGTTGTACCTGAAAAATACCGGGTGCAATTTACAATTTTTCCCTTCTTTGGGCGTAATTTACGTTTGCCCGTTTGAATTGGTAAACAAGTTTGCTTTGCATCGGTCGAAGCATATTTTTAATATTTTTAATATATTTTTTAATATATTTAATAATAAAAATTAACAAATTTATAAAACGTAAAATATTTATTCTCGTCAAAATATTATCGAAAAAGTGCTTTGACCGATGCAAAGTAAACTTGTATACCAATTCAAACATCTTTACATATTTTAAATCAAATAACTAGATATACCTTAATTTTTGTCAGGCGTTTAGGTCGTTATTCCTATGTTCCACGTGTGTTAGACAAAGACAGAAAATCGCGACATGCAATGCCCTTAAGTATACACGCCATAATGTTTCACGACGTGAAACTGTACAACTACAGTGAATAAGTGAACTGTATTGTCACAACATTTTCACCATACTCGGCATAGTGTTATGTTGATATTATAAAAATATAAAATGGCGATGTAAATATTCATGTCAGCATTGTATCTTTAGTTGTACTTGTAAATATTAGTAGCTGCCAAGCTAAGTTAACTAATTTGTATGAAATGATCGCACTTTGTCAAATACAAACAATTATAAGCAATTTAATACAAATATTTACAATGAAATTTGTATAATGGGTTGATGTCATTGAATTACCGTGGTGTCAAATCACTGAGCGCAATTTATAATTTTTTTCTTCAATATTTTCTCATGATTTAATGTCTGGGTTGGTAATGCATTTATAATTAAGTCATTGATTTTTGTAGTAGTGTATACGTATAACCATAGTTCTACTTGTAAAAATATAAATTTATTTGCATTAAATATGTGTGGTATACTGATATTTGTGTGTGAGAGCAATAAGTCTGACAAATTGCACACCTTTATATATTTTACGTACGTCATCACTACCTCCATGAGAGCCGAACTGTTTTCACATGGCTTGGCCAGTTGGATCCAAATTTTCACTCCTTACCCCATCGATCATAATTAATTGTTCTGAAATAGTTTCAAACATACATTGCATAGAGTTTAAGCTTTAAATTTATTAAAGTCACTTTTCTGTAGCGACGGGAATCGGGCGATAAAATAAAATATGCATCTAGAGTATAGAATCATGACTCGTGACATGTCTCTTGTGTCGGCATTGTTTAAATAGCGATAGCAACCGACGCGCAGCGGAAATTAATCTTAATCCGAAAACTTAGTCCGGTTTCTTGGAAGGAGAAAGTGGGCGGTGCCTACAACATAATATAATAATATTAATATTATGCTTTGTTGAAACTAGAAAAAAATAGCGTTTCTAACAACTATATGTTAGTACTTTTGCTGAAAGTACCTATTGGGTAGTAAATTACAACTTGTAATCTTCCGATAAACCTGAAATTTATAAAAGTATTAGCTATCATATTACTGATCAACCAGTATAAATTTCAAGTCATTAATTCATTAGTGTAAGCCAGTGGCGGTAACCCGGAGAGGCAAGGCCGCAAGGTAGGCAGCGCCTCCCTTGAAAATAAGAGAAAATACATGGTTAATATTATTTAAATTATAAAATATTGTGTGTTTATATTGTATAATTAAATTATCTATTGAAGGGACTATAGAGTGTACCATGTCCGGTCTCGGTCTTTAAACAAGACCGTGGTACCCATAATTAAGATACTGACCAGTGCCCGTGCGCAACAGGCGAATATAATAGAATATAATATTAATTATTAATATTAAACTGATATACAATACTGTATTACTACATAGTACGGCTGCCCCTCCTTGCGTCCCGTGTCGGCGGCGGCTACCCACTTTCTCAGGTGGCAACCGCCGCCGCCGTTATCCATACGTTACAATAATATGTGTACAGTGTACACAAATGTACACACACAGATGCACGTCAAATATTTGAATGGCGCATGCGCGAGTGTCTGTGGAGACTGCACATAACCGTAGACTCCGTTGGCAAACGTCACAGCCCGTGACTCGCAACTCGCAAGTCGCAAGTCGCAGCGCCTCAGTGGCTGACGATTAATCATCCTCTGAGTTTGGGAACGAATAGAGTTTAGGCATTAAGCATGTACAACTAATTAATCTTAAGTTCATATTTTCATAATATTGTTCAATATTTATTTTACATTTATACTCTATGGTTAATCACTACTTTATTGCACGTTAACACTAATAAGTTATAATCAATAGCAATGGTATAATAACAATAATATATTGTATTTATTATTATGATTTAAATTGTATTATTTTATAATCTGTGTGGTAGGTACTATGAGTGTGAACGCCGAATAAAGTATTAAACTGTTAGAGCAATCGGTTTTCTTTGTTTCATAAGTTGTTTTTTCATATTTTGTATAGTATATTGTAGGGATCAAAATTTCGGAAAATTTCCGGAAAAATTCGGGAAAATTTCGGAAAAAAACAGTTTTTTTCCCAGAGCCCCGGAAAATATTGAAAAATTGGGAAATATTCAAATTATATATTTCCGAAAAAAACCGAAGTTTTCGGAAAATTAAAAAAAAAAGTATATTTCGGAAAATTTCCGAACAGACTCAAAGAAAATATGGAAAATTTAGAGAAAATTAAAATAATATATTTTACGCTTAAAATTATTTTAAAGTATATTTAAAGTCCAGTATTAACATTCAACGACCCAACGGTATTATCATTTATCATTTATCAATTATCATTTATCAATACTGCGCGCGACGTAGTGCGTAGTGCGTACGATCGGTTATCATAAATTACTGTACTATATTATTGGATATTTGTTGATTGATCTAAAAATAACATTACCCACATTACCCATTATATGTATTTTAGTATTTATGTCATAATCTTTGAAGTCTGTAATTTTCCAAATAACGTTAGAGTGTTAGACCTTAGACCATCATCATTAGAAGTTAGAACGTATTTACTATTTATTATTATTTTTATATTTTTAATATAAACATTAAACAATAAAAAAATATACTGAAATACGTAACAATTAGTGACGTACGATTAAAATTGAAGACATTGGTGGGATACAGGCAACAGTTATCACTTATCATCCATACAATTTGACAATATTGATATTTGGTAATTGGTAGTTGGTACTATTCGACCGAATAGTAGTATTGCACTATTGCACTATTGCACTATTTCTGGAAATTTTAAATATTACCAATTTTTCTCAATTTTTCCGAAAAAAACCCGGTTTTTTTCAGGTTTTTTTCGGAAAATCATTTTTTCTGGAAATTTTAAATATTACCAATTTTTCTCAATTTTTCCGAAAAAAACCCGGTTTTTTTCAGGTATTTTTCGGAAAAACTTTTTTTTACGGAAATTTTGATCCCTAGTATATTGTGTATTATATATTATATGATAGAAAATAGTAATGCCAAATCGTAACTTACAAGTTAGGTACTTTAATTATAAGAAATAGTAAAAATTAAAATCTTCTGACAGATTTTTAAAGAACAAATATTGATTTTAAACAAAATAAATGAGTTTTGAGAACTGGGGGATTTGACACATGTCTAGGAGGGTACAATATTGTTGCCTCCTCAAAAATGTAATGCCAGAACCGCCACTGGGTTATGTGCAGTCTCCACAGACATTCATAAACCTGAGGTTTAGGCACAGAAAGGTCGGACCGTTTTTCGTAAAATTACACAGGTTAAAACGAGTGTAAATGTGTAATATACTGTACGACTGTCGCCGTCGTTGCGAGCTTATTTTTTTTTTTCAATTAGCTCTGCAGTCTGCACCCTGACCGTGGCGCTGGATAAATAAATGTTGAAGCCATTAATTAAGAGTCTGAAACGGATAATTATTAATAAAATATTTTATTATAATTTAAAATATTAAAAATACCAAAAGAGATACTGACCGGTTGTCGTCATGTCGTGTCGCGATAAGTGACTGCTGCAGTAATAACTTACAAGTTACAAGTTAGTTTAACGTAACTAATAAATTTAACAATTTAGATAAATTTAGGTTCCATCAACGTCTTTAGTGCATAAAAACAAATCATATACGTACAACAAAAAATCAAAAATATATTTTAAAGGTAAGTAAATTATTGTGTGAAGCAACTGACACGTTTAAAATAGGCAATTACGGCGGGCCCGGTCGAATGACGTCATGCGTCTTTTTTAAATGTCTCAAACTTATTAAATAATGCGAGTACTAGAAATGTTAAGCCTATACCATTTTTTTTTTGAATTGAACATTTTTTCAAATTGAAACACTTATTTTTTGAATTTTGTGCTCCTTTAAAATAAACTTCTCCTAGCCAGGGCAGAGTCGGGTAATTTAGCTTAATATAATATTAAATTATGAAATCCAGCAAAAGTATAGCATTTCCGGTAATCTAGTTTGTAAAAAATAATTATTTTTTAGATTCTGAGTGGAGCGATGAATGCATTGATTTTACAATGACGTGTGTTTTTATTTTTTGCATAGATAATAGTAGTCGATATAAATGATATTAAAATGTTTCGATTTTCAACTTCAACATTCTTTTTGGTGAAAAAGGAATCTACATTTGGTTCTGTTAAAAAGGTTGCTACTACTGTCACGATAAAATAATGCTCCGCATTGCTGTGATTACAAGTTCTCCGATTATATACAAGTATACAACTACAAAGTAGATGAAACTTTGGTTCTGTGCAAAGCACAGATATTGTCATATAAATAACAAACTAGAATGCTAACTAGTGATATGATGTGAAGTTATTGTCTGCTAAAATGAGTAGGTCAAATGCATATGCCAAAATCCCACTAAAATTTAAATTCTTGTATAAAATGTACATTTTATTTGTTTTCTATATTAATTATTCTCACAATAATTTACGATTGTATTTTGTAATTCTTAAAGTGTTGAATAAAATATTTGTATTTTATACCTACTAAACTTGAAATTTATAATTTAAACATTTTAAACATCAAATAAGTTATTTGTTAAAATCAATCTGGTAGTTCTTTAACATTTTTATATAATAAACCTTTTATTTTTAGTACCTACTCGTTATTTTGTATATTTGTTTGATAGAAAATAGTTGTAGATGAGAAGTTATTTGCTACTGTACATAGATAAAATGTTAACTCTTTTAGACACATTTGTAGGTTATATAGTATACATGTTATAAATTGTTATTTTAGGCGAACCAAACAATAATAATAATAGAAGATGTTGAACAAAAAATGTTTTTACTAAATAATTTATGTAAGTCGTATAGTTATATAAAATCCAAATTCTTGCACTCAGTCATCGCTAATTAAAAAAACAAAAAAACGTATGAACTTGGCATTGGAATAATAATTACTAGGTATAGTTCTTCTAATGCAGTGTTCTCAAACTCAAATATTCTAAGGGCCAAATATTTTTTTTTTTTAAATTACGCGGGCCAAATTGTTATCTTTTTTACTTATACTTACACTAAAAACTAAAGACAAAATGAAGGAAAAGATACAATATACAAAATCCATTTATCTAAAATATTCTAAATGACTTATAATATTTTAATATATTATGAAATTACATTTATTATAATTACTATTACCAAAATTATTTATAAAAATATAAACAAAGTAGTTGTTTATTTCACTTATTATTACTACAAAATTATCATTGAAAAAATATAATGAACATTAACTAAAAAAAAAAAATTAGAATTCAAATCTAAAAATATCTTGATTGACATTTTTACAATTTTTTCGTATATTTTCATTCAAAATATATTTTTATTGTGGGCCACATGGAAAGGGTACGGGGGCCACATGTGACCTGCAGGCCGTATGTTTCAGACCACTGCTCTAATGCATGTAAAATAAATAGGAATTTAAAAAAAAATCATATTTTAAGGGTGTTTAAAAAGTTACACATAGGCGTTTGGAAAAACCTTGATTTTGATAGTTCATCAATTATGACTATTTATTTCTTCAGCATCATTGCATAAAGGGTTAGGTATTTATAGCTACGGTCTATGGCCTAAGGTCGGTCGGTACATTATATTATAACATAAAAAAAGTTGGGCAAGTGACTACAGCCTAAGGATACCTCTTTGCTGTAAACTTTTTCACTAATGAAATATCGGAAAAGCAAATATGCTTCACAATTAACCGATGGTCACTTAAACGCTGTATTGAGAATTTTTACATCGAAAATAAAACCTGTTAACAATAAACTTGTTGATGCTATTTAAACTCAAAAATCACATTAATTTTAATTTTTTTTTTCCAATATTATACTATATTTTATTATGTATTTTTTTATTATTATTACCTATGACGTGTAATTATTATTATAACTTTGTTTGTAGATACCTCGATAGTTAATGTACCAAACAGTGATATACTTAAATAAATTAAATTTTAAATGTCTATAATATTTTGTTTAAATAAAATAAGGTGTATTTCAACTTATGGCCCGTGAAAAAATTTATTTTTATTTTTGGCCATTGACACCAAAAAGGTTGCCGACCCCAGCATTACTGCAGTATAGGTATCTTACAAAGAATCAAAGTAATATCTGATCCATACTAGCATCTTAGTATCTGCAAAAAAAAGCTTTTCAAAGGTAAATTGCTAATTTTGAAGATTTTGAAAAATCAACAAATTATTTAATAATACATTATATGATCCATTATTGTATAGGTAAAAATGATTAAAACTAGACTTTGGTAATTTGAGTAACATGGGTGGATATAGGTACTTTTTTACCGGAATATGTATTTATTTATAAGGCCCACAAGTAAGGAGGGGGGCAAAAAAATACTGGAAAGTAATAATACGGAACGTACAATCCCGGAATGAAAAATAATGGTTCCCAAAATTTGGGAATTTCGGAGACAATTAAATATTAAAATTTCAGAGAAAAATTAAAGGAATAAACCTCATTGACCTCTTTAGTGAATCATAGGAAACTTTAAAAGGGTTTAAAAAGTATAATAGTAAAAAAAAAATCTTTAAAACTTTTACACAAATCACGTATTTTTAAAAAATGTAATGTACCCAATGTTGTTTTCAATGTTCGTGTCTGAAAATGACTGTAATTGTATTTACTGTTTATATGGTGTACCCTAGAATATATTGTCTCTATACATTGAGCGTACCTTGCAATCGCTCTCCCAATTCACAGGTAAAACTATCGCTATGTACACGAACATAATTATTACTTTAACACTTTATAATCACCTTCGTATTGAGGCCATGGATAATATTCTGACTTTTCAATTTAGTTGTAGAGTAAGAATACTAAAATTAATTCACTATGATTTTAAAAATATTAGATCAAGGTCAAATGTTTTATAGTTTTAAGAAGGTTAAACAAAATATTTATTATACTTACCTACACAAAGACAAATACACGTAGGTAAGAAATGTTGACAAGTGGGTTTTTTAGAAACGTCGACAAGTTTAGAAGGTTTCTTACATTATTATTAATTAATTTTAATTTAATTTATTAATATTTACCTTTATACATTTATTATGATCTATATAATATAAAATGATATACGTAATGTTAGTACCAATTGAGATAATAATCAAAAATAATGCTTGCAATTGACTGTGGTGGCGGTAAAAATTATGCATGCAGTGGTTTTTTAAATAAATTAACAGCACAATATTTTACCTCGTCTGTTTTACCGCTTAAGTGTGTGGACTGTCACTAAGAAGTATTTAATAATTATAATTGTATTCAAACAATGAAAAAAATATGTTCTTTTAGCTTAAAGTACATTTCATAATAACTGTACCAGAGTTTTTTGTTTTTATAATCAGGTAAACTTAAGTTTTGTTATAATTTATTGAGAATATTATTTCTTTTAATAAAATACCAATAAATAATAATATAATATATAATATATATATATATATTGAAAGTGTTATATAACATAAAGCCATATTTATATTCAGAAGAATTAATTTTTAAGGATACAGGTTCATACTACTGGCACAACTGCCAACACATACGTTCTTACTGCAGAATTGATAAAAAACATATTTTTTTAAAAAAATCAAAAAACTGTTTTCGTCGATTAAAATATATTTTTATGTTAAAAATGTCTTTTTAGATTTTAAGTGGAGCGATGAATGTATTGATTTTACAATGATGTGTGTTTTTAATTATTTTTTTTTTTTATTATTGTGTTTGTCGTCATCTTTTAGGACAGTAAAAATGCTTCTCAGTAGTTTTCAAAAGCGCCGTGAAAAACAAATAAAAAATTAAAGAAAAAACGGGAATTTTTACAGAAAACCAATTTTCGACAAAATTGATTTTGGTTTTTGGTATAACTCTAAAAGAAATGACGGTAGATACATGAAATTTTGACTGAATGTTTATATAAGCATTTTCTACACACCCTAGTATTTTCAAAATATTCTGACTTATTTTGAACTGTTAACGGACATTTTCACTTTCCAATTTTTTAAATTTTTTTTCTATAAATGTCAATAAAATTGTATTTGTTGGGTAAAAAATCTTGAAAATTTAATAGTAGGCTTCTAATATATAGTTTGAAAGGCATATGAAAAATATTAAAAATCCATAGTCACAATTTTTTTTATAGGTAATCAAAGTTCAAATTTTGACAAAATACGTAAAAATCATGAAAATGTGCAAATTATTTTGAGTTAGAAATTCATAAAAATTTTTCTTTTTATTTTATCAATAAAAAAATGTTTATAAGCAAGTCATAATACATTTTTATGAGCATTTTAAGTTCAAATTTTTACAATATTAAATATTCACTCGATTTCTCATGTAGCAATTTTTTTATTTTGTTGCAATTCAAAAACGAATAACTGTAGGTGCATGAAAATTTCACTGAATGTGTATATTAGCATTTTCTATACATCATCTAATTTTGAGTATATTTTGATTTTTTTTTTTTTTTACGGACCATTTCAATTTTCAATTTTTTTAGTTTTTTTTTATATAAATACCAATAAATTTTTATTTGTTGGGACAAAACTAACACAAAACTCCTTATATTGTTACAATAGCAATTGAAAAATATAAAAAATTCATAGGCACACATTTTTTTTATAAGCATTTAAAGTTCGAATTTTGACAAAATTCATCAAAATTTCGAAAATTATCAATCATTGTAATTAAACAATTATAAAATGGTCAGTTTTTATAACGAAGGATTGAAAATTTAAAATAAAGATTTTAATAAATAGTACTATATAATGATACTATATCATTGAATTCAAATTTAATACCATCCATTATACAGTGATTTACTTGTAACCTAGGTACTGTACAGCGGAGGGACATCCACTTGACCCTCTTTTTAAATTTTTTATTTTAGCTGTTTTAAACATGATTTAATCGTGTTTAAAACAAAATATGTAATTTATTAGGTACAGTGGTGTGGTACGTATACGCTGGTATACGCCGTATACTCGGCAGCAGATTTTTGATTTTCGGCGCATACCTAATGTAAAATATCATTTTATATATATATATACGTTTTATAGCGTATGCTCCTAAAATAACTTGAAAACCAAATAAAACTTATTTAATAGTTCATAGGAAATAGGTGTTATGAATTATGATGTTGTAATGAGTTATTTATCTGTCAAAGTTAACAAAATACGCTGTGGATTACAAATGGACAGTTTTTAAGGAGTTTGAAATAGGCAATTCTTAAAAAATATTTGAAGTATTTTCATTAGTGTGTGTGACAGTGTGTAAATAAAATTGCGGAGCGCTCCCACATGCGCACAATAGTCACCGCTGCGTCGCGTGCGTGAAAGGTAAATAATTTATGTTTATTTGTATGCACTTTTTGACAATACTTCCGAAATACTTCCGAAAACTTTCTGATGGACCTGATAACGCCATATAAGACTTCTGAAAACTGATTTGAATTCGTTAATATGTCTACTTGAGGTCTTGAGATCGATTAGGCCACATTTTTATATATTTGATTTAATTTTCAAATCAATATTTATAATTTCATAAATTTAAAATATTCAAACAAAATGTTGTCATTTTTCAATATTCATATATAAAATTTATAGTAGTTTAAAGAACCACATTTCAATAAAGTAACCTAAATAAGTACTTCCTTTGATAAATTTAATGTTTTTAATTAAGAATTAGACGTTATAATTATTAACATAACTTTCCCCTTACTTTTAATTTAATATTTTTGAGATTTATTTTATAATCAAATCATTTTATTTTTTATATTTTTGTAAGGTATTTTTGAATTCTTGTGTTTCAATACATAATTATTATTGGTGATATAAAACGTAGGTATTTATACTGAGTTATATTGACCTAATAATATTATATTTTAAAATTATTGGTATATATTATTATATTATAGTACAGTCCTTGAGGGCACTGACCAGATCGTTGTCAAATGTGTGCGTTTTGCGAACTATTATATATTAATGTTAATTAATATTTTTAATATCCATAATATTACTAATTTGTGCCAAAAACACTCGAACACCATAATTTTCTAAGACTTGTGAATTTTTTGTATCACTTGAGGATGATCTTGTGATAATGCAAGCTTTTTTTTTACTTCTAATTAATTAACTTTAACAGCTGATTTTTTTTGAAAAATTTTTATGTAGCTTGGTATCTTAAAAAAAAAATACGAACTAATAGTTTTTAAATTATAAAACTTTGTTTACCAAGAATAATATGTCTATGCTAATGGGTTAAGTACATATGGGAACTTAGATGATTTGAAAGTATTATTAATTACTATTGATCAATAAACATAAATAATTTGTAAAAATGATCTAAGTATAACAAATACTACATTTAATATAAACTATTATATTTCATATTTTTGTAAAACTATTTTTAAGGATAATTATCCTCAGTATAATCATTTTAATAACTCAAAAACTCATTAGAATTTTGTTTTAGATTGGTACATCAACATTTTCAAGAAAATCACCTGCTAAATAATTTGCTGTAAAAAGGGAGGATTATTGTTTAAAAATAGAAGTTTGTATCACTACAGGATTCTCTTTAAATATACGAGTATACCTAGTATAAAAAAATATTACGAATTTGAAGATATATTACACTGTATTTATTAATCATGACAACCAATGAAAAGCGGTGAACTGAATATTAATTGTCGGTGGAGTAACGATATTGAATATATAAACGTATGTATCATTAAATTGCCTTCATAGATACCGTGTTATTTTTATCATGCTATAACTGATGAGATGTCAATACATTTATGAGGCCCAAGAATTGAATTTTAAAATGTGACGCAGATTGCCAAAGTTAAAATGTATGTGTGGCACAAATTACGTAATATTATTGCTTTTCTTTGTAATTTGTATTTTTGTATGTATGATTACATACATATTTTAATTATTTAACTATTAGTGGTTACAAAATCATACATTTATGATGTCAAAACCAAAATATAAAACTTGGAGATGTCCAATATTATTTATAATATACTCGTAATAAATAAATAATTTTCAGTGCAACAACAAGTCTCCTTTATTTATATGATATCTCTATATTTAACAATCGGATATTTCTGGTTGTTGCACCAAACAACGTAGTTTTTTTTTTCTTAATAATGTGCAATCAAAAACTAACTTTGATCAAAATATGGAGAATCTTGTTGTTGTTCCGAAGTCTTCAAATTATGAATTATTGTTATCAAGTCGTAAAATGGTTAAGTGAGGTACTGGTAATGGTAATATAGGTAAAAATACTTTACGTATGTTTAACATTTTTTTGGGAGCAGTTACGGGAATTTATTTACCTTTGTGCGGCGTATCACATGTTTTTTATAGGCCCCGTTAAAAGAGTTATGCCCCGGGCCCCGCAAATTGTAGAGAAGGCATCGTCTTCGATTCGATGAAAATAGCTGTTTTGTTCGAATTCGTGGTGTTTAGTGTTTACGAGCCAGACATGAAAATAATAATGTAATTATAATGTGGCGGGAGGCAAGTGGTGTCGAGTGCGTATTGCGTAGGTTGGTCGTAAGTTGTAGGTTCGAGTACCAGGAACTCATGTGTTAGTCATGTGCGCCCGTTGTGTGGTCAAGATAGTATATTATTATTAATTGTCATGGTAGAATATTGATGTACCTAACCGAAATCGTCATTTCATTTTGATTGTGTATAGATGAAAATTAAGACGTACCAAACCAAAATAAAAATAGCATTAAGTATAAATTACGTACATAATAATATGTGTTAAAATACGCAGAAAACTTCCTAAGTGCAACAATTTTCGTTTACACCAATATCGTATTTTAACAACAAATCGGTACTTCGATAAATATAAACTTACTTAAAAAAATTAAAGGTTAGGTAGGTACATCGTTTTTTTAATTTTTTTTTAATATACAAAAATTAATTAAGAAGACGTTTCATACGCACTTATTGTCTCCGCCTTACAAGTGCGTAACATAGACAAATTACACTCAGCAGTTCATGTTTATCTTCGTTAGTATAAAAATTAGCGTGAATCAGTGGCATAACCAGAATTTTTTGATGGGATCCATAATAATTGTTAGTACATAGACATTTTGACCAAGGACATTACAAAAAATCTGCAACCTATAGTCTATACATATAGATTCATATTTATTTAACTTTGTGTACTAAGGATAATAACTTCATGATAATGGGTTTGGAAGATATAGAGGCGGGGACCGGGGGGCTATGGTGATTTAAAAATGTTGGTGATTAATATTCATTTATCAACATTAATAAATTGTAAAAATGGTCCAATATCATAAATACTAGATCCGATACTACATCTGTTTTATATTTTTGCAAACCCACTTTTGAGAACTATTATCCTTAGAATAAACATTTTTATAACTCAAAAACTACTCGTCTGAATTTTGAATTGGGTACACCAAAATGTTCAAACAAAAAATTTACTAAATAGTTTACAGTAAAGGGGGAGGGGGAGGGTTCTCATTTGAAAAACAGAAGTCTGTATCGTCATAAGAAACTCCTATTATTTAGAACAAAAAAAAATCAAGAATTTAAAAAGATCGTTTTTGAGTATATGTTTAAAAACTCCAAAAATCATAATTTGAATAATTTCATTATTAAAGGAATAAATGGGAATGGGCGTGCTTGGTGAATCACCCTATATATTATTATTTCTTATGGATAATACATTTTTTTTGGTACCTTTTCTTGTTGTATGCACTCATTAGTCATGACGTATAATTTTCGGTCAGTCAAATGTTTTTGTATTTAATCAAAATCTAAGTAAATACATAAATGTAGTTTGTATAAATAATAGGTACATAATATATAGGGCTAAGGACTTTTTTTTTCGTATATGTCTAGAAAAGTTGCAGAACAATGTGAATGATGTATAAACATATACATACATGGTATTTCATAATACAAGAAGGTTATATTTACTATTTATCTTGCATATTTTGTCGTTATTGCAAATAAATACATATTTGAATACTAAGACAAATGAAGAGCAAATAATACAGGTACAAATTTGGAAAATATTGATATTGAATATAATGTAACTCAGTGGCGTCATTTGTGGGGGGCAAGGTGTGTATTCCCCCCTTTTGTCATCAGCGGGCCGCTGGCGGCCTACTAACGTGTCGGTCGACCCGGCCGGCCCGGGCTGGGTATATAGTGCTAGTCTTGGCCCGCAAACCCGGAAACATGATTCATAACAATCATGTCATTGCTAAAAAAAATATAACCATGATTCGTGGCTCGTACTAAATTGAATTGAATAACTAATAAGTAATAAGTATATAATATTATTCAGCATAAAAACCCAGATTTCTGATTAATTTAAAATGCGTGACCGGCTTGTGTTCGTCCGGTCCGGGCTTATTGTCAACTCATTGTTATAAGTTTAAAAATAGAATTGAAAAAAATTATTTTATGTTATCAAAGTGGGTATTTAACAGAGTAATAATAATTTTTCTTGTTTATTGGTTCACTGTTCGACTAGCCATTCACGCTTGACATTCCTTTCAATTTTATAATTTATACATTTCCGCATTAATTTTTACAACCTAATAAGATTTTGACTGAAAATGAAGAAATTTCTTGGTGGTGCAGCCAAGGCTATGGAGAGGAAGAAAATAAAACTGGAACAAGTTGCTCATAATTGTTCACAAAAAATTTCTAGCATGTTTAATGCTATAACAAAAAAATCTTCAAAACTTGAACCAGTTGAACCTCAGGTAATATTAATAAATTATAATAGGACAATTGGACATATTTGGTGCAAATAGGACATAAATTGGGGTAAAATTCCCCTTAAAATATGTCATCATATAGTAGCTAATAGCATTGAGTATATTATATTGTTTACTCAATGCTTAATACTAAATACTAATAGGTAATATTGGGTATCCCTCTACATATTATATATTATGATATACCTATGTATTAATTACTAATTAGTCATCGTTATCTTTCAAAAATGTGTGTTATTTATGCCTAGAGTAACCACAGTTATCTCAGATAACCAACTTGTATGTATATAAATATAACAATGTAAGAAGGCTGTTTGTATTGAAATAAAAATGTAATTTTTAGCGAGCGGTTTTTTTTTTAATTATGGGCCGGTCAAAACTTTTGCCCCCCCTCCTCCTTTCAAACCTGAAATGACGCCACTGATGTAACATAAAAATGTGTATAAAACTATAAAAATATTATTAGCCTCTTTCTGATAAGATAATTGTCATATTGTCTAGATCCATATTAAAAATAGGGTGGGTAAGTGGATGTCACTCTGCTGTACAGTAGGTTACGAGTGGGTCACTGTATAATGGATGGTATTAAATTTGAATTCAATGATATGATATCATTGTACCTATTCGAAAAACGGTTTGTCAGTGTGAATGTTTTATTTTATATTAATTATATTGTTGTTTCATATTATTAATACGGTAGCCGGAAAGTTAAATTAAAATTATAAAATTACAACAAAATAACTAAAATCATTATTCTTAGTTCTTTAATATTCAATTTTGTCCAAATTTGATCATAAATTAGCTATAAAAAAACTGTGTTTATATATTTGCCATTTTTTAGTTACAGAATAACCTACTTACGAGGAACCTTGTTCTAAATTTTCAATCCTTAGCTATAAAAGTTGAAAATGTTACCAATTTTTAACTACAAAATTATTTTGAAATTTAAAAATTTGATAACTGTTATCAAAAATTGAACTTTAAATGATTATAAAAAAAAATTGGGCCAATGTATTTATAATATTTTTCAACCACTACTGTGATAATATATTAGGAGCCTTGTATCAAATTGTCAAGCTTTATTGACCCAACGAATAATATTTTATAGACATTTATAGAATAATAATAAATAAAAAACTGTAAAAAGAATATGTCCGTACATAGCTCAAAACTAAACAAAATATTTTGAAAATTTTATCAAGTATAGGAATTGATAAAATAAACATATGATATAAATTTTAAGTATCTTCAGTAATTCGTTTTTGAATTGCAGCAAAATAAGAAAATCACTACATAAGAAAACGAGTGAATTTCCAATGTTGTAAAAATGTGAACTTCAAACGCTCATAAAAATTTTATTTGACTTTCAGGTAGACATTTTTTTTTTTTTGAAAAAGGTAGACAAACTTATGAAGAATCTTGAATTAAATTTTCAAACTGAGATTTAAAAGGAAAAATTTTTATGAATTTCTAACTGAAAATAATTTGCACATTTTCGTGATTTTTACGTATTTTGCTAAAATTTGAACTTTAAATGCTTATAAAAAAAATTGTGATTATATATTTTTATATTTTTCAAGTCATTGTAACAATAAATTAGGATCCTTGCATTACATTTTAAAGCTTTTTTACCCAACAAATAAAGTTAAATTGACATTCATAGAAAAAAAAAATAGGAAACTAAGTTATGTGCGTAAACAGTTCAAAACAAAATAAAATTTTTTGAAAAATGTATTGTCTGTAGAAAATGCTAATATAAACAACCAGTAAAAATGTCATGTATATGTATCTGCGTCATTTGTTTTAGAATTATACCAAAATCAAAAATCGATTTTGATGAAAACTGATTTTGCGTAAAAATTCCCGTTTTTTCTTAATTTTTCTTTTGTTTTTCCCTACGCATTTGAAAACTATTAAGAATTTTTTATTTTTGACAACTAGATTCACTTTCCTATCAGAAAATATACTTTCGAAGAAAATTGAAGCAATTTTACTGCCCCAAAAGGTGATGACAGACATGAAAATAAAAATAAATAAAAATAACTAAAAAAATTTAAAAATTAAAAAAAACACACATCATTGTAAAATCAATACATTCATCGTTCCGCTCAGAATCTAAAATAGAAACTATACGCACTATATGCGATACGACTATAATGGATGATCGAACACTGATATTATTTCTAAAATAACTTTGGAATTGTATTTTAAGTATCTTATATTTCTCCCCAAAAATAAAAGTTTAAAACGTTGGAACTTTATTGTTTCGGAACTGATGTATTAATCGATATTATTGTCGATAGAGCTCGGTTCGACTCAAAGCTCGCGTCTGGTATAATAATTTGTGTATTAATAAGTGAAAATAATGAATTATAAAATTTTGGCAACGTGAATGTGGCAGCATCGCATAAATTACTGCGACGCGTGTATACGATTGTAGGATTCAGTTATCCATCATAATTTATTGCATACCTGGACGTTGGTTGTCGGTTGATTATCGTGGAATTAATTGTTCAAGTTTTTAACATTATAAAATGACTTTATTGCCTTTAATGACCAGTTTTATATTTATTTTAACTTAAATATTATAATTTAAGTTCCATACCTATATTAATTTTATGTAATATTATATTTATAGATCAAATTTTAATTGCATAAGATTTGTTTTTAAATGCATGTCATATGTGCATACATATTTTGAGGTTTTTTAGTACTAGAAGTCCTCAACCAGTAGCGTAGCGAAGTGAAATATTTTATCGGCCATCGGGTAATTAACTTTTTGCTAATTTTAGGACCACCCCTTGACTACTTAATAAAATATTAATTATTTAAGTTATTATTCTTATTAAATATTATATTCTGATTAAGTTTATAGTCTTGTACTATAATTTCACACTAAATCCAGTACCCACCCACCACTTTAAAATTATAGGTAACTGCCCTTCAATATATATAAATAATAAACATTTTTAAATTTATATGTTATTTAGTAAAATATCATTAAATAATACAATTATTTATTATTATTTCTTTAGTTTTATGAACATTACTCAAATACAAAATAGTATAATTATTTATAAAAAGTAATTATCAAAAGATATTTGTTAGTATTAAATATTAATAGTATATATTTGTTTTTATGTATTACAATAATATTTTATATCTCTTAGAAAACATTGAAATGAGTTAGCTTTATAATTTTTCAGATACCACTAACGTTCTGTTAAAAATATGACAGCAGGAAGTATGTTGCCGTATCATGAATTAACTAAACCAAGTAAATCTATACAATTTTAAAGGTCTTCAAAGCTTTCTACGCGTATAGATATTTTTATCGAGAGCCACTATGTCTACAAGGAAGAATATCAATTTGAATAAGTCTATTTTCCTCAGGACTCTGGCTATAATACAAATAAAAATTGTTGACTAACATTTAATTTAATATCATTATCAACATTGATTAGGATAAAGTTTAACTGTCGCTGACTTCGAAAAGGTTAGAATAACTCAGTAGATGTGTCATGTCTAGTTAGACGGCAAAAATATACCTAACTTAATAAATTACTCACTGACATAATAGACGAGTGTTCATTTTTAAAACTATAAAATATATGTCTATTTTTTATAATTTATGATAATACTATAGGACATTTAAATATAAAGTTTGTTTCCAAAAAAAAAAAAAATAAAAACACCAACAAAATCTGTTAAAATGATATTATAATGTCTTAAGTTATCTGATGATAATACAGGCGAGTCTTGATAACTCGAAAACCTCGATAAGTCAAATTTTTTTTTGGTCCCTAGGAAATGATTTTAATTAATTCGAGTTATGCAACTCGAAAAATACATAAGTCGAATTAACTTCAGTTATAAAGTGTTGCTATTGGGTAGCTTCTTTTTTCACGCGTCGCATGTCAAATTAATTAATGTATATCCGCACACATGCTTATTGTAAACTTAAATTACAGATTGTATGTTTTAAAATAAAGTTAAAAAAAAAAAAAAAAAGTCGAATTAATTTTTATCTCTCTTCACATTCGAGTTGTCGATACTTGACTGTATACACATAATTAATAAGCTTAACTATACAAAACTGATTATTTAACTATTCAAGGCTATAATTTAAGACAATGCTATGTTTTTTTTAAGTAAAAAGTAACACATATTTAAATGTATACTTGTACGCCATATTTATTGTCATCTTTAGAAAATTTTAAATTAGTCATAAAAATATCCTGGATAGGTGGGAATCAAAAGTAAATTGACAGTTTCATACAATTTAAAGTTTTTTAAATATGAAAAAAATTGTAAATTATTTTTGAACGATTTTACTATGATGTCTGTTTTTTTGTGTCTGTGTACACAACAAGAATGCTCGGATTTTCAATTTCAGTACCTATCTTTTCTGATAGGGAAGTGGATCTAATTGGTTCCAAAGGTCTAAATGTATTTATTTATTTTCAGTAGATAGTTTATAAAAGCGTCGGGACGCAAAAAGGGAAATTTTATGCTAAGTCGGGTTTTGACAAAACTGATTTTCGTTTTTGGTAAGGCACTAAAAAATGACAACCATAACATTTCAAAATATATTGACTCATATTGAACTCTTCATGGATGACATTTTCAATCTTTATTAAGTTTTTTAAAATTAATGTCGATAAAAATACAAAGTTCCTTATAAGTTGTAATTTAAAAATATAATTTCTAGGTACTTGAAACCTTTAAAATATATTAATATATTCTATACACACAATAACAATTTCAAATGAAATTTTTTCTGCAAAAATTATATTAGCCTACTGTAGACTGTAGTACAAATGCCTAATAGTAAAATAAATTACATTAACAACAATAATATCTTAAAATATAGTTGGTAATATTATAGGCTGACCTTTAGGTGTTAATAATTTAGAAATACTCAACAATTGAGTATTATGTTACATAAATTGAGCATTTGATTGAAGGAACGTGTACTCAACTCAATACTCAATAGATAAACAGAATCATTAATTATCTTAATGAACACTAAGTAGATACTTAATCATAAAATTTTAGTAAGCCCTAATAAACTGTAATTGTATGTAACTGTATTCAGAAAATTCTTTTTTTTAATGATTATTTTTAAAAACCACAAATCATACAATTATAGAATTTTCAATTGACGAATTGATTTGTTTGAAAATCTGTAGTTTCAATTTTTTTTCCATCATATTTAGAATATTATAAGTTAAGATTACCTTTATACTAAATACAATTATTTCTGTTTTACAAACAAAATTGATTCCAATAACACAAAAACTCTGCTTTAAAAAAATATTAACACAAAGTGTAGGTTAGGTGTACAGCAATATATTTATTTTGAACCCTTAAAATAAAAACTGGAAAAATTAAATCAGCCATATTGTAAAAAAAAAAATGTATACAAAAATGATGAATAAAGTAAAAAATATTTGAAACAAATATATTTAAAAAAAATTAGTTTTAAAAAACGGCAATTAAAAATTTTTCTCTTATTTTTTTTTTTTAAACTAACTTAAATTTAATGAAAATGTTTAGGTTGTAATAAGTTCAAACCATTCTCTAAGTGCACCACTTAATACACCAGGCAATTTATCTACATCCCTTAAAATAACATAAAATGGAAAAGGAAAATTGTCCATGTATGATTCAATACGAACTGAATTATTTTCAAAAATGGGCATTTTGATGTCCAGGATAGATTCCTAAAAAAAAAAAGTATTATTTTATAAATAAATATCATTAATAATTGTTAAGATAATAACGTGTATTATTAACAAAGATTAATATTTTAAATATGCACTTTATATCCAATTTTTGTAACTGTTAAATAAAGCTTTTTACCATCTAATATTTTAAATTTACCTTTGATTTAGGATTGTCAATAACAATAAACACAATAAATATTCCATTGATTTTAGCTGCTCTGATGGCATTTTTTACAATATCAGGTCCTTCGCTTTTTATACCGCGACCATCACTCATAATAACCAATAATTGAGCTGGTCGATCACCGGTATCTAATTGTCCTCTGTCTTCAAATACTGCTGTAGCTAATTCAATAAGTTCCCCAACTTTGGTCTTTTGTTCATCGAAGGTGAAATGTTGAATTATCTTACAACCGGTTTGATCACTAAAAGGTTCACCTAATGGATGAACAATTCTAGTTTGTTCGCCAAAACTCATTACTCCTAACTCTCCAGCTTCCACTAATGTGAGAGCTTTACTTACAAGTGCTAGGGATTCAAAGGCTAACTAAAAGCAAACAAATTTAAATCATTATTAACATATTATTTTTATAAATATTCAACCTTAAGTTGGGTTTTGTTTGTAACATATTTATTAACAAGGTATACAAAATAACAAATTAGTGGTAATGATATTATTGTTGGCAAAGCATCATAGGAAACAATGAGACTATGTCTACCGACATAGAAAACAAACCTATAATTTAAATAATTCAATTTAATATTATAATAATATTATATTATACTTCAATATTTTGTTGATACACCATAATAGTATTCTTAGAAATGAGAAATGTGTTGTGGGCCACAGACACGAGCTGGCGGTGTCATTCCAGTAAACATCCACATACAGTATAAAAATAAATGAGACTACTTGTTTTCTTGGCACGGTGTGCGGGAGGTAATTGGAATATGAGTAAGGAGGGTTATAATTGCGTTATGAGACACAACTTATTGTTCATATCTGTTTTATTTTAATTTTCAGTAATCGTCACCGTCGCGTCAACGATCGCATGAACTCATTATTGTGGTTAGATTTTAATATATAGTTTGTTTATATATATTATATTGACATTATAATTGATTTTTTTTTTAATACCTCTGACCTAAAAACTCATGCTTTGTCACTGAATATTATACTTATTTATTGAAATAATGATTTAAATAATTTATGGCCACAGGGGCAACAGTCAGTTAATATTAAGATATTGAACATATGATATATACATAAACATAATATGAAATCTGGGTAGTTCATTTATACTATATAACATTTCAACATTATTAAATAATATGAAATCCAAATCATTGAAAGATAAAAGTTGAGTATATTTTAAAATTAAAAGTAATAATTTTTTTTCTCAAATTCAATTATATAAAAAACAAACGTTTAAGGACTAGAATAAAATTTACTTTAAATTTAGGTTGATAATGTGCATATTATAGAGCATTACATCTAATTGTAAGTATATGTTCAAAATAAAATAATTGTTATAAACTTAATTTGATTTGGTTATCATTAGATTTTTAGTAAAAAAAAAATCAATGAAATATTAATGTGAATATATTATGAATGAGGTAATCAAGGTTTCAACTCTTAAATTAACTATTTATTTATAATATAGACTTACAATTTTAGCATGACTATCCATCATGCTACTCGAATTATCAACTGCCATAATAATTTGATACTGTCGTTTTGATGGCCGAGTCCTCCGAAGCCAAATTTTATCTTTTTTAAATTGACTAGCAATATAAGGTATAACACGTCTCATATTTATTCGTCTTCCAGTTCTAAAATCTCCCTGCAACCTAGATGCCTTAGTTGGTTCTAATACTAGTCGCAACTGTTCGCTTAATTCTTGCGCTAAGTTTGAAGTGTCATCCATACATTTCATCCATGTTTTGTCAGTTGGAAATTCACTGTCCAAATTCTAAAAGCAATAAATCATTTTCAGTAAATTAAAAATACATTTGTCTTTGAGCACTTACGTCAAACCACCTATCAAATTGAATTCTAATGAAGTCATTACGAGTTTGTCTCCTGATAAGATCTACATAATTTGTTTCTTTAATATCTACAGTATGAAACGTTGTTTCCTGGCCACGTTCGGCAAAATGAGTTAGAATATCCTCACCATCTACATCAACATGTTCTTCAATAAATTCATCATTTTCTTTAGAATCATCTGGGTCATTCATGGAAGATTGATTGTTTCGACTTTTTGTTTTCATTTTTTCTGGCAATATTTCATCACCATTCTTATTATCATTTTCACTAACATCTTGTTCAATTTCCATTTCATCATCTTTTAGTTCTTCCCCTGGTTGGTTTTCATTATTTGGCAAAGATCGCTCTTCAAGTTGTTCCTAAAAAAAAAAAAATTAAAATCATAATATTTTATTTCAATAAAAAGTACCAACAGTTGTTGCGGCATCTAGTGTTTCAGTATCTCCATCTTTAGACTCTTTAACATGTTTAAACAGTTCTCCTTTTTTGTTTTCGGCATTTTTATCATCATTTATACCATTTTCATTGTCACTATTTTCATCTTGGGTGTCAGTTGTTTTTAGCCTTTTTTTCATAGGACCGTTGCAATCAGCTTAAGGAAAAATAATAATTTACAAAATTTTAATATATATTATTTACATTATCTTAGAGAATATTAATAAAAAGTTTAGCAGATTACAATTGTTTTGAGTTGAAAAAAAATGATAAGGATTTATTTCATTCAAAATTACAATACTTTAAACTACTGATGTTTATAATATATGTTTCTTACCTAAGGTTCTATCCATATCCTTCTCACCCGGTTTCATTCTTCTTTTTTTATCCTTGGTACCGGGTTCTTCACTTTGAGCGCCTCTATCTTCATTAACACTATGTCCTTCTTTGGTGTCTTTACTTTCCCTTTGAGATTGGCCTACACCTTGTTGTTCAGGACCTGTGGCTTCTTCTTTATTAAATTCAATGTCTTCATTTTTATCTTGTCCATCAGAATTTTCGCAGACTTGATCTTTCGAGCCACCGTTATCAAGATTTGAAGGTTGAACTTCTGCTTGACTTGGGTCATCTTCTGAAGGTTTAGCATTTTCAAGATTATGGTTTGTATCTTCTTCTTTAGGTTCTTCTCCTGTTTTATTTTCATCTTTTTTACCTCCATCATTATTTGTATCATCGTCCATGTTTGTTTCTTCTAATTCGTCATTACTCTCCGTTGCTTTAGTATCGTCAATTTTATTTTCATCACCCATTTCCTCATCACTAGTGTCTTCCAAATCTTTATTATCTTTAAGTTTTTCATCAGGTTCTTTGTCATCTATTTCAGCATTCTCCATATTTTCTTTCATCGCATCAATATCAAAAGGATTCTCATCTCCTTCTTCGTTATCATTCATTTCACCTTCATCCAACTGAAGGTCATTAGGTAGATCCATTGGCTCTGGCTCAGGTGGGGGTTGTAAGTCTCCATGGTGAGGATCTGTATGATCTTCACCAGTTTTTTCTCCATTTTCATCCATTTCGTTTATATCTTTTTTACTATTTTTTTGATCTATTTCCTCCCTTTTATCTTGTTCTTCAACATTGTCATTATCATTTTTTGCTCCAAGTTCTTTGTCACCCATAGTTTCTCCTCCTTTACCATCCTCTTCTTTTAAATCTTCTTGTTCTTCACAATTGTCATCTTCAGAATCACTACCCCATAATTTTTCATCTAAAGTCTCTGCACCTTCCCCAGTTTCCCCCATCTCTTTGTCATCATTGTCCTCTTCATTATTTTCATCATCTGAAACTTCATTTTCATCTTTATCCATATCATGTAATTTTCCATCAAAATCGTCTGACATTTCAACACCCTTTTCTTCTTCCTAATAAATTATAAACATATTGTATTAAGTCCATTTAATATATTAATTAATAAATTACTTTTAGATCTTTATCTTGTACTGCTTCATTGTTATAATCTTTTTTGGCATCTTCAAGTTGATCTTGGCTTTCGATTTGGTCGGAAACATCCTTAGCACCTTCGCCATCAGTTAAACCCATACCACTTTTCCCATCGGACTGTGTGCCATCTTCACCTTCTAACAACTCATCCGGTATACAAAATCCCTAAAAGAAATTAATTTTTAGTTAAATCAAAAACATTTTAATTATATTTAATAAACATACATTTGAAGCGAGATCCGTAAATAAAGTAGATAGTAAATAGTTCATTTTTGATAGAACTCTATAAACTGTTGTTTGTTGAGTAATAAAATATTGAACTAATAATGTATACTGTTCAAATATTGGACGGCAAGTTCTTAATACTTTACTACCAATTGATGATTTAAGGACCTTTTTAAGTTGTTTATTAATTGAGATTATATCACAATCCTCCAAGTCAGAAGATAATGGTTTAGTAATCAGACACTTTAATAACTTTTCATCTTCCTTTTCTTCTTTTATATCTGTATGTTTTTTATAAAGTTTTTCAACTGCTAAAAGAACTTGATTAATCAAACTATTTATTTCTTCTAATGGTGGTTCATTAGCATCAGATACAAAAGGCTGCCGTTCAATTTGGTGGTCTTCAATTGAATTAATATTATTTATCCATGCAGTTTTGTAGAACCTATTAATATATTGCATTAATTGCTCACATACAAGAATTGATGCATCATACTTTTCATAAACTATAAAATTTATATCACACAATTTCATCGCATTGTATGTTTTTTCATCTATTATAGAATCAAGTGTATTATGGGTTAATTTAATAATATCATCTACATTAGTAGAAATCTCCTCTGAAGGGTGTTCTTTATCAAAGTGACGCAGCGATTTGCCTAGTAATGATGACATAGAATCAGTTGATGTAGAATCTATATTTTCACTACCACATTGTAATGCAATTTTTAATTGTTGCAAAAGATTAATGCTGTTAACCATAAAATTGACAGGTTGCTAAAAAAAAAATTGACAATTAACTTCACAAGTACTTAAGTAGTTAATACAAGTTCAAATACTTTAAAAATATATATTATTATTATCATAATAAAAATACAAAATACATTGTAAGTTGATTATGTGTTAATTAAAAGTTAAATCATATCAATTTTATCATTGATATTTTTTTTCAAATATTTAAATTCAACCAATTTACCTGAAAGACTTCGGATGGATCAAATTTAATACAATTAGACTCTGTAATAATTTGAGATAAGTATGTCATACTACGGATGTTGACTAGGCACTCTATGTGTGAAGCTAATATTTTTCTAGTTTTCCATGTCATATTCTAAAAATAGTATATTGTTAGAGTTATAATAATATAAATATATGATATTGTGTTTAAAAAAGATATGTTACCTTTAAATCATTAATAAACCCTTTAATACGATCCATTTCTTGTTGGCCTAACTTTGGCGTTTCAGAAGCAATTTTGAGAGCAGTAGTTTGTGATACTGATTTTAAGAAATATGATTCACAATCAGACCAAGCACATCGCAAATCATTATCTGCAGGACTTAAATAGAAAATAGATATAATTAAATAATATTAAATGTATGGATGTGACAGTTATATATGACAGATTATACAGATATCAGACTGAAAATAATTGCCAAAACATCTGCTTAATATATTTAAAAATAAATAGAAACATTTTAGTATTTATTCATAAATTTATTTGTAAAGCTCATTTATATAAACTTTTATTGTGCTGGCTAATTTATATATTCAACACAACATGATTAATATAATTAACTGTAATATTTATATCTACATATAACATACTTAAACATATATGGAAAATTTTTAGCTTACTTGGGAGTTAAAGATTCAAGTGCAGCATTTATATCTATCGGTGGTAAACGAGCAAATTCAATAGAACAGTCCATTTGTTCGCAACCCATTAAACCAGCTTTATATGACAAGCCAATACGTTGTAAAGCTTTAAATAGTTCAGATAATGCTTTACGTTTTTGTTGCAAAATTTGTTTTGCTTGAGATTTTTGTTTATCTTTTGAACTTTCTGGATCAACATTTAGATCACGTAGTTCTTGACTCGATTCCATTACTCCGTTTACAAAATCATTCAATTCAGTAATGTGTTCAGAATAACCACAATTAGACATTATTTTACCAGAAATTGCAAATAACTTTTTAGAATATTTGTTAATATTTGTAAGGATATTAAATGAACTTGATGGCAGAATATACTAAGACAAAAATTAGAATATTAATACATAAAAGATTCATTAGTTATATAATAATTGTATATTTACTAAAAATATCTCGCAGTTTTCCAAATAGTTATCAATCTTAAAAATAGGTACTTCATACTTATCAGCCTTAGTACTTAATATTCCTGTTTGTGTAGTCATAGCAAATGATGCAGGGTTATTCAAAATTTCCTGTAGAATTAAAATCATAAATAATTAATAGTATATATTTAAGCAGATTTTTATTTTACATTACCTCATACTCTCTTGTATATTTGTGTAAGGTTTGTTGAACTTTAGTAACAGTTTCTTTTACAGACCAGTAGTTTATATCATTCCATTTTACTATTTTTACAAAATCTTGTAACTTTTTCTTGGTATCAGCGCTCAATGTTTCAATGCGAAGATTTATACAATCTTTAAATTGGGAATAATATTTATAAAGATTCCAAGATGCACTACATAATTCAATTTGCTCTTTAGATTTTTCCCTACAAATTATGTCACAATGGAATGTATAAAGTAATTCCAATCTTGCTAAGTATTGGCCCAAGGAAGAGCTTTCCATAAACTTTTGTATAGCAGTTACTAGTTGTTGAAAACTATCTTGTTTGTGAAGGTATGCTTGAAAAATTGAATACAAATGAAACCACCATTTAGATGAATCATTTTGAATCCTAATAAATAGTTTGTATGTATTTAATTTTGGAGGTTAAACATCAACATTATATTAAATTAATTAATCTTACTTTTTTAGTGAAGTTTTTAAACAATCCTTCCAAGTACTTAACTCGAGACTCCTAAATTCTTGGATATAATGAGTAACTGTTAATGTTAACTCACGGACACTAACACCTCTGTGAGCAACTTCTTCCCATTCATGGAGTTTGGTTAAAAGAAGTTCCAGCCCAATAAGAAAACGACATGTTGGACTTGACCAGTCAAAATTCATTATACGTTCCACTACTTTAATTATCTGTAAAATAAATAAAATTATAACATGAAAATTCTAAAAAGCAAATAGTCTTACTGTTTGTAATGTTGGATGATCTGGCCATTCCAACAATAGTTTTTGAATATGATCTTCGACATTTTTTAGGACTTCGTAAGTCCTTTTAGCATACTCTAGATTAGAATCTCGATAAAAATCATAATAACCCTTAGTATCAAGTTGTTTTGGATTGTTTGCTATGTCAGTAGCCATTAAAAGCCATGGTAACATTTTACTATCCATTGAACTATCCAAATACATAAATTTAGACATTAATAGTTTTCCAAACAAACAAAATCTGTTGGAAAATGAATTTTTCACTCTAATAATAGCATTTTTCTGATCAAACACTTCTGGAGATACAGTTAACCAATGAGCTTTAGCTGCTGGTCTCACTAAATCAGTATGTAATCGACAAATATCATTTATATCATTATCAGTCAGATTGTAGATTTCTTGAGGAACAGAATCCATAGAAATATCATTATTGAGAGTTAAGGGACCCTCAATATCATCAAAATCGGAATTTTTAGTAGTTGGGAATTGACGAGCAACTCCTTGAGAAATTTCAATTTCTTCAGGTATAGTTTCACAGAATGATTTTTGTTTATATATGCTATCTTCTTCGCGTTTTTTGTTTTCTTCTTCTTCTTGAAGACGTTTCCAATTTAACACAAACTTTTCAAGAACATATTCAATGGATTTCATGTATTGTTCAGTTCTATATGATTTACTACTCAAATACATCATATTATTTAATTCTTCCAAGCACAACTTGTACCACCTTAAAAAATCACAGTGTAAGTCACATTTAAAAATAAAAAAAGTGATATGGTTTTTACCTAAATTTGTCACATATATTCATTGAAATAGCATCATCCATATTGGTCATTTTTATAATATCAGGGCAATATCGTGGAAATTCTCCAAACAATGTTAATAATTCTACATCTTTGCTTGTAACATTTTTTTCCCTTGGTATGGACCACTTATAATGATTTTTTAACATTCTCATTCCATATCTCATCTGAATAAGTTTTAAAGTTATAACTTAACAATGATATATATTTAAATTTTAAATTTTAAATTTTACTTGATTAATGGAAAGAAGTATCCCGGTAAGGAGATCTGGATAAGCTGCATACTTCTTATTTAAGTTATTATGAAAATTAGAAACAGAACTAAGCCAGTTATCCATTTCGTTAACAAGAGCTTCAGAATCAGAGTTTGAATTTATCATGTTGTACGTATTGCTTTCCAAACCATACATCTTTGAAAAACGATTAACTTCCTATAAATAAAACGTTTATAAATTATACTTTAATAATTTAAAATTAATGATAATAGTAATATTAATAAAAAAATTACTTCTAAAATAACATTGTATTGTGGAGGCTCTGGCCTGTAGCCAACCTTAAGTTTTTGTCCATTTAATAACTTAAGTCTTTGATGATAGTATTCTTTAAATGGATATAGTTGTGATACACAGTCGACCTTACAAAATTGTTCCTCGGCATTTATTCTACTAATGATTTTAGTTTTCTAAAATACAATTTTTTTTTATAAATAATAAATCATTAGTTAATCATAATTTATGATATTGAATATTATACCTCGGCTTTATAACACTCAAATCGTACTACAGCTTTTTGTAAAGGATCAACAGGACTAACTGAAGTTGAAATTTCCAGTAAGCACATGCCAGATAACACCCATAAGCAGCCAGCATTGAATTGTATTTGTTTGATTAAGTTATCACGTTCAACGTTTGTTTGGTTTTTTTTATGATTAAACAAATGTAAATCACTTACAATATGTGACACAACTTTAGCAGTATCAAAAATAGCTTTGACCATGGTTTTATGGTGGCCAACTATAGCATCAATTGCACACTGACAATCATCATCGTCTCTAGCAAAGTGTACATCTTCAAGACTAGGATAATCATCAGGTAAAAATGGTGTGAAGAACTTGTCTACAAGATTCACTAATGTTTCAATATTTTCAAAACTATAAAAAAAATAACCAAGATTATTATGAAAAATAATAATTATAAATATACAACAAATATTATACAACATAAATATAACTAACTGAACATCCGAAGTCCATTTAGGGGAATTCCAAATAAAACTTTTAAGACATGATAAGTTATGACTATTGTTATCTATGAACCGGATCGGTCTTGGTGCAAATGTATAATAAGGTTCAGCTTTCTTCAGTAATATACTAGTAATAAAGCTAGTGAATAATGGTTGTTCAAATGAGTACAGCATTTCCTAAATAAATATAATTAATAGAGTTAATACATAGATTATAAATAATAAATAATTTAAATAAATACTTTATTAACTGCGTCGTGATTTTCCGAATTATCAATTTTTTTAGGTGACCATTCTAAATATAACATTGGATTTTCTACAGCTACTGAGTTCATAGAATATTTTAGAGCTTCAATTAAAAATGCTATGGTAAAATCACGCTTTAATGAATTGCAGTAAAATGGTGATACAGTAGGAACAAATTTTAACAATGATTTCATGAAATCATAATGTTTTTTATGGAAATAGTCATCTTTTTTAAATAAACTATATTTGATACGTGCTAGGAAATTACGCTCAATTACTAATTCCCACAATGGAATAAGGTTAAATTCCATGTCATTCATTTTAATATTTACCAATTCTGGAGAAAAAAAAATATATTAATAACAATCAACGGAATATATTATATGGTATTGTTATATTACCATCACGATAGCAGTTGGGAATTGTTTTACATTCAATGTATTTAAATAATAGTAAATCATCTCTTTCATTTTTAATTTCCGGTGTCATTAATGCTTGTATATTATTTGACTTAATTGCAGATATAAATTCATTATTTCGTCTATAATCATAAATAAAAGATAACATTTTAACTATTTTAAGATAACTTTCTTAGCTACATTAAACCAAATTGGAGCCCTTTTAGATGATTTAAGATGAATATGGAAATTAATATATTGGGACTGTGAACATAATATGATAAATATGTGAAAATTTTAAATTAATATTGCTTCAAAACTCAAGACTTGCAGTTTACTGTTTACACATTGATGACTTTTAAGAGTCATGAAACCATAATATATAATAATTCAATCATATCACTAACCTGTATGCTTCAATATTTTTATCACCATGGTTTTTACAACACATAGGTGATGGTAAATGATTATAAGTTATAAACACTTTGAGAAGTCTTGCACAACGTTTTGGTGTTAGATAATTTGTTGTGATTTCGACTATCATTGGGCGGAATTGTTGTAATTCTTTATGTCTAGTAAATTATAAGATTATTAATTAATTACAATTAAAATTGAAAATTAAAGAATAGTACCTATTTTTTCTGGTACTCATTTCCAACATGGGTATAAAGTTTTTAGTTACAATATTAAAATAACAATGTATTAGTACGGTAATTAATTCCTTTTCTATATCTAAGTTTTCAAAAAGAAGTTTTTCAATTGTATGTATCCAAATAATCATTTCTTTAAATAGTAGACAATCATTATCAAGAATGGCAAATGTATTATTACCCAAGTAAAACTCAATATATTTATCAAAAGCAATAGACAGGACAGCATAATCGTGCATTATACCACCATCTGCTATCATAAGTCCTAAAAATAAAATAAAATAATACAATTTATTATGATATTTAATCAAATAAAATTTTAAGTATCTTACTTTTTTTATTTAACTTTGAAGGTGCCAAATGTTCATCTAAAGCAAGATATAATGCATGATCTAAGATCAAATGCATTTTGTTTTCATAAAATTCTGTAGGTTCATAAAGAGGTCGACCTTTATTAAAATAAATACTAGGCAAATATCGAAAGTCATATGGTAAGTCCTCAAAAAGTATATGATTAACAGATTTTTTCCAAAAGGGTAATTCATCAAATCCCATAACCGGAGGTTTTTTTACAAAATTCTTAATGGCTTCATTTTCAATGTTTATCTGTGTTGATACCAATTTACTTCTAATTGAAATATCTGAACTTGATGAGCGCCCAAAATAACACAATAATAAATCTTCTATATGGGTATTGTTAAAATGTTCATATTTTAAAATATTACATTGTTGTTTTATGTAACTTAAACTTGAACATTGTAAAGCATCTATTGTTTGGAGATTTGAAAACAAAAATTCATTTGAAATAACAGAATGTTCTTCTAAAAGCCTATCAATTTCCAAAATAGCATTTTGTTTTGAATTTTCATTTAAACAGCGGACATATGTGTCAATACAAATTTCTCGTATAATTTGTGTAATTGATTGATCTCGTTTAATGTTTCGAGATACTAAATATGCTGTACGAAGAAGATGGTTAATACTAATACTGATCCCAGAAATGAGAGATTTCATCATTTTATGAATTTTTAGCAGCGTATGACTGATTGACTTGTCACAAATACCTTGCTGCTCTATCATTGAATGAATATCATTATTATTTATTTCATCTAATGGATCCATATAAATTTCAACTCCACGATTTTTCATAGCCCTGAAAAGCAATGCATTTAGAATTTATACTCAAAATGTATTTTTATTATTATTTACCTCGAAATACTTCCATGTTTTGGATCCATAGCTAAGAAAAGTCTAAAATTTTTATGTGGTGTTATAGTTGTAATTTGTCCATCAGAACCGATTCCTTTTTCACCTAATTCTAAAATCCCATTTGGTTCTAACAGTCCATTTAAACGGTCTAATACAGCTGGACTGCATAAATTTACATTATCAATTAATAACCAACTGCCATCATTCAAGCACTGTAATAAATAGTGAAAAAAAAATTAATCGACATATTTATTAGTTGAATATAATATAAACTGACCTTTACTAAAATACTATCAATCCACTCAAACTTTCCACCAGAATTTAAATTTCCAGTAGAACAAACACGTTCTCTGAGAGCTTTAAGTAAACAAAGAAATTCATCATTTACAAGTACATTTGCCACTTGAATTAACTTATCTATACGTTTTTTAAATAATGTTGTTTCAGATGCCATAGTGGTTACTGTATTATTGGAAACATCTAACAATATAATAAAATAATGCAAGTTAAATAAAACTACAACTTTTAAGTACATAACAAAGATATTCTTTTGTCTATATTTTACCAGTCATAGTCTTATATTCATTCCACAAAGTTAATATGGAAATGTAATCATTTTGACTACTTAAAAGTTGTTCACCAACTTCAATTAACATTTTATTTTCTATTCTCCTAGCAAATTCTTCAAGGTGTCTATTAAAGTCAGCCTAAAAAGTAGAAATATAAATTTAAAAAATGAAATTATTTTACTTCATTAATTTACATACTTGCTCAAATCCACCTAATATTTCCATTGTATCCATAGCGGCATTTACAGATAGTATGCGCAATTCGCATCCATATAATTGAGCAAGTGTTTTTATCACTGATGTTTTTCCACAACCGCTACCCACCTAAAAAAAACCACACAAATAATGTTTACCATTAAAATGATTTCTTAACTGTAAAAAAAAAAGTTATTTGGTAAATTTCAAACTGAAGCAACCATTAAAAATTATTTTCTACCCAATGCAATTTCCTAAATAAAGTAACAACAATTCTTGGCATTAAGAAAAGTTTTATTATAAATTCATAAATTACTTAATGAACTTTTAATTGTACTTAGTTTGAATTAATAAAAGAAGGATTTAGAATACCTCTAGATAATTCTACAATAGAAAGTATTTTATTTTATTTTACAAAAGTATATATTACCAAAATTGGCATCCAATTCATTTTCATACAAACAGCTAAAGAATTCAATGTATGAACATGTGACCCCAAAATCAACTTATTATTACTTAGATCAATTGGCATACCAATTGCACGTTTACGTGGTACAACAAATCTATTAAACATAACACCAGACGGAAATATTCTTAAGTAATCATATCTCTGCTCAGTAGTGGCAACCATTTTTCTTAGTGTATTGTGTACCTACATAAAAATATATTATATAAACAATTACAAATATAAAGATATAATTAGGTCAGGCAATTTTGAATTATTTTATGGTTTTTCAAATATATGGCTTAATCCAACAAAAACATACAACAAAGTCACATATACAGAACCATCCTTATCTATTAAAAATGTGATGTGGGAGGAGTATCTACTACCATTAGGTGGCAAGCTTCTGTTTTTCTACAATCATATTCTGTTGGTGGACATGCATCATGGGACAGATTATAAATTACAAAATCTATTATATGGCATGTGCTTCATGAAATTCATAATTAAAATATAATTATATAGTTTTGGTTTTGAAAAGGATTAATATTTTATTGTAATAAGATAAAAAATTGTCCTCAATTTTATGTATTTGAAGTGCAATCATACCAGACCTAAATATATACATATAATAAATTAATATTAAGTTTGATCATAGTTACTTCATTTTCCAAACTTTTAAGGCTTGCTGTACGATCAGTAAATATTAATGGTAAATGGTCTAAAATATTACATTTCAGTGTCAATGTTACATCAACCCAACGTAATATATCTCTTAGATTAATGTCCACGTTATACTTTTTACAAAAAGACAATGTAAATTTGACAACTTTTTGTAAATTTAATGGTTGAATCCTTGTAATTTTTGGTTCATAAATTGTATTCATTATCCTCACAATGTTTCTATAATTTAATGCATTTAAATGAACCTAAAATATAAAAATGGTTTAAATGGATTAATGTCATTAGAATTATTTATACAATTGAATTTATAATATATAGAATCATTTATTTAGTTACTTGGAGGAAACGATTCAAAAATGATTTTGGTAGTCCTTTTCTTGCTCCTCCTTCACTCATTGGATTCTGACAAGCAAATAATTTAGTTTTCTCAGATTCTATAATAAAAGTTCTACCAAGTTCGGGAATATATAATTCACCTCTATGATCAAGAACTGCATTTAAACCTTCAAGTACTGATTGTGATGCTAAATTTAACTATATAAATTAACATAATAAACACTTATTATTTATAATATTTACTTAAGTCATAAAACACTATTGTAACACAATCACTAATTTGTCTATTTATCCATATAATGAGTGTTATCAAGTAAAACAGTTGTTAATAGCAGAGGTCAGCAACTTGCAGCCCACAAACCAATTTTTTGTGACCCAGCTATCATAGATTATAAATATATTATACATAAACAAAAATAAGCTATACTCTATTCTAAAAGAGAATAATCAATTTGGCTGACCAATTTATGTGGCTTAGCTGCGCATCTCACACTAACAACTCGTAGTAATGAGCAGTATGCAGCCAATTTATATAGTTATAAAAGTTTGTACATGGTCCACAGGAAACGTTGGCTAGCAAGAAGGGGAATGGTATAATAATATGGCCTTGAGACGGCCACAGCCATCAATCTTATGCACAAAAGTGATTATTTTCATTAGGAATAGAGTAAAAATATGTTTGTATTATTGTGCTCATTATCTTTGATGTATAACCAGTACTTCTCAAATATATTCTTAAATACACAATTATTTAATTATAACTTAACAATGTTAGGTATAAAATGAGTGTGTAAATTATAATTAATTTTTGATGGTTTAAGTATACTATATTTTGGTTAAGTAAACAACCGTTATATCCAAACTTATTTCCTATTCTGATATAATTTTAATTTATTAACAAATACCTACTTATTAAACTAAAAACAAAAAAATTAATTTTTTGTGATCCTAAAAAATGGTTAAAATATTATTTTTGGATATTTGTATGAAAAATATTGCTGATTGCTACTTTAAAGATTATTTTGTTAACAGTATGTTAGTAATAGTTGACAAACAAATAAAAAAGTACAAATTTTGAAGAACAGATTAAAATATTATATCATACTTCATCTAATAAAATCCAATTTCCTTCTTTCAATGCTCTTAAAAATGGACCATCTCTCCATTCAAAACTACCACCATCGCCACCATCTGTAGGTAAATCTGCCCCAAATAGATCTGATACGTCTGTTTGTTCTGAGAGATTAATACGTGTCAACTTATGACCTGATGCTTTGGATACTGCTTGAATTAAACTTGTTTTGCCAACACCTGGGCTACCTTCTAACAAAATTGCTCGTTTCTCTATCTGCATGCACCGTAATAATCTTTTGACATTTGTCTTGGTAGTAGGAGCGTCAAATGAAAATGCACCAACTGGTTCTACTGGCATGTTACCTATTAGCGAATATTTACAGAAAAAAAGTATTTGAGATTTAAAGTACATAATATGTATAATATATGTATATAAATATAATTAATACCGTTAGGTATGTAATATCCATCATATCCAAACCATTCTGGCGGACAGTTTGATGCATGGAAATCATTTAATTTTTCAAAAATTTCAATACCTTCGATTAAAGATTTAGGATAATTTTTAGTTAAACTGTCTTTTAAAGCGTATTTAATGGCTTCATCATACCTAGAAAAATATTTAAATTAATATTAATATTAATATAAATTAAAAATAAAAACTTACAGATGGTTTATCGTGTTTTTCTTGTCTAGAAATGTCATAGATGCTCCTTCCTTATAAAAAATAAAAAATGCCCGAATACTATTATAATTTATATTATCGCTTGGTATTTGGCTCATCATTGATTCAATAAATTTTACCCAAATTAAATAGTCTCTGATGGTTACGTTCAACTGTAAGTAACTATGAAAGCAGTACATAATATGTAAGAAACAAATATTACAGTATTCAAAATTTCAATTAAATTAATATATATAATTTAAAACTATAAAATAAGTAAGAAAAAAAAATTCCAAAAGCATTATTCTGCATTTACAGTCTTTGTTTGTACAGAAACAAAATGTGTGTTTTTAAATCAGTTAGTTTGCAATTTAACATGTTGTGCCAAGGACACTTTTATAGCCTTATATTCAAAAAGTACATGAAAGTCGTTAAATTACTGAAGATGCATCAGAATATTAGAGAGGACTAATGCACCATTCATAAAACCTTTGAATTATTTATTATTAGTTCTAAAATAGTTAATATTTTTTAGAAATTAAATCATTTATATTTTATAAAATTAAATTACTAATGATATGAGCTGAGATTCCGATATATTGCTTTCCAAAGTTAGCTTTGTGATACTCATTTTATAACAAACTTTTCATGTATTTTTTAATCAGAATAAAATATGTTTTCATTTTTTCATTTTTTAATGGCATTCAATGGTTTTCAAGGGATTTCAAGGCATACAACACTAAGGTCTAAATGTTTTATATAAAATGTCTACTCTAAAAAAGTAAATTTGTAACGGGCTAAGGTTTTTTTTACCTAATTTTAGTATTACTAACCAAATAATTACATATACTGAAATTATAAAAATTGCTTACGTTTTTATTTCTTCAGTAATTTTTAACCAGTTAACAAAATCAACCATCGATTTACTCAAAAACAAACTGTTATCATTAGATATCAAAAAGTTGTGATAAATAATTTGAACAAGATCATCATTATCAGAGCAACTCTCACACCAAATTTCTGTTAAGCGATTTCTAAGTGCTGGCGATAACTAAATCCATTAAACATCAAAATATAAATAACAAATTTCATTTCAATGTTTATTAATGTTATATCTACTATTTTTTTCTTTAACATACTTCTTTTTTGCCATAATCCCCTCCGGGGTTCATTGTACCAACAAAACAAAACTCTGAGTGTGCAACAATTTCTGATTCACCATTATCATCTCCAATTTTTTCAGTAAGTAAAAGTTTCCTTTCAGGTTCTGGAAAACAAACAATGTATAGTTAATTGTCTAATACTATTTTTTATTAATTAGGTACTATTTTGAAATTTATCAAAAACTAACCCAACAATGAATTAAAACGTTCCAAAACACTATCATCAGCCAAAGAAATTTCATCAGCTAAAAACATATGGCCATGAGTAATTGATTCAATTAACGGTCCATCAACCCACTCAAAAAGCCTCTGATCACTATCTTGCTCTCTATTTCTAACAGGTCTTAATCCGCCAAGAAAGTCTGAACTTTCAGTATGCTGATGGCAATTAACAGTTAATAATTTTTTTTCATTGATTGCAGCTATCATTTGACACACTGTTGTTTTACCACAGCCCGTTTCACCAACTAATAATATGGGTTCGTTGAACTCAATAGCTTTACCTAATATAAAAACAAATAATAAGTATACATACATAAATACCATAAATATGTTATTTATAAACTATAATATACTTACAAGCAAGTACCACCATTCGTCTAATATTTTTGGACATATAAACATGTTCAAATCCAGGAGGCTGTGTTTCTATTTTTTTAAGGATATGGCGAGTTATTGGAGATGTTTCATCATTTACTAAAACAATTTAATTACATTTTTAATACAGAAATATGAAAATATAATAATTGATGAAAGTATCTCACATGTAAATAATCTATCTAAAGACAGTGAACATTTGAAATGTTTTTCTAATATGTGTAATATAGTTTTTTCCTCTTCTGGTTTACGAACTTTAGAAGCTAATACCAAAAAACCTAATAAAAAAGAATTTAAAAAATGTAATAAAAAGTGGGAAAAAATAATTTTATTGTTACTAATTTTTCACCTTCATCTATTAAGTGTTGATTCCAATCATAGTTATCTGATTCCTTTGCCAAACGATATCGTTCACCCCATCTGAATAAATCTCTTAGTGTTATAAAACCGTGTTTTCCAGCAAACGCAGCACTTCCTTTTCGTGTTGATTGTAAATCTTTCATAACTGATATTACCTTTTTAGCATACGACAAAGGGATTTCACAGCGTTGAAATAATATTGTTTCTAACTCATCGGCTGGAATCTCATCAAAGTGCATTTCAATAAAGCGGTTTTTGAATGCTCTTGATAATATCTAGAAATAACAATACAAGTCCAAAATCAATTATTTTCCGTAAAAATAGAGTTTATTATCATAATCATTCCTTCAAAAATATTATTGAATTAACATGCATATTATAATATATAAAACACTTTTCATATTATGATATTACCATTATTCTTAATGTAATAAGTGATAGACATTTATTTTAACATAAATAAAATTAATACTATTATGTTTATTTTGTTGATGCATTTTTATATACTAACTGTATAATTTTTAAACAATTGTGAAAAAAAATGCAACCATATTTTGGCATATAATGAGAAGTATAAATCAAATCTAATAATTTTGAATGATAATTTTAAACCAGTCATCAAGTCTTTGAATATATTTGTATTAATTTCGACTGTAATTAACTTATATTCTATTTATTTTCCTGATACTTATTTAACAAGCCTTAATATTTTAATAAAAACTACAGTACTTGGAGTTGAATAAATAATTATGAACTAACTTTACGACCACCATATAAACCCGGAGGATTTTGTGTAGCAAATATCCTAAACCCAGGATGAGCTTTAATGGTAGTTTGTGTTTCTGGTATAAATAATTCACGATTGTCATCTAATACACGGTTCAAAGCTTCTAACACGTCGGTTGGGGCCAAATTCAACTCATCTAATACAATCCAATGACCTTTTCTCATTGCTTCAACCAGAACACCTATAAAAATGAACATAGTTTAAAATTGAGTTAAGATAATATTAATTAATAACTAATATAATTATAAGGGTATAAATGGGCAGAATATCGTGAAGCAAGGACACTAGTCGCCAACCGAATTTGGTGCGGAACTGATTGACTGATAGATAACAACTTGGAAGTTCTAAGCAATATAATTCCACAGAATATTATCAAAAATTAATTGAATATTAATTCAACAGAATAACTCTTACAAAACCAATGTACTAATATTCATTAATCATTACTAACCTTCTTTAAAAACTAGCTGACCAGTAATAGATTGAACAGAATATGAACCAATATACTCTTGTAAATCCGTGTGTTCATGGTTATTAATTCGTACTAAAACATTACCAGATGCTGCTGCTAAATAAGTGATTAGACTTGTTTTTCCAACACAAGTATCACCTTGAATTAGGACTGGGAAGCAACTCAATGAAACAGCTCGAACAAGATCACGTAAATTCTTTTTAACACTATTTGTTAAAATATACTGTAAAATATTTAAATTTTAATTAAACATATCAAATTTTAAGTTCTATGTCCATACTTTTTCAGCAGTTGAAGGTTCTAATATTCCTTTTTGAATCCAATAACCTTCAAAATGAATAAAAGATTCTGTTTTGGTTAAAGGTTTTGGAATAGGCTGATTAATAACTCCTTGAATCAATTTTTCACCAAATATAGTAATAGCTATTAATGACTCAACACGTTTATGAGAGGAACTATCCAACTGAGTAAGGAAACTTAGGCAGAAAGATTCATACAACGATCTCTGAGCAGATTGACATGGATTTGAAGACGCTATAGATAATGCACGGCAATAAGTTCTCAAACTGTAATGAGGTTTGTGCCCTGTGCCATCAACTAAAAAGTTTTCAGCTTCACGTCTGGCAATTAAGTAAAATTTAGATATAGCATTTAATTTTTGAGGAGAGTAGTCTGATAAATAACAAGCTGTTAGAGTAATTAAATCAGAACGATCTGTTAACTCTTCAACAAAAAATTCTGTAAATCTGAAAACCAAAAATAAAATAAAATAAATATAATAATAAATCACAAATTAATAATTTAATAGACAGTACCTGTTTCTTATGCCTGGAGGCAAGTCTTTTTTTCCCACATCTGTAGCCGGATTCATAGCAGCCATTAATCTAAAATTTGGATGTCTAGATATAGGTTTAGAATCAGTTTTTTCATATATAGTCACAGTTCCATCAGATTCAAGTAAACTTGATAAGCATTGTAATGTTTCAGCTGAAGCAAGGTTTATTTCGTCTAATAAAACCCAATATCCTAAAAAAATATAAAATAAATTTATGTTGCTATGGGTTTAAATATATTATGTACTGCACCACCTTCTTTAACAGCTTGTATAAGACTTCCTTCTACAAAAGCAAAAGCCATTGCAGTCTGACAATGTTTTAATTGAACTTCAAAACGTTTTAATTTTTCATTTAACTCCAACCAAGATTTAACAGGTTTATTATTCTTTGTGTTTTTGTTTATAGCTTTTTGTAAAACATGTTTCATTAATTTTATCAAATTAGTCCACTCACGGTTATTAAAACAAGTCTAGACAAAAAAAAAAGTAATTATTAATTTAGCAATATGATAGATTATGATAGTTAATTTACTGATATATGGCCCAAAAATTTTGTATTTTGTTCAATATTAAACTCTGCTCGAAAAAGACTTTCAAACTCTTCTCTAATTGGTTTGATAATAATCTTTAATTCAACTGGTTTATATCCTCCAATGAGATCAACACTATCACTTTGTTGATTCATATTTAAAACTGTTAATTTATTTCCTGTATGTTTTGCTAATAGTTGAAGTGTTGATGTCTTTCCTGTACCAGTTTCACCAACAAGCAACACAGATTCTTTAGTAGCGATTGAACAAGCAATTCGTTCCAAAAGACAAGAAGATGAACGTGTTAAAGCAAACTTTGAAGTATTTGATCTGAAAAAATATAAATACTATGAAACATGTCTAATATAGTACAAAATATAATCAAAAAAATTGGTTTGACAAATCACACAAAATGAAGAAACTAGAGGGGTTTATTTTAAAAGCTATATTTATTTTTTCTGTACTTAGAAGGGAAAATTAATTATTTTTTTTTAAGTATATATGAATCTAGATTTTTATCTTGAACGTTTTTTTTTACCTGCATTTAATTATTAAAAATAATTAAGCAGACTCTAAACTCAAGATATCAATTTTTTGGGGAAGAAAACATCAAAACAATAGACAGTATCATCCATATTGGCTGAATATTTAAATTACATTCATTTTAGTGTCATGGAAAAGTTCCATATATTCATATGTACTAAATGATTAGTTATGACAATATCAGGTATAACTACAAAATACAATTTAGGGACTATATAAATATATATATTTGGATGTAATATAGCGACCGTAAAATATTGTTATCAGATGTAACTGTCAAATATTATTGATACGATTAATTAATTGCATATGTCTTTAAAATCACTACCTATTAACATCATGAAAATATGTGGGATAAAGTCATTCATATCTATAATGGTATTTTAGTATTGTTGAGGCTGTGTTAACGGTTTTTGGTGTAGTTTAAAATGTTAACTATTAAATTAAATGCAACACTTATAATTAGTATGTTACTATTCTTTAGGTAAATAATATGGAATTTTAAATGTATATAGTTTAAACAAAATAATAATAATAAGCATTTTTTGGTTATATTTAGTATGTGTAAATTAATAAATCAACTAAATAAAATAAATACAATTTGGGTATAACGGCATATTTTTAACGCCCCTCTTGAAGTCACCATATAATCAAACCACTGTAATTTATTAACTTATACACAACAATACTTCTATTATTACAAAATGTAAACATTGAATTCTTACATATAGTTGTCTGTTAAAAAAGAACCAGTGCGAGGTAATGTAACTCTGCCTGCAATACAGTGTTTCTCATCAAGTACAACTGTTGGTTTATACTCATTTAAAAAAAATTCTGCTTTAGTTTTCACAACACCAACTAAAGAAGCAACATGACAAGCAAGTTCAAGTCTTGTTTCTAAAATAAATAAAAAAAATAATTAAAATACAATTCTACGCAATACATTAAATAAATAACTAAATTAATAAAACTAGAATTGATACATTGTTTTCAATAAAATATCAATAAAATACTTTAAATGTATTTAATTTGTGTTCTCCAGCCCACGCGATAAGTAACCCCCCCCCCCATCCACTTAGAGAAACTGGTGGTATGCGTCAACTCAAACCCATAGTGGTCTTTCGTGCGATAGATTAATAATTATTTTAATAGATAAAAGGTTTTATTTAAGAAGACACTCACTTTTTAAGGGGTTTGATATAATCAAATTAAATGACATTTTGATAAGAATTAAAATTGTAAATCTTAAATTTATTTACATATATTGTAATTCAAAGCATTTAAAAATGTTTAAGCGTTCCCTTATCAATACCAACAATGGTTGAGTAATAATAATATTATATAGAAAAATAGTAACTTGCAGGTAAACTAACAAATAGGTATATTTATCAAATTTTCACACTAAATAGAAGAGAACAGATATACTGTGTTGTAATGTTTTATTTTTTAACATTGATACTTACTTATTAGTTATAAACAAATAAAAAAACAACAAAACAACAAACCTTTACAATTTAATGTTTTAGATTGCATAAAAAAAAGATAAAAAAATTGGTTTATCTAAAATAGTAATTCCCAACCTTTTTTTACTCAATGCCCCTTTGATTTTCAAAAATCTCCACTGTCCCTTTCCGTGACAAATTAAAAAAAATTATAATTTCCCCATGTGGGGATTCATTGAATTCAAAACTATGAATAAGTAAATCCCACACAATACCATTTTCATGGATAAATTGCAGGTGGTGTGGCGTTCCTCTTATTACTTTATGGATATCACAACACTAAAAACAAGTTTGCTTAGATTTAAAGTATCTTATTATCTAAGAAATATGGTGGGGCCCATACTTTAACACTAATTATTCAATGAGATACAGGAGTTTAAAAATATGTGTTGATGTCATAAAGCCGAAGCCTGACTGGCAGTGTATATTTTACGTATAAAAGTGTTAGCACGACAATGTGATTGTTAAAGATAATGTTTATTTTTATTTTTATTATGTAACATTGAGTGGTTTTTAGTTTATGGCACTGGTGTGGTTATAATTTTAATATACTTTCTAGTATTTCATAGCAAATAAAACTATTAAATTTCGTACAATTTGGTTAATGCAGCAATATGATGGGAGTCGCAAACTCAATTTTAAATTAACCCATCATCTTAAGCACATAATTATACTTACTTAGGATTATGAAAAAAACAAATTTGAAATACTATTGTAAGTTATTAAAACCATTGTATCAATTAAACTACTTTTACATGTAAAATATAGGCGGCTGCTCACTCGTCTGCTCTATAACGTCACATCAACAACTCTCGTTATCTCATTAAAACAATTATTTAACCTTGGATATTTATCAAAAGGTTTTTCATTCTTTTGACTACAATAATACACCAATAAACTTAAAATTTAAAAAAATATGTTGTGATGTCTTTTAATGATACTAATTAATTATACTATATTTTAAATTTGTAATATATGTACTTGGATTTGCAGCACTACAGCAAAATATGTCAATTGCATCTTGGATTACTTTTAAAGCTGATTCACTTGATGTCACATCATAATCTTTAACAATCCTTGCACACCATTTCATCAAATCTCTCGTAGAAGTTAATCTTCCATTTCTTTTTAAACTCAATATAGCATCACTATTATGAAATCCAGCAGAAAATAATAAGAAAACGTCAATGATTTTTGGGGCAATTGTCTTTAATATAGGGAACTGAAAAAACATTTTTTTAACAAAATATAATATTAATTTATAGTTTATATATAATAAAAATGAGTAAAATTGAAATTTACCTTAATTTCAATGACTTCAATTAGTTCGTTTTTGCTAAGTGGTTCAACATTTATTTGGATATAGTGTTTTCCTAATAAATCTGTTGCAATATTTTGTTTATGATAATAACCACTAGTAGTAGTTATAACTCTTTGAGTGAAGAACAGTTGAAATCCAGTAGCTGGAATAAGTTGATCTCTAAATCCAGGAACAGTTAGCGATCGACTTTCTACAAGAGAGACGAGAACAGCTGCTAAATCACTAGAAGCTGAATCAATATCTTCAAGCAATAGCCATTTTCCTTCAATTACAGCCTAAAAATTAAAACAGGGTAAAAGATTTTTTTTTTTAAATGTTTTTATAATATTAAGTTTTATTTGAGTGATTCTTGAATTATTTCATACTGGTATGAAATAATAATAATAACCCTTACACAATAAAAATACATTGGTAAAAGATAAATATTTTTTATGTTAATTCGAGCTAATAATAATGATAATATATGTAATAAAACTCATATCAACAAACCTTTGTTAGCGCTCCTGGCTGCCAAACAAATTCTCCAGGTATGTCTGTGCAATGATATGATCCTAACATCATCTTAGAATCAGTTTCATCACCCAGTTGAACAGTAAGTAATTTTTCATCGGTATGTCCTATTTGCATATTAAACATAAGCTTTACTATTAGCTTAACAATAACATTTATAATTTATTTGTATGATATGCAGGATCAGCCCAGAACAAAAAAAAAACCATAATATAAGCTGTTAAACAGTCACAAAGTGTTGTCGGAAGTTAAATTTAATGCTAAAATAAATTCTTAATGCTTTAACATACATTGTTTAACTGTGTTTTATCTATCTATTATAATTTCGTACATTTCAACATTGTCAAATGAACTGTTTCATGATTACCCAATGGAATGATTGAAGTTATTTTTAGTAAAATAATCTTCTAGTAAAATCCCAAGTCAGATAAACTAATAATAAATTATTTTGTCAAATGCTGTTATAATATACATAAACTTTGGACAGTATAAAATATAATACAAAATATATTATCTTTTTTATTTTTAAAAGTTTATTATAAGAAATAATTAATGTTTAAGATTATGTTTAAGATGAAATTTATATATTTTCTATTTTATTAAAATTATTTACAATCTATACAGTACAGTAAGTATAATGAGTAAATATTATTGTAATGGTTAGTGACAGGAGGTTAGCATTGGGCAGGCACTCAGCAGTGCCGCCGACCTGGAAACCTAATGGCAAAATCATTATAATATATGATAGTATATCAATTTTTACGATGATTAAATTTTTTTTATTGAGTTATGAGTATATAAAATAGCGTAGTTTTAAATGTTAATAACGCACTTAAAAACTGAATTATCATAAAATACTGATACACAAACACAGATGTCAGATAATGTTCTTAACATTAAGTTTTATAATAGTTGATTCACTCTAATTCACACTAATGAAGATAAATCTCGAGCTAAACATAAACTTTTGAGCGTACATTTACCATAATACACACTTGTAAGACAGAAACAACAAATGTGGGTATATTTTCCTCTTAATATAAAATATCAAAAACATTAGTATAAGTTATTATATATTATTATTATTATTGTATACTAAAAAAAATAATTTATTGAACTGTACAAACCAGTAATATTTGCTAAATAATGTACTAAGGCACTTTTGCCACTCCCAACAGGTCCAACTAAACAAGCTACTTTTCCTGCTGAGACAGCTAATGATAGGTTTCTTAAATTTTGTTTTGTAGTATTGACAAGTATAAGATCACCAGGCTATACAATTAATATTTTAACATATTAGTAAATATTTATTTATGTTCAATATCTTAGATTTACGATGTTATACCTGTTTTGGAGGTCCAACTATGGACAGAGATATTTCTTCAACAGTTGTGTACTGGTCTGGGTCTGGTATATATGATTTTAAATAGTCTTTATTATTTGAATTGGACCTTAAGTTGTATTTTAGCATATTTTCTTCATTGGTTTTTTCATCCATATGAAGTAAAACCAGATATTTTTTTTCTAATTCAGTCAATTGCAATATTATTGACATGCACTGACAAGCCAACCTTAAAAATAATAAAATAAAATAAACACATTTTTTTTGTAGTTATAAGAACAATAACTTACCAGACAATATATTTGTCATTGTGATTCAAGTAACAATTGGCAAATTCTGACCAATCCCAAAGATTACGAAAATGTTCAGCTGCCAAAGTTAATGAACGTAAAACATCTTCAACAATTTTTAAATCTGTATCGGCCATTTTCATTTTTTTAGCTATTGATGGTGAATTGTTAATCCAAGGAGGTGGATGTTGAGAGTAATAATCTAGTATTATTCTAAAAATATGTTTAAAAAATAATTAATTAACTAACATTATCAGATGACTAAGCTGAAAAATATGTAATAATTTATGATTTGCAAATAAAAACTAAACTGTTACATTAAAATTTTTTTAATGTATCAAGATTTAAATTAAGTAGGTTCAGTGAAACTCTAAACACCGGACAGCCGAAGTCACTGAAATTTTGTAGTTGGTTCCCAAGAAAATGTTTGCTATTTATATCTGTTTGAAGAGGAAACACTGTATTGATATATGTATAAACCAATAATATTGTAAAAAACAACTTTAATATATTTTTTTTGTGTGTTTAACATTGGTAATATATCCTACCAAGATTTATAATGACTCGTTCTTAGAATACCTACACAAAGAATTATAATTCCAGAGAAAATAATGGGCAAAAAATATTACACTTAAATGATTCAATTTAACTTAAAAATCTTAAATAAGTAGGAACGACAGCTCTAGCCAATAAAATATAATATAATAAGAGATATAATATCACATACCTACCTAAACAAAAATATATTTTTTTAGATTAATTATGATGGTTATCATGTTGACTGTGTAATGTCCTTCTGCAAATTTCACCCAGTGTGTATGATAAAATAAACAAATCTTTAAAAAATAAATAAATAAACTGCCCTTAACAACGTATGTTACTTACGTACGATACATATTTAAAAACATGCGTTTAATCCACGCAAAAGAATAATAAAATAACATTTAGCCATCCAAAGGGAATTATAAAACATTTATTTTAAATCTATATTGGACGCCAAATAGCATCAAACGTGTTGCTGATTGATCCTCATGACGCTAAATGGCATCAGTATGCATTGAACGTGTTAAGGGCATAATATGAAGATAATGTTTATTAATTTATTTTATTAAGATTAAATTACGACTCTTAGAAGTTTAGAGCCATTTATGTACATTTTATTAAAATTGTTTGCCCATACATGAATAAATAATAGACTAACACAAGAATAAAACACTGTTTAACAGGCACATTACAAGAACTCGTTTAATTTTGCAACCCTGGTGTCTTCGGGGCATTTATTTCAAAAGTATGTATAGGTAGTTCATATTGATGCAACCAATTAAAAAATGTTTAATGGTTTTAAAGAAAATCTGATTTCTACTATTTCTAATTTAGTTCAAAGGATCAATACTTAATTTATGAAACATTTGGAGCATATTACTGATTGAAAAAACAAATTGGATTCTTTGCCACTCTGTTTGAAACAAACAGATATTAATCATATCTCAAACGATAAATATTATCTTTTTTTCAAACAGCTAAATAAACCATGTATAAGAAAATGAGAATAAAGATGCATTAATAGGAAAACTATTCACAAAGGAATGGATATTATGAATAAAACACATACTAAATAGTAAAAAAAATATTCGTCACCTCAACTCGTCCACGGCTAATATATCGGGCTTTTCTTGGCCCATCACTTCGGGCTTTTCTTGGTCCATCACATAAAGTTCATCAAACGCGAAATAATCAAAACCATACAAAGGTAATAATGCAGCGTAATCATTTACTTCACGTACAAAAATTGTAATAACAAAAACTTTTGAATTAATGAACACGCCGTATTGAGCATCGGCCGAAATGCAGGAAAATGACGATTGACGATCACGAAATACACGTGAGTTACATGATGATCAACAAAATATGAAGTTATAATCGGAATACGAAACTTGAAAACGTTATGACTGTAGTTAGCGACGGACCTATGAGAGATCATATGTATGCCTCCATAGCAGGTTAGTATTTTAGGTTAGGTTTGTTCATTATCTTATCACAGACACTGATGGACATAACATGTAATATTTATAATAAGCATTAAGAGTGATTGAAGACTAAATAGAATACTTTAGATTATTCTCGTAGATTATATACTATGGGCGGAGCCATGTCCAAATATTTGAAGCACATATAAGCGACGAGTTGCTGGTTAGCATGTATACATATATATAAGTGAATAGACCGTGGAAGTGCTATCTGCCCGTTCATGTGTATACTCGTCGCGTATTTATACGAATAACTACATTTCTGATTTCATTTACGAATTCATTAGTGATGACAAGTGATAGAAGTGGTTAGGAGTGATAAATATGTAACGAGTTACTTGAGCAGTTGAGCGTGTTCAGAAAACGCATCTTAACCAGCATTCTATATTATACTTGTCCATGTTAACCGGCTACTCGTCGCTAAAATGTGTTTCAAATTGAACACAGATGGTGTTAGCTTATTTTAATCTGTTAGCTAATTCTTCTCAATTTTCAGTATGATCAGTAGGTAATTATATAAAATAAAAACATTGTGCTTGTGATTCACCATTCATGAACACACTCGACTCCACTAAATAAAGTAATGTTTAAACTGAGAAAGAGCTCTAAGCTATTGTATTTGGTAATAGAGGTTTCATCACTTTCATTAACTATCTAGAATACTTCATACTTGTATGGTCAAATTATCAAAGTTCAAATTAATCATAAGCCACTCATTTCAATAATTATAAAGCATTCAGTTCCCACTTGATAACAAAGATTAATAATTAGTTTATGATTTTTATTTTAACAGTTTATAAATGTACTTAATAAAATATTGATTTTAAAATATATCAATACCTACATAATTTAAACAGTTAATTTAATGTATTATCGGACTGGATCACCAGTTCAAATAGGCAATAGCTATCATCAGTATCAAGTAGGTATCAACTTCTCATATATTTTAATAGATTTTTTTTTATGATTTCTGTTTTGTAAGATGGAGTATGTTAAAACCACTTACCTATTGATTGGTTTGATAAATATGTTGTTTGTTATAGGGCAACATTTATTAAAACATGCATAATATAGGTAGGTATCTTCATAATTTTTTATAGTGTTAAAAGGTTAGACCTTATTCATTTTGAAACAAAAAGAGATTTGAACTACAAAAATCCTGTTATTAAAAAAACTACTAAAATAAAATAAATAAGATAAGAAAAATTAATTAATAAAAAATATAATTGTAATTAAAGTAATTTATATATTGAATAAATTACATCGACTATTTAAGAACACAGACTTTAAATACATTAAAATACTATTAATTTGTTTGTGTTATTTGTTTTAATGTTTGATTTTAGTTAACAATCTAACATTTTTTTTATTTGTATTAAATGTACCTAACATTATTTTTTAAAACTTAACAACAAACAACTTATAGATAAATGTGTGGTCAAGTAGACAAAGGTAACCAAGACCTAACATAAATTGAATCAACTGTACTTTGCTCAAATCAGTTAATGTGTCAAAAAATGTATCGTTGGGTAAAACAAATTAAAATGTAATTTATTGAGAGATATATTTACCATAACAAGTAGTATAAAAAATAAATAGGTACCTACCTATAAATTATAATTTATATGTTGGATTTGGAGTGTACTTTGATAGTCTCTATTATAGCCATCTAGGGTACACACTACACTTGGTAAAACAATTATTTGACATCTAAAATTCTTAAAAATTGTGTTTTATTTGAGTATTTTTTTACATCTTACTTATTTACTTAAATAATAAATTACAAAAAACTTAAAGGATGCAGCCAGAGGCATGATTTTAAAAGTTGTATGCATTCCATAAGCCATACAATACAGATGTACTTTATATTTTACATATTTGTTACTAAAAATGTTTGACACTTTTGTAAAATAAAAAACAACATATAACACAAAATTCTTGAATAGACCTATGAAAGTGATAAATTATGTTATAGGTACCTAATGATTTATTTATATTTTTTATGTTATTATAATTTGTCATGACTACTCATTTATATGTTTTCATAAGACATATTTTCTTAGTTTTTTAGAAAAGTTTAGTTAGGTTTTGAAGCATTTTTAAGTTTTTGAAACAAAATATGAACTTTAAATTTTATTGAAGATTCTTACACACAGATATAATTTTACATAAATATAAAATATTATAAATTAGGTACTCATATTTTGTATTATATTTTCGGACAATAATTGAAATTTTAAAAGCTGATGAAATCTAGGCAATCTAGGTATCTGCATAACTTTTTTTTAAATTTATACTAATTCTACTAAGTATTAATACATATTTAAAAAAATCAAAATACACTTGTGTAATACCTATTTTTTACTAAATCTAAGTCATTTTTATAATCTATTTTTTGGGATTTTTTAGGGCATTAAAATCCCAGCCCTAGTCATAAATCAAAACCAGTCATCCGGAAACTTAAATTATTTATTCGCTCTATATTTTTACTCATATACTCTGGTATTTCTCTATTATTTTGGGACAAAATTGATTTATTTTATTTTTAAATTGTGTACAGCTATTACTGGCTACTGCACTTCCTAAATAAAAACAGAAACACTAGTCCTAAAACAAAGTACCTAGGTAAATTATATAAAGTCGGCTTGGGAGAAGCCATAAGTATATATCAAAAAGCATACTACAACGTTTCACGTTTCTCGATAACCTGATATTATTCTCGGATATTATAGTTTAAACTTTATAATATTTGTATAAATTATAGCGTATATTTATATGGGAAATTACTAAAACTATAAAACATTTTTTGAAGGAAAAGAAATCAAATTTGTACCCAAATAACTTAAAGCCGAAAACGGGCTGGCCTCTAAGCCAACTATTATTCGATAATCAATATTCGTTGAGCGTGGCCCGCACCGCCCTTCACCATTAGTAGAGTACTGTATATTTTATTGGTGTATGAACGGTTACTCTTTATTCTGTTGTGGATAAGTTAAGAGCACGATTTAAAAGTACATATTATTAAAGACGTGAAGTGTAAAGTAAACGTAGTAAATTACGATGCGGTAACATATTTGAAATTTTTTGATAACAATAAAATACGATTCGTATATTTTACGCCCATTATAAAGGTACGATAGAAAAAAGTTATCACTCGATATCAGCCTGAAATCCATGATAGTGTGATTACTGATTTCTATTTCAACAAATTTTTCTACCGAATGTCGATGATTGTTCGTAGTTCGTATTTACTACCTATTTGATGGTTGATACTTCGGTGTTCGGTAGTCAGTACGTAACTGCGTGATTACGACATTAATTACGATTCATTAGGTAATAATAAGTCGGATGTGTGTACTAATAATAGTGGAACGAAACGAAATTCATAATTTAAATTAAATGTGTTTGCGTGCACTGTCGCAATTATTAATCAGTTCATTACATTTTGGAAACCGCTCATAATATACATAACACCATTATAATGGCCGTGGACAACTTGAAACAGTTTGTTTTCCGCAACAAGGAAGTTCTCATGTTTATAGTGGGATTTGGAGTGATGCACATCGGCTGGTACAACTTGCAGCGTAACAGTACCATAAATAAAGCAATAGCAGCGTCTCGCGATAAAGAAACTATTAAGGTAAGCATTGCTGGACTGAGTTGTATTTATATAACTCCTTTTGATGTAACGGAGTGGTGCACACATGTCTGGCATGTATATTATTTAAAAATATACCTACTCTGTTACTTAAAGCAGTCTGGAGTCTGTGTGTCATAATTTGGAACAACTCCAGGAACATTTATATTTTCATAGCTTTTTAAAGAATAATTTATAAGTATTAGGTACCTATCTATTATATAAATTAGTGTGTATTAAATTGTTCATAGTAGGTATTTAATAAAAATAAATACCTAGTTGTAATAAGTACTGAATTAATTTCAAAGAAATAAGGATTCTGTTCAGAATAATGAAGTTAGTAAACAATAATTTGTTATCATTGTCCTATTGATCTTTACAACATTACCCAATTATCGCAATACTTATTTGTTTTCAATATGACATCATTATGATTTATATTTTATACTTTTTACTACCAATACAATCTACCTATATAATATTAATATACATACTGTTATAACTTCTAGGTACTTTTAATTCATTTTTAATCATTAAAGATAAGTACCTGTTAAGTTCATTCATTTTACTATATGAGGTAATATGAGTGACCTACCGAGATTCCATCTGTTTAACCCAAGTGGCAAAACTCGATTGCTTATTTTAATTTTAATGACATTGTTTTACTCACAATACCTAACTAATAAACATAGGTACACATATAAATAACTAAATAAAACAATACATATAATATGATAAATATATACTGAACAGAAAGTGAATATAACACAGTATTTCATTTTCAAAAATTGTATTTGATTGTTTTGTTCTCACCTACTCTGACAGTTTTAATTTTTTGTCATGTTTCTACTTGGTCTTTGTTTTTTTTTTTAAAGTTCAATATAGGTACCTAATCTTAATTATAATACATAGGTAGTAGTATAAAATATGTGATTTTTAATTAGGTATACATGTTTACTTTCTTTATTTTTGACCAAGTAAGTAAGTACCTATAGTAAGTAATTGAAATGAAAAAAGTCCGAATTTTTATACTTTAAGAATTTGTGTTAAATAGAAAAATAATAAAAATATAACTCAGTAATGATGAGTTGGTGGGTAATTATAAGCTAGCTTTTGTTTAAAATATTAATAAAAGATCCGATATCACATCCATGTGGTATAACCTCGAGTATAACAATTTGAATCCACAAAAACGTTCGCGTGAACAGTCCCAAAATTTCTATTTTTTAACTTTTCTTCTTATGATAGCTAAAAAATTGGTTGATAACTCATTAAAAAAGGATTATCAAGTAGTTAAAGCTAAATAAACTCCCAATAAAATTTTTTTAAATTTTTTTTTTAAAGATCTGTAGTGAATTAACTTTTAAAGATAAAGTTCTGAAAATCTTCACTGCACCTCTCCTAGCCAAGTGAATCTAATTAGACCCCAAATAACAAAATCCGCTCTCCCGTTTCAGAGAAATATCTCACTAAATGAAAATGAACATCATTTTTTTTTATATAATGCTAATTGGTTCAATTTCTAAAACAGTTTTTAAAATATTCATATTAGGTACACTTTTCATTATCAAGTTTAATAAATAGGTAGGCAATTTAATAAATAAAACAAGCAAAATGACTTTAATACCTCTTAAATTCAAAACAGGTATATTCAACCTACTGGTTACTATATTCTACTATAATCTAATATCTTCTCAATAAATTAATTTGCAATTAATAATTTTCTTAAAATACAATTTTAATTTCATCATATTGTAAATATTACATACAGTTACTGAATTTCTTAAAATTAAAAATTAAGAAAGTTTACATGCCGATCTCTGGTTTGGCAAGTGTTTTCTTGTTCTTTATCTTGTATAATATAGTAATCTTGTTTATTGTAAATTTTCAGTAATTTTTTTCTGCATTTTAAGAAAAAATACAATGAGATAATTTTTAATTTTTAAAATTATCAATACCTTCAGAAGTTTTTGGATTTTCACAGAGTAGTATCTAGCATCTACTTAAAAAATTTTCAAATTAATAAAAAACATCCTTAATTCAAATTTAAATTTGCTAGTAATGGTATAGCTATACATCAGTGGTTCTTAAATTGTAGTCCGTGGTCATGGGTCCGCATAGGCTCTATCTAAAAATAAAATATTAAATTTTTATGAAAAATTATGTGTAATAGAAATAATTTTCAATGTGTATGTTTTTATGTACCTACTTATATGACTTGTAGTATAAAATGAGTATAAAAATATTGATTATGAACATGATATTTCGTATAAAAAAATGTATTCGAAAGAAAATTGATAGGGAGTCTGCGATTTCTAAAAGTCTTCTATCAGGGGTCCATGTTCACTAAAAGTGTAAGAACTGCTGGTATACATATTACACGTAGGTCTACAGCTACATATTTTTATAAAGATAATAAGGTTACAAACATTTTTTCAAAATAAAAATTTTAAATGTCCCAATAGTATACCTAAGTAACCAACAATTAAAAATATTAAAATCTAAATATTACATAATTTGTAATATTGAACTTCCTAACTGAAATTTTATTTTTCTTTAATTATTCTAAATTATTATTATTTAAAGAAATTCTAGCTTAGGTTGGCTATGAGAGCTTAGCTATGTTATTTCCATTACTTATCTTCTACCTACCTTTTATTTATAACTTAATTTTCTTGTTCAGAATATTTTAATTTATATGAATTTATTAGAATTTACCAGACTTTACCAAGTTTTTCCTCATACACACCTGCCATCTCCAGACATTGCCAAGTATCACTTCTAAATTTAAAAGCTTACAAATACTATAAATTATAATACAGTATTACAGTCATAGTTTTTTAAATAATATTTCAAAAATATATACCCGTATATACCTATTAAAAAAGTTATTGGTGGAAACTGGAAACATTGTATCTATGTAGATTTATGATTTATTTTTATTTTATTTTAAGGAATATAAACGATTAGAACGTGAGATTAATGCAAATTGGTCAGAAAAACCATCTTCACAACAACAGCATCAACCTCAAACATCTGGTATAATAATATCTTCTGCAACATCATTTACAGAAAAATCTCCTAATACTCATTAGTTATTCATGTATTAATCTTAAAAACGGTTAATTTGTGATTTAATTATATATATATATGTAATAATGAATAGTTATACAAAAAAGAAATATTTCTGTTTGTGAAATATATAAGAATAGCATTATTTTTAGTCAGATACATAGTACTGACTGAGACTAAAAATGTAGACTAAAATTATATTTATTATATTGTGATTTAAAAATGTTTTCTAGTCTCTAAAATGATAATTATGTAACAAGTGTAATAAATTGCTATTCTAATATGCTTATTCAATATTCATGTATGTGTATATTATATTATATATATATATAATATATTATGTAGAAACTAACTGAATTATTATTGTGCTACTTAATAGTTATTTTTTCATTGTTTAATATTGTGACTTGTTTTCTTTACTGATATTAAAATATGTTTAAAATGTTAACATGATAATACATTTATAGATTAGAAGTATTTTGATAAATTATAACATAATACAATAATATTTCAAAACAATACTTTTCACATTTTTATTTTAGTTAAGAATCTTAGACCGGTAAAGTATTGAGTAGAATGTATGAAAATAATCTCCTTCTAAAATGTCACTCATCTTTAATTTTTTTAAGATATGATTTCCCTGCTGGGTCTAGACACCGCCGTGCTGTTTTACTGCTACTAAACTCTTACTATATCTGGACCAGTACAATATACTCTTATGTAAGGCTAGTTGTTCTGTTAAGAAGAGATTAACTTAGATGTTTCATTTTGAAATTAAAAAGGAAGGTAGAAAGAAACGAAACAATTAAACACCTAGCAAAATCTTACTTTGCATTATTGATTAAAAAAAGTAAGTTCTAATTCTAAACAATAAAAAGCCTAATTAGATAGACTCTTAATGTATTATCCAGTCTTGTTAAGAATACTTCTATTTATATACTTTGTGTCATTTGAATCTAAAACTAAATTGTTTAGTTTAATACATTGTATGTTTTTCACAAATAGTTACTTTAATTTATTTATTAATATTTAAATGAAATGGTTAGTACATGCATATTTTAATAAGTTTCAGATAATATTATAAATATTACAGGTATTAATTAATTTTTTTAAGTTAAACTTAAAATATGAAAATGCCCTATGCATTTAAAATTAAAATACAACGGTTACACGAATGTTAAACAAGGTTGATAATTGATAAATACTGACAATACTACTTCTTTCATTGTTTTTGCGAGCTCACTCCTTACACCAATTTATCAACAGTGGTATATTTAGTAAATATGTTACCAATAAAGCTAAATTTATTGGGAAAAGATCAAGACTAAATAACTAAATATACCAATAAACAAATATACTAATGTCTTACTTAGTACACTTTAGATATAGTAAAACTTTTTTTTTATAGTTAATACTGGGATTTAATGATTGTACTAATTTTATTCAGACCTGCAATTGTTGGTTGCACATTTTTTTGTCAATCACTCCTCAAAAGTCTGCCCCCCCCCCCCCCGACAATGGAAGTTTAGCAACAGCTTGAAAAATGCTTCTTGTATTTGATTTGATTGTTGTATTCTCTTAAGTCTTTATTTATGGAAGTACATTTTTCTTCTCATAAAGTAAATTTATTCTTCAACATTAAAATATACTTTTACTTTATATTTACTATACTAGAAGTTTGTAGTAACGTAGATAGGAATTTTCATTGGGGGTACAAAATATATTCATTAATTCTAAGATAAATCGCAGGGTAGTGCCCTCCATACTAATATTCCTAACAGAGTAATTTTTTAAGCATGCACACCCCCATTTTTCTCCTCTTTAATAGTACATTTAATCAAATTCTATATATATATATATATATATATATATACTTTAAATATAAATATTACATAACGAAAGTGTTACTAATGGGTGGCTGCTTTCCTCAATTTGTTTCATGTCCTATGTATAATTACGTAAAATGTTTTTTTTTTTTTAATTAATATTTATGTTAATGTTGTTAATAATTTATATGTTTACCTTATACATGGCCGAGTACATGGCTATTCTGTTACATATTTACTTATTGTGCTTACAAGTACAGATTGTAAATTTCATTAAAAAATCTAAAAACCATATTTTCAAATTCCTGATATGTGTTATACTACTTAAGGAGTTTCCTGTTTCAATACAAACTTCAATTTTTCAAAAGAAAACTACTTCAAATTATTCAGCAGATGATTTTCCTGAACATTCTTATGTATCTAAATTAAAATTCTAATGTGTAGTTTCTGAGTTTTTTTTTCTTAGTTTTAAAACGTTTAGGATAATAACCTTTGAAAACGGTGTTACAAAAATATAAACTTTATGTAATATTAGATTTAGTATTTATAATGGTTGGATAATTTTTTCAAATTATAATTAAACAACTCAAAAACTAGTCATTCAAATTTTGATTTAGATACAAAAAAATTCTCAAAAAAAAAATCGGAATTTGAATATACCTATTCATTATTTAGGCATTTAAATATGGTAAGTAGTAAGCATGCTTGAAAAATTACCCTGTATACGAAAAAAAAAGGTCATAGGGGATCCATCGTTCATATCACCTCTTCCTCATGATACGCGATATGCCCATGGCAGTAGTAGTAGTAGTAGCAATAGGTGCGAGTCGTGCCACACTAGATACAAATTATAGCATAAGAGATCTAATGCAAATACATATAAGTAATTTGTTTTTATAAAATATAAACTATAATTTTAAAATAATTTAATGTTCAAACAAATATGTTATCATTTAATGTATTTAATATATAACTTGGTACCTAGGTATCTAATTTTTAATTAATAGTTTAAAGTCATATAAGTTTTCCGTTCTGGATTAATTAGCTTTTACTATCATAATTTGTACATTAAAGGTTGCATAAAATGTTTTAAATAAAAGCCCAAACCAAATAAATAAAATTTTGCTTTTACTGAGTATAGTAAATAGATCAAATAGTTAGACACTAAGCTATAAAACCTAGCTTTACCTAGTTGGTAGTATTGGCATACCTAGGATTTTGTCAATGGAGGGGACTGAATAAATAATTAGTAACTAATAATACACAAAATTTATCAAAACCATTTTTAGAAATATCACTTCTAAGGGTACTTTACCCTATATTATATAAGATTTATACAATAACAAGACAAATGGTGGAGGGGCTGAAGCCTTTTTAACCCCCCTCCCCCTGGGTACGCCACTGGTACTATACCTATATAATATGATGTATTTCAGACTTCAGTATGGCAGTATTTGTATCTAATAATTCCCCCACAGGTGACGGGTCTGTAAATTTAATTTTTTGTCTCCTATAAAATTGCTAAATGTGTTAAGAGGACGTCGCACCCGCATGTGTTGTCTCCGTCTTACACACGTACGACATACAAAATTTCCGTTCGTTAGTTTCAATAGGGTGCTGTCAGTTTTGATATTAGAGTGAATTGACTTATTATCAAACTTTGAAGTAATAACATTATCTGTGTTCTCTCGTTGGTTTTTTACGATATTTCAATTTTTAAGTGAGATATGGGTATGTAAAGTATTAATATTTTAAAATGCTCATAACTCACGTAAAAATTAAAATATCGTAAAAAACCAACGAGAGAACACATAAAATGTTGTTACCTAAAAGTTTGATAATAGGTCAATTCACTCTAATATAAAAACTGACAATACCCTATTGAAACTAGCGAACGAACATTTGCTATGTCGTACGTGTGTAAGACGGAAACAACACATGCGGGTGAGACGTCCTCTTAAGACTGAGGAATCTTCAGAAGTCGTAGAATATATTATTTTCTATTTCCATCAATTCTGAAAAAAAACAAGTTCTATGCATTTACAAGGTGTAGGGTGTGTTCCTACTACCTACTGTGTTAGGATATGGAACCACAAACACGTTTGTTATTTTATAGTTATACGCGTTGGAGGCACAGGTACCGTCACTTAAATCAGTTAAATCACTAGACACTGTTTATACCTACTTTATAATCTACACACGCCATAGTAAATTAATATAAAAATGTATAATACTAATAATCGGATAGCGAAACATCTTGTTGTCTACACACAACGCCTTAAAAACGGTTCGCTTTCGACATGAACAATATATTATATATTATTACCTAATATTATATTAATAATAATTTATTTAAAAAAAATTAATAAAAATCGAAAATATTTTATGGCTATAAATAGCGTTATTTTTCGGTAACCTTTTTTTTTGTTAAAGACAGAAAAAAGTTGCTGCACCATTTATTAAAATGTCTAAGTTAGTTATGAAAAGGTCCAGACCTTATGGACCCCCCGTAAATAAGGCACCGCCTCTGAAAATCTAAAATCGACAGATTTACATACAAATTAAGTTATTTTTATATCATCTTTGCAATAGTCATTAGTTATCTTTGAATAGTTTAATCGCTTTTTGAATAGAAACTGTCTGGATTATAAAACTCGATAACCTAACGATAATGTTACAAAATTACAATATTATACATTTGACATTTTGACAATCTATAAAGTTGTATTTACCAAAATTGTGTTAATGGGTATGAAAAAATGGAGTTAGTGAGAAATATTTAAAAACATGTTTTTATGACGAAATATGTATAAATATGTAATAAATTAAATTATCTATAGTCACAGTAATGACATTATGACATTTAGTATTTATTATTTATTTATTTACATATAAATCCTAGACCTACATTTTAACTAGGTATTAACTTTTTACGAGTAAATGGTCATATAAATTCGAAACGTGTATGGAAAAGTGCCATTGTGCGGGTAATTAGCTCCTCGACCACGTGAAATTACTAATATTAGTATCAAAATAAGTAGCAAATTAATACATTTGGTGGAGCGGGGGATTCATGGAGCAATAATAAGAAATACAACATCCTCGTCAGGTTCGTCGTGAGTGCGTGCTAAAAAAAGCAATTGTGAATTATAGGTACAGACCTCTATAATAGGTAATTCAGTATAGTTGGACAACAATAAGCGTCTCAATTATATTATTATATATGTTATTACGAGTCATGACGTATACCAAGATGACAGAAAAATAACACAATAAAAAATACATATTTCAATGAAGGGATTTCGCCGTCCGGTTGGCTTATCTATTATTATACGTAAGTGGCAAGTGCCTATAGAAATTTTTAATCGAGTCAACTCTTGGACCCAGCGGGTCAATAGTGTGTGCTGTGTGATGTAGCCGACTTGCGTGTATCCGTGTTATAATTATTGGTTTTACAAGCTACAAATTATAACAATATGTACCTATGTCGTGTGTGTGTGTCCTTTTTTGTGTCAGACAACACTTTTTAGAACATAATAAATGCTTGAACATTGAGGGTGGCAAATTTGATCTAGTTAATACCTATACTTTGAGGAGATAACAAATAGTCGAATCCGAAAATGATTTCTTGATATTATGAATTTATGAAACACGGTATAACAAACAGCAACGAAATATGTACGACGCACTAATTTTCGACATTATTATATCAATTACAGTTATTTCACTGTAGGTATTTCAAAATATTAATCGTAAAAGTTTAAAATTTTATCAATTCTACCTATAACGTACCTATGATATTATTTTTTCTATATTCTATGAAGTTTTAAAAATATTTAGAATAATTTGATGTTACCTATATTTGTGATAACCGATGACCAGCTATCCACACCATTTTACGCAGTTCGTTGGTATTAAATTATTTGTTAATAACAATTAAAAAATAATAACATAATAATAACATAATAAGACGTACCTACCTACCTACTATAATATGTCCATTAATAAATTCAGGGCCGAGCTGTCCCAGTGGTTTACCGTCTCAAAAGACTGCGGTGGGCCGCTTTCCTCATCTGGGTCGTGGGTCGGTGATCGGTAGTCTTATATTAATAATAAATATCCGGAATATCTCTTATATCGGTATACGATATACATAAATATAAACGTATTATATATTTAATATAATACGATTTGAAGCAATAGGCTATTGCATGACAATTCTGTAGTGATGAGAGTGGTAGGCAAGAAGGAATATAATGTCAGCGAACGGCTTATGATGGTCTAACTTCGTCACTTAAAATTAGTATAAGCATAGAAAATATAGTACCTTCCTATAAAATAATAATTTAATCAGACTAATGGTTATACGACTAATGTAAAAATATTATTAAACAGGAAACTGCGAACGTGCTTTTAGTAGGTAGGTCGTAGGTACCCTTTAAGGCTTTAAACAATAAAATAATCGATTACGTTACCCATTTAACCAAGGCTTTTAGACGTTTTTATGCTATGATTGATGTCAGCAGAAATACAAGTTAGGAAAAAAATAGTTGATTTCCAAGATGTTTATGACATAATGAAACATTTTTCGTCAATTTTTTTTAAAATTATTATACTAATTAATATCAGTTTTAATATGTGTTTATTTTGTTTATTTTGAGTTTTACCTAAGTATATAAATACAGATATCGAAGAGTGAAGGTAATGGACTTAGTAGTCACAATATGTCATATTTTGTATCTTGGAAAATAATAAGTGCAGTGTTCAAGGCTGGAATAAATTTAAAAAAAATTGTGTTGGGGATCTTAAAAAAACAAATAACAATAATTAACAATATATAATGACCGAAATCCATTTTAAAGAAATCTATGAAGTAAGGCTACCGTCCACTATATATAAGATATTATATATAATTTTGTAAATGTATATTTATTTGTTGTACCTAGTACCTACATTATGCATCTCCTAATCTGGGAAAAATGCCAGATAGTAGAAATGTTGTTATATTATAATATATGACTATATAATGATGAGGCCCTGTCTGCAGGCTGTGCTATATAGGTACGAAGTCTGCTCCTTTCACCCTTTCTACTAAAATAATTAACAATTCTTATAATATATGCGACAATGTTGTCAAATATTAATATCAAGTTCAACCTACTGTATAATGTATTAAAGAAGTATAAATTGCGTACAGAATTACAGTAGGTACCTTACAAGGCCGGATTGGTATGTAACGGCCCATCGAGATTTTCACTTCTAAGCCGCCCATTTACACCTTCACTGGTCCAAAATTACGTCTAAAATTGTTATGAGCTTATAGGTGGCTAATCGTATTTTAAACATGCATTTATTTTTACCTACATTCATACTACTGGCCCTAACTTTAAGCGGTCCACCGAGATTTTCTCGGTAGCTCGCCTAACCAATCCGGCCTTTTGTACCTTTACTATAGTCGGTACGTATAAAATCTGTAAATCGTCTCCGCTCGGATAAGTTTTTCGTATAAAATGATTTATCATTGAAATCAAATTTAAAATAAGTTCCTACTACAATTTACACTTAACAATTCAATAATAAGGTCCACTCTAAAGTCGAAACCGGTAACACAGCAGTGACCATAGTTTTTTCAATCTTAAATTCTATGTAAAATAATATGCAGGACTCATTTTGCAAGCAAATACAAAATATAGAAACACCAGTCATGGTATGGAGAAAAATATAATCTATCATCCGACCGGAACTTGTTAAAAAGCATAGGTACCTACGTCCTATACATAGCTCGTTAACCGTTGTAGGTATATGATTTTATAGTAACTGCCACTTATTTCAGATGTGATTTTTCTTCTGTTTGGAAAACATGAAACACAAATACACAATAACAACGTTTTGTTTTTATATTAATCAATACCTACTCAATAGTTTCATCTTTCATGTTTGCATTGAAATTTGAAACGTGTAAATATTTCATCATTGAGACGGTGCTCGACGTAATGCGCAGACGCAACGAAAGTTGTATTTAAGTCGTTCGTGGTTGACGTACAAAATGTGGTACAGTCGTACAATATATAAAGCCTAATCTAGGCTTTCGCTGCTGCAGATAACACTATTGCCTATAAGGCAGCTATAACTCGCTGAAAAGTTTTAAGGATTGGCGGTTTCATTAGATTGAAACTCAACTAACAATACCGAACTTGCGCATTAGTTTATTTCTTCAGTACCTACCTACCGTTATTACTCACACAATTAATTTGAATTGCATGCGCGTAAATTAACATTAATGTAACGCATCCGTTTTGTGTAATATATAAAATATCCACCCAAGCATTAATAATGTTTCATAGACAAAACCAGACATCTCACGGGGTACACGACGTGTGTGTGTGTGTGGGGGGGGGGGGCATTTTACAGAAATCCGCGGTGGATGGGGCAAAAGTACAGGTACAACCGAAATAATATCGAGCTGTACGCCGCATATTATGGGTATGAGATTTTTCGGCGGAATAGAAACAAACGAAATATCTACCGAATAATAATGACATTATCGTCATTGGAGCACAATAGCCCATAACAATAATATTGGTTTAGTGTAATAGTTCGGTGGGTATAACCAGCGGTAATATTGGTAAAATCGACGGACCGTGCCCACGGGACTCGCCGACTGCAACGACGAACGGACGCATATATTTTTACCTACGCGCGCCGCCTTCGCTCGTTCGGCGAGTACGGCAATGCGGTGGTAATAAACCCGCAGCGGTCGGCACTCGCGGTGCACAGTAAGTTGTGCCGACGACGGTCTTGGCTAGATGATCGCGGGCGGGTGGGGACGGCGATCGTTTCTTCCGCGCCGGAACGTTTCGGTCGCGCCGAAAACGCCCCCGTGCGGTTGGTGGGGTGGCGGGACGTGGGATATGATAATAATTTTTGTCGTTTTCGTTTTCTCGCTACCGCCGCAGTCCGGTCGTATTATCACTACGCGTCTGCGCGGCGGAAACACTACGACAAAAAAAATAATAATAATAATAATAATACGCTTTCGCGCGACATAACGGGCGAGCGAGCGATATCTCTCTCCATCACCGACTGTTTACGATATACGTAAATAAATAATAATAATATTATCTCATCGATTCGTGAAACTCAAATATACACACACACTTAACTCACTCGCAACACGCACACACACACACACACACACAAACACTTAACTCACTCGCAACACGCACACACCGACAAGTCGTTTCGTACAACATCGGTCCGGCGGTCTCGTCTCCCGCCGCCGTCTAGCGCGCTCCAGCACTCCGGCACTCGGCACTATTATAATAGACAATAGTCAGCCGCAGCAGCAGCTGAGCAGCTCTCACTCGCCGAGCGCCCCATAGCACGTCGACCCTCGGGGGGGGCACCGCGCGAGCAGCTCACTATCACAACCGCCGCCCAACCGTCGCACACCTCGCCCCGCGACCGTTGCGCGCGCGCGCGCACGTAACGTTACATTATTATCGTACGTGGGTACCTACCGTCGTCGTAACGCGACCGATCGTTGTCGATCGGATTTTCGGATTCCGCCTACCGACCGCCGACGGCCGACGGACGACAGTCGTCGCGTACTCGCGTGCACTCCGCACACGTCGTCCGTACAATCGATATCGGTAGCCGTTCATTTTCACCTCCCCCCCGGGTTTTCGGTTTTAACCCTTTTGGAAGCCCCCCCTACCCCCCTCCGAACGTTGCCGAATTTTTTTTTCGCACGCACCCGTCACCGAATATTATTTACCTATTATTACTATCATTATTATCGGTTAATTCACACGGGGCCGCACACACGCGCACGCACCAGCTATTGCAATAGTAAATTATCATCGTTATCATCGTCGTCGTCGTCGTCGTCGTCCGGCAATAATATCATAATAACAGTGGTCTAATGTGATCGATGTGGACCACGAAACGTCGTCGTCGGATCTTCGGTGTTCTTATGGTACGTCAACGGCGTTGAACGGTCATCTTCGTCGTCGTCGTCAAGCAGCAGCAGGTGCGAGAAAAGCCTCGAGCCATGGACCGGGCCGACGGATCGAGAAACTTCGCTGGCAACCCGGACATCTGTTCGCAGGTAAAGTCGTCGGTTTTTTCGTCCGCGCGACCCGATGACGACTGCGCTCGCGTCAACGACGTTTATCCGTCAACCGAGCGACTGTCACTCAAAGCGACCATAATAAACGCGTCTTACGCGCATAGGTTTCCCTTGAACTAGCTAGGCAAACGAGTATCGCGGTCGATGCGCGTGACCTAGGCACGTATCGATACGACAGTGATGACATACCTGTTCTGACTTTTTCCTGGTTTTGCTCAGTGTTCCAGACATACTTAGCCCGACGAGACATTTGGTTCGACAGAATAGATAGAAAATTTTTTGATCAGTGCCCGGCGCTGTTCATAGTTTTTTTTTTCCGTTCTTCAAACGCACTTCACGGGAAAAACATGAATGATTCTGGCTACCTGGTCCGCGATCTGGTAAGGTTCAATGACTCGGTGTGTTAGAGGGGCACCGAGATTTTTCTATTCTCCGAAAACGACCGTCATTCTTCGACCCGGTAGTGGTGGCGGTCTTGTACTTTTATTCGGCCTGGAGGTTTGTATTTTTTCCGCCTGGTCGTCTACTATATTTCTTTGGACTCGACAATATGACTGATTCGTACGGTTGATCGTGATGCTCAGTTCAGTATAGTTCCGACTATTGAATGACCTTCATTGGCACTATATTAGACTTGCTTAATATGTTGTTTAAATGGTTAGCTAGTTAGAGAAACAAATACCTTGTTATTATCGTTCACCAATTTTGAAGTTACAGTATTCCTATTGATCTAAATACCTACCCAATTATTTTACACGTCAAATTGCTTTATTAACTAATTTGGAATTTGGTTTTCTTCAAATGTTTTACTTACCTACTAAAAATGTTAAGATCAAATATGTTTAGCTGTTTAAATTCTATGTACCTACCTACCAATTATATTAGGTATATAATAGGGTGTATATTCATGGTGTATAATACATCGGATAGGTAAGGCTTGTATACTGTCAAACTGACTCAACGTGCGTTTTTCAGATTTAATAATATTTAGACACCATTGTTAAATCAAGATTTACTGATATCAAATCAATAAAATGTTATTGTCGATTGGCACATCATTGTCTTGTAGATACCTATTAAGTTTTTCCTTCAAAATATCATAATGTTATATTCACTCGTACTGTATCCGATTCAATAATTCAAATAATGACTTCAACTCCAATGTTAAATACCTATGTAATATGTGGGATAATATGTTTAACCAATTTTTATTATGTACCTTGCCTGTAGGTAAATTTCGAGTAATTTTGATCCTAGATATTTAAAATAAAATGTTATGAAGTTTGCAAGGTAGTATACATCCGAGTATACATCTATAATATTCTATAATTTTGTATAATTTTGTTCATCTTTTTTTTTGAGTATGATAGAGACTAATTCATGAAATTTAAATTTCTACTTGGTCTATGAATTTGTTTGACTTACTCATAAAATAAATTACAGTATGACATGTCCCACTTAAATAATTATTGTTTTATTTTCTGTAGGTTTATTTCAGTGTATTGTTTTTTAAATAATTACTAAGAACTATTTAGCAATTAACTGGGTACCTACTTATGTTTAAGGTCTAATGTCAAATAGGTATATCAATTATACATAAGAGTTGCTTTTAATTTTATAAATAAAATGATTGATTTATATTTAAAGTGTTTTAATTAAGTAACTATCTAGATAAAATAATACAGAACTAAGTATAATATATCAAACTGTGCTGTTCAAAAAATGTACATTTTAAACTAATATGAACAATACACTAGAACTTGAGTATTACTTATTATTAGTCCTGGATTGACAAATGGTTTTAATATTTAGTTACTTACTTATTTCGTTAGACATGAAATATAAATATATCTTTTTAATTGTTTATTACTTGTTTATTTTTATATGGATAATTTTTTCTTTATTTTGATAATTTACAGTGGAGTGTATTATAAAAAAAAAATGGTGTTGCTCAAATAATTTTATGTGATCTACCCTTCAGAATATTGTTATACCGACCTATACAACATCTTATTTTTCTTATATCAGAACCCACCCACCCATATTTAAGGTTGCCTGAGCAACACTTTGACCCTATGTTTCAAGCCACTGCTAAATTTTATCTGAAAATAACGATTTAGAACTCAAAATTGAATTTGTAATTGATATGAAATAATCAACAAATCAACATAGTAACAATTATATTATTCAAGGTTAAAATATTTAATACTCATGTCACCTACCTTACCAAATTTCTTATAATAAATCTACTATTTGATATCACTTTCGACTTAATAAGTAACTAATTAAGTAACTGTGTACCTACTTATTTAAAGATGTGTACCTATGACCTACCTACCTATTGACTAGTATTTTGTAACAAATATTAATTTAAATTATTACTTAACTAAACACACTAAAAATATAAAAATTAAAATATTTTATTTAGTTATTTTTCTTAGAGTCCTATGAAGTATCCTATATATCTAGTGTGTAGCTTGCAGGAACTTAAAAAAAAACATATTATGAATATTTTATATTTAATCAACAGCAATGTGTGTTAATTGAATTAAATGTTAAATTTAACATTTATAGTACCTACATATAATTTAGAATCTAAATATATTAGGTAGGTACCTATATACTAGTAGAAAACAAAAATCAACAAATATAGGTGTTATATTTTGTCACTATTTTTTGATTTATTCAAAAATACCTATAAATGTGTTATAAAATATAATAATGGTGAAATTTTGAATGTAGGTGTATTTTTTTTTTTATACAAGGACATAAGAATTATGGTTTTATCCATATTAGTGTAACCTAACCTACTGCCGTCAAGAATACACATAATTGTTTTTATTGTAACTGCCTGCGTTTGGGTCATATCTTTAATATTTTGATTATCATACCTAGGGATTTTCGTTATTAATCATTTACACTGTAAATACAAGGATTGGTAATTTAATATTTACACTGTCTACCCAGTTAATCCAAACAAAATATTATTTATTAATTTGAAATTTCTAAACTTAATTTATTTTTGATGTGTTAATCTTAATTAAGATCTCAATGTTATAACAAGGTGTATGAATGATTAGGTTTAACTTAAAGGTACCTAGTTGATACATTTTTGGTATATATGTATTTACAATCTTTATAGTTCACTTAATTATTTTATATGCTTAGGTATTATTTATTATTTCTTTAACCTAATTCTCTTAATTTTTGTCTTTATATGCATGATTATAATTATATTATTAGTTGGATATTATTTTAATCCTTGAGTTGTAATTATCTAATATTGAACAAATCCCAAATTGTATGTATTGTTCAACCTATAATAATTATATATTTTAATTAAACAATTTCTACCTACTTAGATTAATCATATAATGTATGTTTGAATCAACTGCAATTATATTATAAATAAGTAAATCTATTTATTGACTTGCACTATCTAACCTACTGATAAAAAATATAGGTAAGTCACTTTAGTAATTTCTTATATTTTTAAAATTTATGATAATAGATAAGTTTAATAAATTTCACCTACGTAAATTATACAAAGACTTAGCATATTGATTGGCATTTGGCAGGTAAAAATATTATTTAGGTACCTACTAGTTTTATTGTTACATTTTTATATTCTATAGTTTATGTCGTAAAATAGGTTGTTTTTTTGCTCCAGAAAATCTTATTTAGGGTGTGAAACTTCCAATATCTAACCTTAGTTGTTGCATAATGCATATCTTATTGTACAAATAATATTTTATTTTATTATTTATTAACTGAGCCATATACAACAGTTTCAAACATAATATAGTACCTATACAGTTGTTTAAATAATTAATACAAGAAACACACATAAATATATGTAAGAAAATAATTTAAATAATATCATAGTATAATATAACATTGTCAGGGACTGATTAAAAAAAATTGAGGCCAACTCCTGTACTAGTCCATTTGTCCAGATTTATGAGTTCCAAACATTATTTATAAATTTAAAGAAATCATTTTTAAAATATAACTTAAATATTAGTATTCGCGTAGACTGTTGTTACCTTACTGTATCATAAAAGTTTTGTACCATTATGTTTATTTAAAAAAACGTTAATACCGATGCAACTAATATTACTGTATATTTGTCTTTATCACTCATCAGGAGAAAATGTATTGATAAATACTTAAGGTTACATAGGTTATATATTATATCAATTAAGTTTATACCCCATGCTAGAAACAGAAACTTGCCAAGAATTACTTCATTATTCTTCAAAAAACTGCGACATCATGTTAAGTTAATAGAAGATTGTCTTCATTATTTTATTAATTATGCGAGAACGGGCATAACGATTGTATGATTATATAAATCACTGGTGGAAATAATCATTATTGGTCTTTTGATTTTAAAGATCAAATAAGTCATTTAAAAAGTTTCAAAAATAGTTTATAAGGAAATATAATAATGTGAAATAACATCACAAGTCCTATTTTGGCAATGTGCTTGTGAACCCGTTGCATTTTTATAAACTTGAATCTGAGTAGTACAACAAATAAAAAAAATGTTTTATTTCTTTTTATTTTGATAAAACGTGTATTTTAAGATTTTGAAATTCAAAAATTTGTCTTGTAAATTTAAACACTACCTTCTTATTTTTTGATAAATGTTGTAAAATGTCTTAATATGTATCACTACATTTTGAATAAAGCCGTCACTCACAATATTCATTTGTGAAATGATGACTTCGAAGTTTGAAAAATGTTACAGCACAGAGTTCATCTTGTAATAACTTTTCAAATGCTATGATTTTATAATTTTTTTCGTTTTAAAATAAAAAAAAAAAACATTAATATACCTAATTTATTTTCGACAAGATGAACTAAGTATGGAAAAAAAAATGATTATCCAGTATCTATTATCCTACTGGTAATCTTATCAATGTGTATATTTTCGGTCTTTTATATAACATTTATTTAGAGAAAAATACTAAGAATATTATCTAATACAAATTGCATAATAATATAGAATAGAATATTATTTATTTAAAAAATTATATTTTTCAAATTTATTGTAGGTAATAACATTCGAAAACTTCATCAAGTTTGGTTATCATTTAAACGTATTTTACGAAATTATTGACATTATATATTTTTAGAGTAGAATTATTTTGATATAAATATTTTATGTATGTATAAATGCATAACATATAATATTTATGTTCATGAATTGTTACGACTTACGTCCGTCCAGTTACCTAATATAACTTTTGACATAATACTGTCGTAATGTGTTTCAGATGAAACATAATTATTTTTCAATTCCTTTTATGGTATTGCCGTATTTTTTGGTTTTGTTTAGAAGTTCGTTTAATATCTAGGTTTACGAAACAGAAGTGTATATTATGATGTGTTATCAGTGGACAAAACGTATATTTAATTATTTTATTCGTTGAAATATTTTTAGACCCATTTTTTGGGTTGTCAATGAACTCTATATTTCACAGAATTTATTTATATATTTAATTTATAATTATTAATTTCTACTACAGTTCAAAACAAACTTGTATTTAATGATTATAAATAGTATACATTTTGGTTTTTGAACAAATTGACAGTACTAATTAAATTGTGTTAACCAATTATCTTTCAATTCAACATAAGTAAATAGATATATCTTAACAATTTAACAATGCTTTATTATTTTTGTAAAATGTTTGCTACATCATTGTTTGAACACATTATTATTTAAAGTACTTTTGATGTAGTTATCTTAAAATTATATATCTTCAAATATCTGTAGGTCTGAAAAATACGAACTACTTTTTAAAGCCATAAGCGTTTTTTTTTTTGAGTAAAATTTGTCTTGCATAACATAGATTTATGTTACATTAATGTTATTAAATAAACAAGTAGGAGTATACCTACTCTTACAGTCAGAAGGCGTTGGCAATGGAAGTAGTTATGTGGGGGCCCATGCGGTCTACCACACCTGTCTGTCCATTGATATTATGTTATGGTCTTGGGATGTATGAAATTAATCACGAAGAATTTATAATAATATAAAGACATTTTTTTCACTCACCGATTCAAAATACATTTTATATCGATATATCTGCATATCTAACTTGTATTTCTCCGTCAGTGGTGTTAAATGATGAACATCAGACGATGGACAATAAGGGTAGACACATTTTCAGAATAACAATTAACTGCCGTTCGTTTAAGGACATATCAACCGTGTACGAACTAAGGTCAATAGAAAAAAACATAGCAGATGTTACCATATGTCATTGTTGTTATTGAATCGGCACAAATGAATTTCCGATTTATATTTTTATATTCGTTTTACGACAATTTGTTTTAATAAATATTATCTGTATTACCTATCTATCGCAACTATTAATTATTATGTAAGTAATTTTTCATTTTAAGTTAATGTTAATGATATTATTATGCACTCGTTCTCATTGAGGTCAAAGAGTAGGATGAATTGTTTTCAAGTCTAAGAATTATTATTAGGTAATAAGGCCAATGAATAGGTATGCCAATTTGAGACATTAGATTCATAAAGCTATTTTAAGGCGAACGTTTGTTAATAAAAAATAATTGGAAAATTAATGTTAAGCCTCGTATTATTAAACTCAAACTCTTCTGAAATTCATGTTTTGACAATAAATTTAACAAAAGTAGATCAATTTGGATGTACATACTATTTATTATATCGGTATTATAAGCACCTATTTTTGGTCTTATCAATTACCTCTTATAAGAGATATTTCATATTTGGAAGTATTCCTTTCATATTTGATATTCACATATTGTTATATTTATACTCAAAGTACTCCATAATTTATTTATGGAATGGAATGTATTAGAATTGATTGCAAATCGTTACAATATGTTTGTCTTAGCAAAAAATAAAATATCTTTATTCCATCTAATCTTTTAGTTTTTGTTCTCAAAATATGTATTGATGTTTAGTGTTTACGTAACAATGATTCAAAGAACATTTCAACATTAGGTATATTATTATTGAGCTGGTACCTTTTACGAGTTTTACGATTACATAAGAAATTGAGCTTTTCTAAAAATAACAAAAACCATACCTCTAACAGGTTATAATAATGTAAAATTAACTACTGCAATAATTAGTTTAATTAATGTATAATTATGGGGGTTTTAAATACAAAAGAAAATTTGTTCGTAACTTAATGTAGTTATATGTTAGTGGTTAGTTGCAATTTTTCCATTTATTGAATTAATTTTTTTCCTTCATATTATTTTTTAAAAGAGTTATACATTTAATATATGTATGGCTTTCAATTTATTACTGCCCACAAACTTGTGTTTTCATATAGGTCTAAGTTGGTAAATTATGTATTAAATGTTCTTATATTGTTCTTTTTAGAACGGACTGATTTTTTATTATATGTTAATTAAAAAAAAATTCAATATAGCGTAGAAATGTACGATTATTGTAAAACTTTGTTTTTGGTTTAACTACCTTATTCATTAACATTTCTCAATTCCCGAACATTTTACATCGTGTATAATAAGTTTCAGTAAGTAAGTTTCGACGTTTTGTGATTACATACGCTCAGACGTTGTCTATTATCGTGCAATTTTAAGTAATTAATCGCGGTGTTCACTAACAGCCGTTAATAATATGTCTTCTCGTGAAACCGGCTTTAGTGCAGCAGCTCTTTATAGTACAGTTTTAGAATCTAGTTTCTTAGTTTGGATTGTTAATATTGTAAACAAAAGTTTGGTGTTGCTACTAAATTTTTTTAGTCTCAATACCGTAGAAAATGTTTACTTAAAATAACAAAATGTGTATAAATAAATTATAATTTTATAATATTATTTTTATGCATCATACGCAATAAGCGTCATAATTTATAGCAAGTAGGTACTAGTGTACTACTATAAAATAATGTTTGCTGTGGTACGAACTACGAGCGCATGACTCATTTCTGAGATAATACGCACATTCATTTAAGCATTGAGTTAAATGAGCATACACTTAATATTTTAAAATGTTTAACTTAAAAGTGTAAACATCTAATATAAAATTATAAAATATTATTCATGCCTATTATTTGTCTTAACATCATGGTGTAGATTTTATACATAAATATAATGTTTTTTTATCTTAAAAATAGATCTTTTCTTTTTGTAATTTTGTTTAATATTAAAAAATCAATGGTTTGGATCAATAGTATTAAGTATTAAATTCGTTTTAAATAATCCCTCACAATTAAATGGGTTTAAAAAAAAGTTAAATATTTTATTACAATACGGGACGTGCTCTTATAGTAGATACATTATATTATTATATAGTAGGTATAAAATATTTATATAGGTATATAATTTGATGAAGTTTTGACTATACTCATCAATCGGTTTAAAGGTTAATGGGTGATTTTTTGCATAATTGGTGTTGTAATACAGGTATAGAAAATAAATACATGTGACGGACATGAAAGGATGGAAATTAATTACTTTAAAATTAATTTGTGTTAGTAGTTAGGGAGCTTCCATTAATAAGATGCCCGAGAAAAATTGAATTAGCTTCAAGCTCTCCATCATTTTACGTATTAAACCTAAAGCCGGTTCGTAATTTATAATTAGTCATGGGGTGGGTGATCGTATTTTTAATATAAACGCAGCAAAGTTAAGAAATTCGTTATATTTGATTCATCATACCGCAAGAAGTAATCGACTCCCACATAGCTGCTTCATACTCCAAAATAGACCTCCAAAAATGACACCATATAAAGATTTTATAGGAGTCACTAGATTACATTTATTACTAATTTTTCTTCTTATAAAACCTAGTTTTTAATGCACTACAACACATTTTATTCAAACGGGGCTTAATTTAATGTACAATATTTGATCAGTAATTTATTGTATATACTTGTAATTATTCTCATTAGCAACTGGAGTAGTAGAAAACTTAACAAGTTTTATTCAGAATTTTTATAAAACGTAAATTGATTATTTTCCACAGAAATGCAATTTATTGAATTTTTCAAACCGCGGAAAACAGGAAGTAATATGTACCATGTTTGTGATAGAACTCGTTTATATAAATATCTTAATATTTTATAGGTAAACACTAACTCTACTCGGAATTGTTTTAAGAATGCAATAAAATATATTACGTCAAAATAAGAAATAATAATGCACCACTATCTTGCGCGGAAGTGTATTTATCTAGACGAGTGCCTACACCGGGTTTTTGTATCTTAATTATGTCTACATATAATTATAATTTATAGTAATTAGTAGGTACCGAATACCGAAATAATCTAAATATGCCTATAGTATTAAACGACTTTAACAATAAAAAAAAATTTAATTAACTTTGTATAAGAACATACATTTCAAAATTTGTATTAATAGTGTTTAAATATACGTAGGGATAGTAATAAAGTGATTTAATATAAAAAATACCAACAATTTATTTATATTTTACCGCATGTGTTGTCTTGGTCTTATAAACAAATTTACAACGTAGCAAATTTGTTCGATCCCGCGTTTTCTATCAAAATAGATTTTATGCCAATTGTAGTTACCGACTAGTGACTATTACCCTGTAGTCATCGGATACAAGTTTTGAAAAAATATTTTAATTCATCATAAAATAACTTTTCCACTTTTAGATTCTGAGTGGAGCGATAAATGTATTGATTTTATAATGATGTACCTATTTTTCAAAATTTTTTTTTTTGTGTATGTGCACATGATAGGTTGTCGAAATAATGCTTTAATTATCAACTATCTTGTCCGATGGAAAAGTTAATCTAGTTAGAGCATGAGGAGTTCAACATTTAAATTTAAATCTGGAAATTTTACGTTAAATCGGTTTTCGACAAAATTGATTTTAGTTTTTGGTGTAAATTTAAAACAAATTACCGCAGATACATGAAGTTTTCACTGAATGTTTATATAAGCATTTTCCATACACCATACAATTTTAAAAATATTTTGACTTATGTTGCACTATTTGTAGGTATATTCAGTTTTCTAGATTTTTGTCATTTTTTTTAATGATGTCGTTAAAAATATTTTGTTCGATCTAATACAGTGATTATCTAGACACCTAATGTACTGCACTTTTCTGCTTATTTTTTTGAAGTTTAAAACCTAAAGTTTAATGAAAACTCCCTCCAAAGTTTGATTTTTAATTTTTTAATATTATGAATTTTAAAATGTTAATAATTAGGTATAGGCATTGACTTAAAAAAAATATATAAAAATATAAGTCGTTTCAAAGCAAATTTCATGAATAATTCAAATGTTTTTAGAAATTGTATGGACATATGCATAACTAGGGGGGTCTTTATTTTTGGCCTCCTCTGTCATAATTCGTAGTCCCACGCTCCTGCCAATGGTAGCTATACATTTTTAAATTTAAATTTAAAATATCAATTTTTTTTTTTTGGTTATTAGAACCTATATTATTGTGTGGTTTTTATTACATAAATACTACATAGAAGTTGTTAATAAAGTAAACACAAAAATAGTCGTTACTGTGACGCTCATAACAAAAGTTGTAAGATTTTATTTTTGTAACATGTAATATAAATAGTGATAAATGGTGATAACAACTAACAAGGAACGATTTTTTATTTCTTTTAAATATGCTAAGACCAAAGCCCCCCCTAGGTTAAAAAAACAAAAAAATGTAGGCATATTCGTGTAACATGTTAATAACATGCGGAAGTGTTCCCTATTTATTTTACACACAGTCATATACACATTTATGTCCGATTACCATTTAGTACATTTACAATTACATGACCCTCAAGTACGCACTTAGAAAATTGCTTATGTAGAAATCCTTTACGGTCTGTATCAAATCCCCATTTAAATTTGTAATATTTTACATAGTTGTAACTCCCTTTAAGATTAAAATATCAATAAAAATCTACTTAAGTCCCTAGATAATATTCTCGTCTTAAATTTAACCTGGTTTTATATTACATTAAATCGTAATTAATTTCTTTTAATAATAAACTAAGAATACCATTCTAAACTATTATAATTTATGGTTAATTTTATTTGTCCTAATTAAATATCTTACCATATCTTATCGTCAAATGTTAATTGTTGCTAAATATTATAAATGTCTTTTCGCTTGTATTATGATGCTGATAAATAAAGGATTACTTACCTATATTGAAAAATTCAAGGTTCACATTAATTTCAAATTCAAACTCATCAGTCTTATTATTTTTATAACATATTTCAATTTAATGTTTCAAATTGAAGTGACTTATTATTATTTGTGTAATGATTTAACATAATTGTTTTTTTTCAGGCTAAACAAAGAGCTACAATAAAATGGCTTCTGTCAAAGGCATACAATAATAGAATTCCAGAAAATGTAATTGAGCCATTCTATAAAGACCATGATGTAAGTATGAAAAGAACTTTTATGTGTTATGTGTTATGGGTATTTTTAATTTATATTTTTAAATGTGAATAATAATTTAATAAATATACTTTTTTTTTTATATAGAATCAAGAACATCTAAAACCACCTTTGGTCCATTCTTTAGCTAATGCTGAACTTTATTGTCTGGCGTTAGGAAATATATATTCTGATCCAAATTATCACAATCTTAATCACTGGGGAGTTATCCAAGCTTTAAATAAAAAGGGTGTAACTGTGAATGATCCATCAGTAACAGAGACCGTTTTAATTCAAACAACACCTTTAAAACTTGTAAGTTTTTGTTAGAATTACTTAAATATTGTTTTTTAACTATTGCTAAATTATGTATTATTAACATTCAATGTTTTTTTCTTTGATAACAGAATATATTGAGTAATGTTTTGGTAGTTTAATGAAATTAATTTAACTGAAAGTTATGACGTTTTTTAACTGTTATTATTTTTAATTTAAGTTGGTAATATTATACTTCCATGTTAATATTTTGTACAGAGTGCTCACATGGCAATAATGGAAGCTGTTATGACATTGTATGCGAAAGAAGTAGCAACACCTAATCGTGTGATGGCTGCTATACAAAGACTGAATCATGTTCCTCACAGAACCACTATTGTAATGCCTGAGGATAATGAAAAAGCTATTTTATTATGGGTTAATCGTACTGTTGAGGCTTTAAAACATCGAATATCAATTTCACAAACGGTTAGTATTATTTCAATACTTTTTCAATATTATTTGTTTTAAATTTATTGAATTTTGGTATATAAACCTAGGAGAATTCGTCTGTACCCGACATTTCCCCCGTGAATGATTTTCATGAAATCAGTGATGGTGCAGCTATAGCAGCGTTGATATCTTTTTATTGTCCTGATGAATTGCCTTGGCAGTATATAACTGTATCTAAAGCACCAACATCTACGGACTGTATAAAAAATTTCAGTGTTATAAATGATTTTTGCGATCACAGTTTGCCTTTTAGCATATTTCACATGAGGCCACAAGATGTATATTATATAAGAGGGTATTCATATGATTATAACTGTGTTATGTTTATTATAAATACTTACGTCTTTATTTTTTATAGATCTATGAAAACAAATTTAATTGCATTTTTTGCTGATTTGTTCAATGTTTTGGAAATACATCCAGCTAAATGTGTCAGTTTCAATCAGGGTAGAAACGATTTGGCAGATGGTAATTTAAATTTTTTATTTTTATTCGTGCAAATTATTATTTTGTGGACGTGGAATTACAATACTATCTTCTAATAATTGTTATGCTTATGAATGGCTAAGGTGTGATTATATTATAATAAATCAGATAATTTATTAAATACCATTCCACGCACATTTACATTTCAAACATCGGCAGCATTTTCATAATTTTTTTTCTACAATTTTTAAAATTTTTATGCTTATCTATATATGCTAAAAACTAGAAATATAATTTAATTATATTTGAGATAATTTAAAAAAATAAAACTTAGTATTTGCTATTCACATTTAAAGATGAACAAATTTTTTTCTTCAAATTTTTATTTGCATCAATACCTTTAAATGTACACCACATTTACGAATAAGAACATTTTTAAAAAGTACAATTATTTAAAAAATTATATTTTAGTTAAAAACTTAATGTTATATTACAGTTTTAAACATATAAATAAGTCATACTATTCAGTAAAAATTGTAAAAAATATTAAATATAATTTTACATTTAACATATATCATGAGGATAGTTTAACCATTTCAAGCAATATTCGTTAAGTTCTATTAGATAAGTTTTTGCAATCAATATTAATCTTATTAAAAAGTTATTCAATTTAATTACACGTCCACAGTTTATGTATTATTTGTATGCATAAATCAGTGTTTATTTATTGTGACTCTTAGTTAAATTTAACATTTTTACTACACAGTTATTAAACTAGAAAGGATAGGTTAAAATATTGAAAACTTTTTACCATTTAAAATTAAATACTCTGCAATAACAAAATAAAATTTCTGATCCAATAAATTAAATAAATTTTTTGTGCAATCAAATTTATATGCAAATGTTTTTAAGATAGGATAATATGTATATATATACTTAAAATACTTTGATTTTGCATGATTGTCATTCTAACTTTAAGTTTATGATTGAACGAATGTATATTATTTTAACAGTTTTAACTTTTTTAACCACCAAATAATACAAAAAAAGGGGTTACATAAATAAGTTTGATAAAAAAAAAAGACTCAAACCATTATAGAATTTTTTTTGCTTGTGGTGATAGCATATCCGAGAAATAGCCACGGAGTAGCGCATAAACGTTTGTTACCTCAAGCAATTTCTGTTATACCGGATCTCCGCAGTAATTTGGATTCACATTCAACAGGGTTTACAGGTATCTGAATAATATTCGAGTTGGTTATGAGTTTATTTTTGTTTGTGTGTTTTTTTATTTATATCAATGCCTCTAAAATTCAATTATCACCGCATAGCTTTGTTTGTGTTTTTTCACCTTTTTTTTTTTATTATTTTGAATTTTAGATCTTTTTCCAAGATCAAATTTGGATAATATTAATACTTTAATACAATTTTTGACATTGTCAATGTGTGTTTATTATTAACTTTTTGCTAATGTTTGCAATAATTAATGTACAATGAAATAAACAATTTTAAAGATAGAATTTAGTTGAAGGTTTAAAATATTTTTATGCATGTTACCCTGTGATGTTTATGTATCGCATTTTGATTTTTGGTGAATGTTAAATAAATAAATAAATTAATAGATTGTTAAAGGCATATTTATTTTAATTTTTTTTAATAGATTATATTTATTCATTGTTTTTTATTATTAATATCTAGTACTTATTTATTTTTGAAAATTAGTTATTAAAATATTTATAAAAAATTAAACAAATACTTGTCAATACCCATTTTTATTTGCTTTTAAAGTTAAATTATATTGTATAAAAAAAATCTCGTATAATAAAAATTTCCTTTTTAAAGTATTTGCTGTTAAATTATGTACAATTTATTTTTAGAAGTGAAAATATGTTTTATAGTATTTCAATTTTTAAATGCGCACAATTTAAAAATAAATGTTAGGTATTTAAGAAATTAAAGTTGTTACATTTTTAATAGAAAAAAGATGATGCCGGTTTTTCTTATTCATATCTAGTGGGTCTATTTAAATAAATTAGCTTATGTGCTCCTTCATATTGCCCAAGTTATGTTCTATAATTAAATGATTAATTCTTTGGGAAGGTCAATTATTAAAATATCAATATTAAGTTAGAAAACAACACTTAAAATATTGAAAATATTTTCATAGATAGAGACAAAATGATTAATTTTATTTGTTAAATGAACAATTTATTATAATATAAACATTTTATCAAAAGTAAATTGTTAAAATTATAAGTTAAATTTCTTATTTTGTTTATGATGTATTTATTTTATAACCCTTATGTAGTTAAATGTTGTGAAGTTATATGTATACATATTGTTTATTTCTTATTTAATTATAACACTTAAATATTATAGTTGCAACTATTTACAAGTATTTTGTCTGTAGGCATGGCACATAACAATTCTGTGAAAAAAGTTTCAAATACAATAACATCTCAACCGCCACAAGACGGAAAAAAGACTACCCGGTATTTAAAGAATTTTGAAAAAATATGTTATACAATTTATTTCAATACTTTCGAGTTTTTAGATGTAATGGGGAAGAACAATTTGTCGTTCATCGTAATCGTTCTGTTCTCACGCTAAATTCAATGTTAAATCCCAGTAATGGTGATGCTAATAATGATGTAGCAGCAGGTAAACCAACACACTGGGAAGACACAAGGAAACAATCTTATGCTGGCCGTCGATCAAGAAGAAATTCATTTTCTGAAGATTCACAAGTATGTTTTGCCAATAACCTTATTTATAGTTATGAAATTATAAATCAAATTTGCATTTAAATTTACATTAGTTAACGGTTGAAAATTTTGGTGGATCGCAAGATAATTTACATTTCCTTGGTCGAAATCCAGATAAAGAACCTGCGATACACGTTGCACGAAAAGATAGCATTACCAAAGTAACTAATTCTCATTCTCAAGAAAATGATAGTTCTGGTGTTCATAATCTATTACAACACTCCAATACTAGTCCTGGTACTTTCATATTAACCAACTAGGTCTATAAAGTGATACTAAAATATTCCATATTTTAGCAATGTCCAGGGTTTCTAGTGATGCATCAAACAATAGCCAAGGACTTCAACGGATGTTGTATGATAGTTTTGACGATGTAGAATCAGTTGTCCAACCACCTATGCCTACACTTAAACGGAGTTTGTCATATATTGATACTACTACACAACCCGTAAATCCATCCAGTACAACTACATGGTTACAACAGAGTTCTTCATCTGCTGCCCACAGTGATCATGGTAATGCTAATGAACAATTTAGTCTTACAAACATTATTGTCATCCGTACATATTTGTTATTAAAAAATAATGATATCAATTTAATAAATAATTATAGGAGATGATTCTGAAAGTGATGGTTCTGTTATGAGTTCACAATTGCTCAATATAAAATTAAAATTAGAAGAAAAAAGGCGACAGATTGAAAACGATAAACGTAAAATGGAATCTCTTATGAATCGACAAAGACAACAAGTAGGAAAAGCTGCATTCTTCCAAGCTGTCACGAGGGTAATTTTTAAAAGTGTACATATTTGTTGATAAAAATATTAAAATGTGATATATTTGATTTTTTAGAATAAAAATGGTGGTAGAAATTTACAAAGCCCCGATTCAAACTATAACAGAATGATGTTCAATGACGGTAATATTTCACCATCTTCTGTCAAAACTGCTCAGCAGTCTTTTTCTTTTCAGGTATTTGTTTAAAGTTTTATTATTTTAATATTTATGTATAACTTAGTATATAACACTGATAAATCATTTGTTATAAAAGGATAATGGAATGGAAAGTAAATGGTCTGATCGAATGAGTCAGTACACTGATGATCGCAAAACACCCGATTTAGATCACTTAAATACAGAAGATTATAATACCTTATCCAAGTAAATATCATTACTCATTCATTATTCATACTATAATAAAGGTTCATTTTTAATTACATGTATGTAAGTACATAAATTGTAATTTATAAATTTGTTTGAATAATTCAGAATGCATTCAAATTATCAAGAAATTCAAGCAGACCTACAATGTTTAGCTAATCAACAAAACCAAATGCAGCATAACAGTTTACAGTCAGAAATGATGCAGCATTATCCCGGTATCCAGTCATTGCAACAAGTTTATCAAAACAGTCATTCCATTCACCAACCTCAAAATTACTTAATCAATCGCCAACAAAGTAATAACTGTGTAATGCCCAATGGACAAATGATTCAACACATGGATCATAACAACACTGATAATAATCAACAATGGCACAGTCTTATGAATCACAATCAACCACCCATGCCAGCGTTTAACAATTATAATCAACCACAACATACACAATACCAAAATCAGCAAGGTTATATTAATCAAAGACCAGTTTCTTCCAACACACTACCAAATCCCAATGTATACTCTCCAGCGGACAACCATTATTTGCCGCAAGATCCATATGAACAAATAATGCCACCTAACAAGGAAACACAATCCCAGCAGTTTTTCTTACACAACAACCAACAACAACCTCAACTGCAACAGCAACAACAGCAGCAACAGCAACAACAAAAATTCAGAAAAAGTTGGGATATTTCATCATCACCTCAGACACATACATTTGCTCAAGAATCTCAAAACGTTTGGAATGGCAGGTAAATATTTCATAACCTCATTAAAACTTTAAGGCTAATTGAAACATATTATTAACTCATAATTTAATTGTTTTTAGTCGCACAATACCAAAATCTTCCCAACCATCATCATTGAGTGGGTCGCCACGTCAAAAGTCTGAATTTGCTCTATTAAATAGGTCTGGTATTAAAACTAGTCCTTCATCACCAGTTCCTCCTCCTCGTCGTAATTCCAATCATGTTGTAAGCCACTCTCAAATGCCAACTCCATCCATTGACGATATGCAACCTCAAAGCATTTCTTTCATTGGTATGTTTGTAATATATATCATGTGTCAGTAGGTATGCAACAAAACTATATTGTTTGAATTTACTTTTGATTTTAGGCAATGATGCTAATAAGTCAGATCTTGACCTTTCGGAAAGTCTGAATAGAATTCAAATAACATCTGGACATAGGACATACAGGATACCATCTCCTACACGAACACATATGCCTATTAATCGAAATTCCTTCAATGACAATAATACCTCTATATCCAACACTAGTCAAGATACATCTGAAAACACATCGGATAAAGGTTTTTATGTCTCATTTGAAGATGGAGAAACACCTAAGCGACCCAAACCTCCATTGAGAATGAAAAAAATTGTATCAAAAGTATGCAATTATTTTACTTTTTTAATGTAACAAATAGTTTAAATTTGTTTTATAAATATATTTGGTTTACAGGATAGGAATCTGACTCAAGTATTAAACAATTCTGTGTCACTAAACAACTTGGATATTTCTCCCAGACATTTTAATTCTTCAACGATTGCCAAGTCTAAAGAATTTTCTACTCCAGTTAAATCTGCCTCTGAATCTGCAGTATTGCAGAGCTCAAATAGCAAAATTAATCGTTCAAAAACTTCAACTTCTACTGGAGTTGAGCTTATTATTGAAAACCAAAATCCAGACCCTGTATGTATATAATTTTAAAATTTGTTCTTTGTTTTATATGTTATTAAGTATAATAATTTATGTTATATTAAGGTGGCCATTGATGAGATGGAAAAGAAGAAAGAAAGAATACTTTTATTGTCGTTACAGCGGAGACAGCAACAAGAAGAAATTAAGAATAAAAAAGAAATTGAAGCACAGAAAAGAAAAGAAAAAGAGAAAGAAAAAGAAGAAATGAAACTGCGTAAAAAAGAAGAAGAAAAACAGAGAAGGGCGGTGATATTAGAACAGTATAGGATTAAAAAGACTATTGAAGAAGCTGAAAGAGAAGTAAGTAGCAAGAATAAAATATAGATGTAATTTATCAATATGAATTCTTTTTTTTTACATAATTTATTACTTATTTTTATTTTTATTTTTTAAGGGGAAAACTGTTGATAAAGAACTTTTGAACTCATTGAAAATCAACAACAATCATACTATGGGTGGCCCTCCAAGGTTAAGGAGTAAAATGCAGAGTGGACGGCCTCGACCAAAAACTATACATGTTGATCGAAGTGATACTCCTGATGGAACGATGACACCATCTCGAGGCAAAAAAGGTTCAATCACTAATCTTGCTAGTGAGTGTCAATTATTATTTGTTTTTTATAACTATTTATAACAACACCCACTGTATTCTCACGCTTGATGTTGTTTGAAGTTTTTTTTTTTATTTAATCTTTATTTGGTTTTTGTGTTGAACACTACTAAATTAAAAATGTTATTTTGTGCACGTAGCATTGAACTCACAAATTAGACGAGATTATTACCGAGGATCACAAGACTGCTTAGCCGAAACGCGGCGAACGTCAACTTCCTCTCTTTACTCAGGTATGTTATTTTCAAATGTTCCTGATCCAAAATTACAATTTAGATTGCATCTGTTTGATGCTCATTAGTATTTTCCCCAACTTTTATTTCTTGTTTAGACTTGACTGATGAAGGGAAACTCAATACTCCACGAAATTTGGATCGTCATGGATCTTACAAAAATTCTAGAGGTTAGTATTTTTTAATATTGCCCGATGTGTGTAGACAGATTTTTTTTTTTAGTTATATATATATATCTTAGTCGTCTATAGTTTGCTTGCTAATTGTATATTTTGCTCGTATAGCAATGTTAATTACAAGACATTTGTATGTGTGGCATTATGCTTGTTTAAGCATACTGTATGATAAGTATTTTAATCATTATTGTTGAGATCGTGTAGAGTTGGGCTTTCAAATTTAAATTGTATAACTTTAATGCAAGAAACAACATATTATCATTATTGTTAATTTAATGTTTTGTGATTAGAATTCAATTTGTCTCAGTTTAAAAGACAACTAGTTATTAAATTAAATTAATTATATTTTAACTTAATGGTGAATTCTAATATCTATAGAGATTTGATATATTGCAAGGATCCTCGGATTAACAGTTTTATTAATTTTTCTGTAAAGAAATGTCCTCGCTGTAGTTTTAGGATGTAGTATTTGTTTTACAAAATGTTGGTAGCATGTTTGGCGAACGTTTTTACAGATTCTTCTTTGGACAGAACAAAGCGTAAAACAAATTTTGGATACTACAATAGTGCACCTCGTAAATCCAGTTCTCTCATGAATTTGTATGGTAAGCTAAATGTAAAAAAAAAAAAATTGGTGAAGGTCAAATACGCATGATAGTTTTACAGCAAAAACATACAAATATGATGTGTTGTGGTGGCGGAAATCCATATTAAGTAATTTCAATTAAAAGATTAGAAATAACTATTTTAACAATCATCATTCCAAGTGTTATTATTTTCAATATAATTTTTGATATATTTGTGTAAATATCATTCTCAGTAAGCCAAAGTATATTTGTAGGCAAATTAGTGTAGATCAACAGCTACATTTTCTATATACTACATAAAATATATAAGTATTCGTTTCTATTGTAGAAAAAAAAAGTACTTCATATCGTTAAATAGTACTTTTTGCCTTTACTGTTGAAATATATAAAGATCATTAGGCACTAGCAATGTGTAATACTAAATTTCATACCAACTATAAATGATAAAAATAAAAATGGTACTGCTATAGCTTTAGTTATTTTGCTGTCCCTAATTATACACTTAATATTTACGGATATAAAAAAAATAATTTCAAACCAATGGTTCCCAATATAACAATAATGTGAGCGCACCAATGACGGGTTAAGCTGGTAGCCGGTACTACAATAATGTTTTTTGTTTTTCTTGATCATACTTAGGCTCAAAACTTCATGGTTTTGTATAATTTTGGTAAATCAACATTATTATAATATATGTGTATTTTAATGTGTTATAAAGCTAAATACACTTTGTAACGCATTTTCCAAATATTATTTTCTTTTAGTAGATAATGCATTACCTACTAATTATTATTTTACTTTATTTTAATTGTTTTGTTATTTTTGTCTACAAACTGCAAATTAGTTAAGATTTAAAAAAAATAAATAGATAAATTTAATTTCTGTTTAAAATAAATGTTAGTGTATCAATGATCATTTTTTTTTTGTTTGTATAAAGCCAATTAAATATTTATAAATTGAAACATAATTTACTAGAAATCAAAATATTTTATTTTGGGTTAAAAATTGGTTGCATATTTTTTTTTATTCTGAAGGTCAATAATGTTAAGCCTTAACCTAGTTAAATATTTACAATATCTTTAACAGCATGTTTACAATAATTGGTTTAAATTTGTTTGGTTTTCTAACATCTAGGTATTGTTAAATTATATCACTAACAAATAGGTCTTAGGTGATGTTGCATTTGCATGTTTTTTAAATGCTTCTAATTGTTGCTAAGTAAGCTATACATTTTAGTCTTTAGCAATGATGTAATTATTTGGAATTGTGTGAATTTTATTAATATCAATGCAATTTGTTACATTTTGTCTTCTTTATATATACATTTTTCAACAAATAGGTTAATTTTTCGTTCAAGTCTATCATAAAATATATCAAAAACCGTTTTTTTTTTTTGTATAAAAATAATTTCAACTGATATTAATAAAACAACACAATATTATGTGCTTATATTTTAAACATAACAGTTCTGTACATTCTTACAGAATGATAATTTATTTGTTGTAATTAAAAATAAAAACATAAATAAATTAGCGCATAATTTTTGAGTTTTTCAGTGCAATAACATCCAAGCTTTAATGACTAATTACTGCATTTTAATCACAACAATTAAAGAGCATTGTTTCATATTATACTCTACATCACCTACCTGCCTATGTTCTTCAGGTTTAAGAAAATAAATAATAATAATGGTTCTGGATAATAATTTACAATAAGAGAACCGATTAATTTACTTGATGTATAATTCTCGCATAAAAATATTTATCCTTTAATATTTGTTTATATAATATTTATGTTACCGTCAATGATGTAGTTTAGATAATATTATAACGTAAAAGCCTAGCCAATATTATTAATGCCTTACACCAATAGATGATATCATTAATGTCTAGGCATTAATATGCATTTTAGCCAATATTGTAAAAAATCCTCTTTAGAACCATGACTAAGAAGTAACCTTCATGTATAATACTGGTAGAAAATGTTGATAATTATGTTTAACAAAATATTTAAATTGGGTTAGAAATTTAATATGACGTGTTGCACAGTGCACAGAAAAATTAGTTGACTATATAGGTAGGTACTAATGTACCATATTATATTATATGCGCGTGCGTGTGTACAAAAATTACAACAAATAAGTTGAAACTTATGAATCGAAAATATTATTTTAACCTTATTACCTGAAAATAATGACCATCTGCGTTTTTTTGTAGTCAATATCATCATGTTTATATATACATATCATCCTACAGTAAAATATTATCGGAAATATCGTTATTTACTTGTCATAACTAGTTGATGCATTAACGTTAAATCTTTAATTTACGTCTTTGATGATAACATATTATTATATTTACGCGGACATGCATTTCTTTTCCACCGCCCTTGTGTCGTGCGGTTAGTCTGTGGTGTGCGTATACCTTTTATAATATTAATATATTATGTAAATATTAATTTGTAGGAGGTTCGAGCTGCGACCAAGACAGCATGCTGTACCGGTGTGGCGACACGGATTCAGGACTGGGACGTGCTACGCCGCCAAGGAGAGCCGCATCGCCATCCGGCCCAGGGTCTCTACCCGTCCGTAGAAAGTTCGACGACGCCGCGAGCGAAAGCGGTGGTAGCGATTACAGCGGTCCCAGGTAAGTGTTTTTTTATATATATCTATATAAGAAACTATAAAAACACCACAAGAATACAATCTTTCATACAGATACAGTCTAATCGTTTTATTCCGTTTTCATTGCAGGCTCTACAAACAACCGGTGACCAAATCCAACCGCGGTATAATATTGAATGCGGTCGAGTATTGCGTGTTCCCGGGCGTAGTGAACCGGGACGCCAAAAAGCGGGTACTTGAAGAGATCAACAGGTCCGAGGCCAGGCATTTCCTGGTGCTGTTTCGGGACACGGGTTGCCAATTCCGCGCGCTATATCTGTACTATCCGGAGAGCGAGGAGGTGGCCAAACTCTACGGCACCGGTCCGCGGATAGTCACCGATCGCATGTTCGATAGGTTTTTCAAGTGAGTTGAAACGAAACAGTTAAATTAGTAACGAATTATAATATTCGTTTAGAATAGTTCTCCGCGTTTAGTCGTTGACGCTGTAGAAAATATTTTATTTAGGTAGGTACGAAAAAACAGCTCTGTAAAATCACTTCCCGAGTTCGGAATCGAATCTGAAATAAATAAATGTTTTCTTTATTATAGATTTAAAATTTACAATAATATAAAAATCGCTTTTGAACAAGTATTTTTATTTTTTTATTTATTAAAATAAAGTTTTCCTGACATCGTCATCTAAACTTCATGTTATTAGAATACAACAAGTATTTAAAAGGTATATAATACAAGTGTGATGTACGATATTATGTTACTTCAAGTACTTGAAATTATAAAGTATACTAACAATATCGCGTAAATGTTGATGTTTAACAACGGGTTATACCTTAAAATTAAAATTTATATTTCAAAACATAAAACAAGAAAGCCAGCGGATCTCAAGTAGGTACGCAAATGTATGCGTGCCGCGTGGAGAATACGTGATTGCTAGTTATAGTTCAAAGAGAAATGGGTTAATATCGTATTATAGTTTTAATGTACTTGCGTCAATTTCCGGGTAACCTCCTGGAGTCGTGGCTAGAAATTGTCTTTGGGTAGGCCTATCATGCTGTTAAAAATATAGGAGGTAACCCTACGCAGTACTTACCCACGATCGATGATCAAATTTTATTCGATTTCAAATATATATTATTTTTTTTTCTTTACATTATGCATGCATTATTTTCTTAGACAAACATAGGCCAATTACAATTGATAATTATGTTGCACGTCGTATTAATTGTCATCCGGAAATCAATCGTGTTAGCCCGGACAACAAACACGGCGTTATTATTAATAATATTATGATGCATTAACGTTGTCCCGTGGTTTTTACAGGTACAATTCGGGTGGCAAGTGTTTTTCGCAAGTGCACACCAAACACCTGACTGTCACCATCGACGCGTTTACCATACACAACAGTTTGTGGCAGGGTAAAAAAGTGAATTATCCCAATAAAAAAGACATGACGCTAGTCGTTTGATGTAATACCGGAGCCACCGGCCCAGGCAGTCGTTGTCGTTGTCGTTTATTCGTTTAAGTTGTATTATTATTATTTAGGATAAAATATACCCGCCGTATGACTTGTACGGTATACGATATTATGTTGTTGTCCCGTCGCTTACCACACGCCGAGCGCCCGTGATTTCATAACAATTTTCGTTTAACACAAGTCTTAATTATTTCGGCTATCGTCTAGCATGTAGTTATTAATGTTTAAAGAGTAAGAAGTAATTATAGCCAAATAATAACTACTACCTACCTACCTTTTAATATAATATATATTTATATAAATATTAATATATATTTAATAATACTTACTATAATGATTAAAATTTTAATCCTCGTGGAAATAAAAAAAAATATGTATTGTTGGAAGGAAATATTATTTTGTACGCATTTACAACCCCTATTTGTATTAATTGTTGTCTTATTAAGGAATTTTTTTTTTATAATCTGTACGTCCGTTGTGATTTATTAAAATTGTATTATTAAGAATATTATAACTAACATTTGGATGTTTTTTACTCAAACCACATGTTGCGTTCTGGTTTACCTATATATTTATATATACATATTGTGTGAGTGTGTTGCAATAGTATTTTTGTGTATGCATTTTTAAGAAAATTAAAAAAATTTAATAATTTTTTTCTTTTAAATATTTACATATTTTATGTATATTGTGGTAAATAAAATCGCCTATACCAACGATTTTCATACAGTTTATAATATTAGGCAATGGCGCTGTATTAGCATTCGGTAAATAATTGTTTTTTTCGATATAATTTATTTTTCTGAACAAAATAGGTTTCATTATTTATATTAATGTTATATTAAATCGTATATTAAAACGTGTCCATCTACTTACGTTTTATCTTATTGTCTATAAGATATAATTTTTGCGCATATCGAACTATCGTTGCTTCGTACAAAATATGTGAAAATGCGCGTATCACGAGCTTTATTTTAACTTTGTCTTTTGTTTTTTACTTAATTAAAAACATCGAACACAAGTATAGGTTTAAACATTACACGCGCAACTTCACCTTAATATTTGCATCGAAGTGTTTATATGTTATGGTTATTGAATATAATATTTTATAACAGTCAGTGACTCAGTCGTATAAATTAAAGATCATACAATAATAATTTTTAATCAAAATTAATGAAAAAAAAAAATAGAATAACAAATAAACAAAAAAAAATATGTTAAAACACAATTTATTATTATTTAATATTATTAAATTATATTATTCCCAAAAATTATTAATACCAAAAAAAAATTGTTTAACGTCTTCATATATAATGTTAGTAACCAACTAAACTTGATTTATTTATTTAGTATAATAGTTTATTTTTTATTCATTTTAAGATTATATTCTAAGATCTGTTTTGTTAACAATTTGTGCCAATTTGTAAACATTAGTATTTTTTTTATGTTTTTTCTTTTTCTTTTTTAAAGTATTTTTACTATTTTTCTTGTCGTTTACTCTTATTACAACTACAACTATTACTGCTACTATACTAGTGCTAGTAATACTACTACTACTATTTTATTACATCTTTCCTTGGAATTTATGTGTATATTTATATATACATAAATCATCGATTATTATTTCTACATGTTAAATATTGTTTCATCTTCAAACGATAATATAATAAATAATTTGTATATAATATATATATAATTATATATTATTATTATGTCAAGCTATCAGAACGGTGCGATTGGTAATGTTCTGTTCAGTTTTATTTTTTTATTTTATTTTTTATTATTTATTTATTATTTTTTTATTATTTTTATTTTATATATATATAATATATATTATAAATAATATGTTTATGTATGTATATTTATTAATTTTTAGCCATAGTCTTAGAAAAACTGGCAAAAATGCCGATTGGAAAAAAAAAGATTGTTTATTGTTTACAACAGGTACATTTTAATATTTGTAATAATAATAATAGTAATAATTATTATTTTAATACATTGATTATGTTCACTAAAAACCATTCATTAACAGCGTTACACCCAATGAATATAAAATACTATATTATATTATTATATATGTTGTGTTGTTAACTTACGATTAAATTGTGATAATATACTAAGCTTTTTTTCTTTCTCTTTTTCGTATTAAATTATTTCCTTTGTTGTACCAATTTTTTACATAAAATTATACATATTTTTTTTTTTTGGTATCACTGAAGTATATATCAATTAGTCGCGTACTACTAATAAATACAAATTTAATAGAACGATAAAATTTTACATAATTATAACGAGTGTTTTGACACTAGCTTTGAGAGTTTTGGAACATGTAAGGGTTGCGTGAAGTTCTCCCTTCCTCAGTTCCATTCCTAATAATTAATTTGTTATAGACTTGTGAGTTGTGAACTCCAGGATTGGACATGCAGTTTATTGATAATAACTTACAAAATTATAGCACTATGCAACACTTGTTTTAAAAAAGTTTAAGGGCCAACTTCACGGATGTAGTAAAATACTACAGTATAATTATTTTTACTAAATAAAACTTTATTAAACTAAACAGCCGAAGAGAAAATATTTAGTACCGATATAAAATAATCAGAATTTATTTATCTAATTATTTTAAATATAATATTAGTTATTGCAATACCTAAACATTTCAAACAAATAAAAGTATATCATTTTAATTTTCCGTTCTACGATGATGCAGCCTTCCGCGTACCATAGTTTGAGGACCGCTGAATATAATCTATATACAACAGTTCAAATTTGCTGGAAGCTTTATTTTGAATTATATTATATAGTATATACCTATGGTTTAAAATTTAGAGAAAATCATTTTCAAAGCTACAATCCATGCATTTAATTCCAAATACCAGTATAGAAGTATCTGTTGATTGCCCATTGTTTTATATTATAAAATTGGAAAGTATATTTTAGGGATAAAAAGGACTAATAATCTTTGAAATATTTTTTTTTGTGCGACATACTCAACTTTTTAAATAATAAAAACAGATGGATAGGAAATATATAAGTTATATACCAAACAACAAAGCATAAAATTCTCAACAAAATATTGTTAGAAAAATGTCAAGTATCAGCATTGATTATAAATACTAGTACCTACCTACCTATTTATAATCAATGGTATCTATAGTAGGTACTATTTGTTCTGGAGTATACTTTTTTGATTGAGTATCCAAATTAGTATCTTAAATACTTTCCAAAATAATAAATATTTGTGCCTATACTGTATTCTAGAATAATATATAGCAATATAGCTATATGTCAATACTTGAAATACTTGGATACTTATAAAGAATCTTTTACAAGACTAGGTATGTATTAATCAGATTTCGCTCGTAAATGGTATTTGTAAACTTTGCTTGGACGGGTGATCAATTTCGAGCTTTAATCATGAGCTAAAAAACTGCGATAACAATAAGCGATGTAGATGTTAGTTATACACATGTGTATGTGTTACAAATTTACAATTATACCTAACTAGGTAATAAATTGTTATGATCCTAGTTTAACCGTTTGGACATTGTCTATGTTGTATTCATATGTGATATGTCATGTTAGTATAGGTAACTATAGCAGTTATTGACTATAGTCTATACCTAGCCTGGGCTAGCCACCTAGGTACGTCTATATTGACGATACACGATTACATGAAACACAACTATAGATACTTCTACACAATGTCACGATTCTACTTGCGCAGTAGTTAGCGTGACCAGGGGCGGATTGGCCTATCGGGAAATCAGGAATCTTCCCGATGGGCCGGTTCTTATAAGGGCTCTTTTTTTTTGTTAGGGGGAGAGAGTTGCATTTCCGATGAATGGGCCGGTTTGATTCTTAATTCTAGGGCCGAAAAAATTCGCCAATCCGCCCCTGAGCATGACAACAGATTTTCATGAACAAAATAATTTGCGATGTTGCCGATTGAAATTAATTAGGTGTCCGGTGTATCTATTTATACCTACTATTTTGTAACTTTTAGATTACGATTTAGTTTTTGGTTATCATACTCATGCAATATGCCAATATTGCGCGGCGTGTTGTCTGTCGGAATACGGTGTACCTACGCCTACAAAAAGGGTGCTGAATGAATTGGAAAAATGACAGAAGAATTACATTTTAAAAAATAGCGTATTCTGCAAAGAATAGAACATAATAATAATAATAATGTAGTGAGGATGAGGTTATGCGACTACCTATACCTAAATCCAAATACATACATATACCTATTATATTATATAAATACATATTTTATTAATTGTCTACGTGAATACGTGATACGTGAACGATGCGCGTGAGTGAAAGATAATAACTCAAATCTCAATCACTATTTTTCAGAAATCAATATTATTTTATACAATATTGTAGGTAGGTACTTCCGTTAGCTGTTCCCTATAGGGGCGGTTGAGAACTCTCCCAAGTTTGTAATAACTTTGTGTGTACATAATATAGAGTAGAATTTCGAATATGAACATAAAATTTAAAAAAGTGAAGTATATAAACTGTAGAAAAATAATGAAAAAAAATTATAATTCCTTAAATTAAACGCCGTAAACATAATGCTGACCTGGGAGAGTACCTATACTAATTTACAAGTTTTAGCGGGAGAATTTACCACCCCCTACCACCCTTATAAAGACTTAGAAGTTCATATTACACATTTTTTAAAAATTATGATGTAAACGAGAAAAGGATATTTTACATACCTAATATATACTATATTTATACATATATATAACTTAAGGGTTAAAGATTAAACTGTTAAAGGATGGATTACTCGTATACAGCTCACTCTTTGTACATTCAACATTGTACTTATCCGATCGGCGATCCTTATATATATTCCTGTAGATCATTGCCGCTGCCTGCATTAGTTGCAAGTACGATGTACTGCAGTCTGCAAGCACTACCTATAGAGGCCTGCAGTCTACCTTATCTCCAACCACCACTATATAGGACGCAAGCAGCGTGATCAGGTCGACTCTCCAATTAACCGGCACCGATAACGGCATAAGGTGATGAGACAGGAAACCATGACACGTAAAACGTACTGTCGGCGGAAAAGGCCGGTCGAGGATCTTTCATCAGACGGTCGGACCGATAACACATCGTCCAACGTCAAACACATCACCTGAGCGGCATCATTGTATTATTTGGTTGTAATAAAATATAATAGCTGAGTGACATATACGTAAAGTGTTTGTGTTGTGCTTTTGACCACGAGCAACCAGTATTCAATAACCGGGTCCTCGTCATCATATTTACGTAGATACGTAGAATGTACAACTTAGTAGTAGCTTAGTAGGTATAAGAGGTTCCTATATTCAATATTCTTACTGAAGACACTTTTTTATGACAATTTATGAATTCAGTAGGACCTATCTATAAATTATTATATAATATGTAGGTACCTAGTACAAGTACTTAGTAGTTGCTACCTACCTGCTGTTTAGAGTTTAGAAATTAATATACGTAAAAGGTAGTGCTCGGAAAGTTTCTTAAAAAAGGAATTTTATTAGTTCACTTTCACGTTCATCCTGCTAAGAAGAAACTAAATCGTTTCTCGTTCCTATCTGAAAGAAAGGAACTAGTTACTTTCCTCGTTTCGAAATGAAGAATATTTTTCGTTCCTCAATAATTTAAAAATTGTTTTAATACAATTTGTAGTGATAAAATATTAACTATGTAGTTATATTGTTTTTAAATGTTTAGTTTGTTTATTTCATGTAAGTTAATACCGATAAGACCACCGTGACTGACATGCAATTTTGTAAACATTGTCTAAATTATCGTATATGTCAAATATATTATATTTAATTATATATAGCTCATTATACTGGCTAAATTTCTAAAAAAAATTAAAAACACTTGCTCTAAAAATTATTTAAATTCTCTAAATTTATGAATAATTGAACGAATAAAATAATAAATTAAATCGTTCATGTTCTTCTGAAAAAATGAACGAAATTCCGATGTGTCCAAACGAAAAAGGAACTACGGTCCCTTTAAGTTCCTGAAGATTTAACGAAATCACTGGAACAAGTTCTTTCCAAAAACTGGTATAGATGTAGGTACAATGACGGTATAGTATAAGTTATAATCTATGAACACATTGTAATATGTACTTTGCCAATTTGCGTGTCTTGAAACTTTTGACTTATTGAGTATAAATTGCAAATTGTACGTAAAATAAAAACCGTCCAAAAGTGCTTGTCATACCTACTTACGTGGCTACACAATAATAATAAATGTGCCGATACGAATAAAAATGTGGCTTTACGACTATACTGGAAGTAATAATAAACAATATACCTACCTAATATATAATATATCGTAATATTACGAGACATCTTTAAAAATAAAATCTGAACATTTTATTTATAACACAACTATTGGCTTTAAAAATACGTCTCCGTATATTATAGTTATATGCGACATGCGTAATTTCTTCGTGTTACATAATATTTTCAAAGATCAATTATCGCATGTCGACCTTCTTTGTAACACACGCACGCTCGTGCGCACAAAAACGGTGCATGAATGAAAACAATAAATTCTAATTATTTCAGAAATTGAGAAATGTGTAATATTTTAAACTAAAAAATAAAAACCAAAGTAAACTTGTAAAATTAGATTAATTTTCTGTTTTTGAAGAAATATAAATAAAAAAACAAAAATTACGGATTATTGAAGAAAAGAAAAAAATTGCAAAAAAAGATTCGCCCGGACAGGGACTCGAACCCTGGACCCTTAGGTTAAAAGCCTAATGCTCTACCGACTGAGCTATCCGGGCTTGTGACTATTTGTGTGAAAATGAACGTATGTTACTAGTTCACTAATTTCAGTTTTTGTCGGAACAACGCACCGTTAGGAAGAAATTCAAAAGTTCAACTTTAATTTCCTAAATGAAAAATAAAATTTTAAACATTTTGTGAAAAATAATAATAAACAATTTTTTTTTTTTGAAAAATGGTTTTTACTGAAATAAAAATTATCATCATGTAAAATAACGATATGAAGCATTTATCCGAAAAGTGTTACTGTGTTAGTTTAATTGTTTTATTAAAATATAATGTTTTAAAGTTTAGTAGGTATCATACATTCATACCGTATTACCGCTATAGCCGTAAAACTAAAAACTGTAAAAGTGGATAACTTTGTGCACAAAAATAAAAATCGCTTTTGTTTGTTGTCGTATTGTTACACCGGTCGTAATGACGATTGGAAAAAATGGATAAACTAAACTACACTTCGGAGGAACGTTCAAAACATTAAGTTGATTTTGTTTTTTTAACATTTGAAAAAAAGCTCCAATTACTAATTTTCCATTTTGAAGTATTATTTCAATCGCATTTGGCATAAAAACTGTATGAAACATCATTATCAGTAATCACATAATTAAATACCTAATAATAATTAGTACCTATTAAATACCTCGAGTTATTGTATACTTTTTTTTTTATTTAAGCGGACCTAACTTAGAACATTCAATGAAAATGAAAATGATTATAATATGACGTGTTAATGTGTTATGTATTTTATTTTCAGTCAAGAAGTAAAAAATTAAGAACAGTGGATGGAAGGACTTACTACCCAACAAGTCAACAATAAAATTAGATTAAGCAATTCTGGCTGTAAATTGTTATTCAGTTGTACCTGACTACTTAATTATGACGTATAAACAATATTGATAATTCTTTCGTAAAATGTAAAATGTTGTAAGGAAAACATTTTTTATTTCGTATTTTGCCCCAAAATAAACTTGAAAGGCCCATAACGAGCAAAATTAAATAGCGACCTCAAGATTCGCTCTTTCAAGGGTATCTTGGGGCAGCTACAAAAAAAAAAAATTATATAAAATTTAATAAGTATACAAGTAAATGTATACACATTTCAATTAAAGTACATATACGTAAAAAATTTTGATAAAAAAAATTGACACCGTATGCATATAGCATAATATGTTATGATGATTATTTACTAAGATAGTCAATATATAGGTATTAGGTAGGTATATGTTATGTATACAATGTTAAAGTTTAAAACTGCCCCAAGTTAACCACTATTAAGTAGGTTAATTAAGGTAGGCTATTCATATTCATATCATTATCATCATAGGCATGAACCGGCCCCTCTACAAATCAAACAGGGTATCTATAATGCCACTTGGCACATATTGGTACCTATATTTTGTAATTAATTATTCATTAGTAAAATATTACAGAAAACGGATTTTAGATCTGTAAGAGTTCTTATTCAGAAAAAGTATAATATTTTTAAACGATTAAGAATAGACAAATGGTATAGGTACATCTTTGAAAATACCGTTATAACTTTCTAAATCAAAAAATTTGATTGGTATAGGTATTTCACTTTGTTTATAGGTATTTACTTACTAAAGAATAAAGATAATAGGTCCATAATGATAATAGATTTATGGCTTATAGGGTAGGGTGACCAGTTTTACAAAAAAAAAAAACGGGACAAGCAATTTTTGGTTTAAATACTTTAAAAAAACATACACATTTTTTTAAAATATTTTTATATTTTATAGTTACAATTAAAATATTCTTTAACTACCTTGTTTAATATTTTAATAAAAAAAACTTTTTTGGGTTGATGTCGATTGCTCATCATGTCCTTTAATATCTATTGCAGTGCCGTTAGGTGCCTAGCATTTGTTCCAGGCATTGCTAGAGAATATTCTACAATCTTCCAAAAATTATTTATCGATATACTTTTACTATTTAAAATTTTATAGATAGCACACCATCTTTCTTCAACACGAACATAATTATTTTGCCATTCTTTTAAATTTTCATTTATAACATTAACTACATGATTATATTCATCAAAAAGAATATCTTCATCCACATTCCAACCGGTTTGTTTTTTATAATTTTGCAAAATAAATGTTAAACTTTTTTGAATATCATTCCATGTTGGACAATTTATCAATTGAGTCCAACGAAATATTTTTAGTTCTTCAAATTAATTTCCCCACTTTTCAATGTACAGCAAAAATGTGTCATAAAACTGGTTAGTTTGCTCTATAAATTGTTTTTTTGTGTATTTATTTTTTGTTTCTAGTTCTAAAAGCATCGAATTTACACTGGAAGTTAAAAAGTTTTGTGTTTTTCTATTTTTAATTTTTCCACATAGTATTTCTAATTCTTCTGATACTTCACATGCAGATATGTTGTCCCCTTCTATTCTTTTTATAGTGTCACAAACGACTTTTAATTGACTTTATATAAAATGAAACCATAATATTGCAACGGGATCACTAAAAAATGATTTTAAAATGGTTGGGCATTTATCCTGAGTGTCAAAGTACAATTTTAAAGTTTGACTTTTTGATAATTATCATCGACATAGTATCATATATTTTAGTTCGTAATGCATATTATGATATACGACGTATAGTGGTGACTTGTGTAGCACGTGTCATGTGCGTAGGTAATTCGCAGAAACTATCGGTTATCGTTATCACATGCCACGGTCTGCGATAGATTCATAGAATATTAATACTATACATTGTTACCTAATCCTAATGGCTAATTTACAATTACTATGGTAGTATGGTACAATTATTATGCTATACGCTTATCTTATTACTATTTGTATTGCTCGTCGGCATCGGCACTCGACGTTCGTTCCACGGAAATTTTAATTTGTTATTTATAACTTTGGTTAACTATATGGAAATAACGGGATTAAAACAGGACAATCTTCTGAAAACGGGATAAAAAGCGTCCCGTTCGAAGTTTCCCGGGACAACGGGACATAATGATCAAAAAAGGGACAATCCCGTTTTAAACGGGACGTATGGTCACCCTAT
>JANEHU010000992.1:0-20927 GCA_027563435.1 Nasonovia ribisnigri | reverse complement strand
GAGTCTAACTAATATTATTAATAAATACCTACCCAAAATTGGTTCTCATTTCTCGGTTTCTTATCATTAAATTCATTACACTGCTTTATTTTTTGATATGAATAGCTGCAAAAATCTAAAATTATTGTAATTTCTAAGACATATTTCAATAGCACCACAAAATATCAAAAATATATTTTAATTTTATTACCATGTTGCTAGTCATCAAAATTTAGTTAAGATCCAAAACTGGGTCTCATGGCGCTCAACTTGTAATACGGCGAACCTGTTATAATTTCAAAATGTGTGATTTTAATTATTACATTTAAGATTTAATATTTCAATTGACTTAATAGATTAATTTATATTAAGATGAATTTTAATTTAGTAATTTTTGATTAGTTATTACAATACTCTAATACAATTTATTTATATGATTAATAATAAACTATAATATGAACTTTGTGTAGCAGTATTATCACTACGATACAATGAAAATATCTAAAAACAAAAACAAGAACTCAGTAGGTTTATTAACGTAAAATAACAAAAAAAGGTCATTATTTACAATACCTGCATTATTTGAAGATAAATACACATTCCTTGTATTCATATAATTTTCCATTTAATAAATTGGTTTGAATTATAAAAAATAATAATACTAATCTAATAACCCTTGCGTGACCCTAAAAACCTTATGTAATCCTTACAAGCATTTTATCAACAGGTTGTATATTGTATACATAATGAAATTTTTACACTTTTGTAATTTTATCTCAAGTAACTTTTGATGCTAACTCGAAGTGACTAAAATCTAGTGTGCAACATTTAAATATTTTAAATATATTATGTTTGTAAATCAAAAGAAAAAAAACCTTTTTTATTTTATTTTATGATTTATAATTTGTATTATTACGTATAAGTAGATACACTATATAAGCTTAAAAAAATACTTTTAATTTATAGTTTAAATTTTAAATACACTTTTGTAATTAATAAAATTAATAAATACGCAGTTCACAAAACTGTTTGTAATAATAAATTATTTTTTACATTATTATTTAAACAATTATCTATTTAATTGAATGAAGAAAAAATCTAAAGCAATGAGATAATTTAATGTAATATGATGCTTAGAAAAACTTATTCAAATACAGAGATGGTAATAAATTAACTTTTGTTTGTTGTATCTAAGTATTTAATTGATATTAATTTCCTATTTAGGTAAATTTACTTACAAATTATGTAAAAAAAACTTGTTATATTTACTATTATTTTTATGATCAGATTAAAATATGTTTATTTACAAACAAATATATACAAAAAATAAATATCTTATGGTTTAAAACCGTTGACAAAAATTACAATTTAAAATTAAAGTGTTCTCTTTAACTCGTTATTACTATTTTTTTTGAAGAAGAACATTTATTTTCAATTTCAATCAAACTGTATATTTTAAACATAAAGCTTTATATTTATAATATTATATATAATATACTTGTATTAACGACCTAACAGAATTAAAGCAACACATAGAATTTTGGATTTTTAAATTATTCAAAACACGACCAACACTACCAGTACTACGATATTGTTATTCAGTACCAATGTATATTATTATTGAGCGGGAATTCAACCGCGTATCCAAATTAAATGTCATAAATGTTCAATTGGTACAGGTATTGTCCTTGTTATAAATATGTTGTTAAAAGGGTTGAGATCAGAATAATAATTAACATCGTAACTCTGCGGCAAACTATGAAGTATTATTATTAGCTTGTGGCACTGCAGATAACAAAATGATCAGGATGATGTATTAGTCGCACGTCATAAGGCCATATGTGGAATCTCTTAGGGGGTGCACAATTTATATAATATTAGACTGCTTCACACACCTAATAATACTAATCTATTAGATAATTATAAATTTAGTTAAATAAAACAGACAGTAATTATATTATAAGTTATAAAATGATAATATGTAATCATTAATTAATAATTATTAATGTTAAACAAGATTTAATTTCCTGTTTGACAATGCAAATTTTTGCAATATAATTTCCCCATCTATTTTATTGGTAAGATCTCTCTCAATGCTAAGCGTAGATAGCTTAGTAAATCTTTCTTGGCCCATACTGGTGCGTAACCAGTTTTTCAATCTACGCATAGCCGAGAAGGAGCGTTCACACGTTGAAGAAGAAATTGGAATTGTCATTCCCACTTGAACTAGTTTACAGACATTTGGAAACGAACTTTTATGACATTGATTTTTCAAGTCTTCAAATTCAAAGTTGGCTGGTAGACGGTATTCTTTAAGACCAGCATTTCTGCTGATAAACTAGTTGTTGATATTTTCAAAATATCCTGATATACATAAACAGATTTATATACTAATAATATTTCAAAAGATATGACCATGTAATAAATATTTTAAATAGTTAGTTATTTTTTCATCAAATATACCTTATAAGTGTTTATAAAACACAAACTTTTATATTCATCCAAGTTAAAAAAGTTGTCCACAGATTCGGCCAGCTCTAAACTAGTCTAAACTTTCTTCCGAAAAACGTTTTTCTAAATTTATAATTATTGCATCAATTATTCTTAAATAACCAAACTGTTGTACGCCAATATTCAATAGTGTTTGAAGTGTTATCTTCAGACTCTGCTCCTGTTCGTTGACTCAGGGCATAATCTTGAAGTTTGGCTGGTTCACGACGTTTGCGAGTTTTTTTTTCTTTTGACACTATAGTCAGATACATACATAAATATTTTTTAACAATGCCTAGGTGCTAGGTCATTATAAAGACTTAGGTACTAACATTTTAAATGTATGTTTTATTTTATTTTATTTTATAAACATACAGTATTATTAAATAAAGCCATAATATATAATCCAAATAAATAATAAAGAACTAACCTTCGTTTGTGGGTAGCATTGTCAATAGTAGGTATATTATTTTTATTTGCAAAGTTTTGAACCTTTTGCCAAAATGTATTAAACAGTAGATAATAATACGAATTATAAAGTAAGATTAGATAAATGATAATATAATTTCCTATAATATTATGATTGCTGTTTATTGTTTAATGTTTAGACGAAAAATACGTGCAATCATACAATACTGTGAATTCGTGAACTATAATAATATTGTCTATTTAAATAGATATTTATAATTATAATGGAAAAAAAAATGTCCAACTCAATAAACCATAATAATTTACAAATTATTGGTGGATTACTGAAATCAATTTTACAGGAAACCGGGGGTGCTAATTTTAAACCTGGGGGTGCTTAGCACCCTCAAGCACCCCCCTATGTGCACCTATGATTACGTCTCATCTAAGTCTAATCTTAAAATAAAAATATCGAACAATATTGAACAGCAGTATCGTGATAGTTACGGTTAGTCCGATATTAATCGCTTGTGCGTTCACATTTCAAATTTATAAACTATTTAAAAGTTTAAGTTATGGATACAAGTATTGGTGAAATTATTAAAAGTACCAGATACAAAGATTTGTTATTATTTGCAAATTGTACTTATCGATAAGTTCATAAATCTAAAATTGTTCAATACGATGGCGTTTTTTTTATTCGTATTTATTTATTTATTTATTTCGTATGGCTGGTATACAAATCAACACAACTAAGGCCACGATATAAATCAAATATAAATCATAACGTTAGTATAAAATAAAATAACTAAAAAAAAAATAAAAATGTAAATAATTAAATAAATAATAAAAGTAAGAGTATAATTATGGTCATTCGTATTTATATTCATATTCAATAATAAAAATACAAATACAAACATTGATTTTATTTTTAGTTTAAACAATAAATTAGTTCAATAAATAAAACTTTTATGAATAAAAACAATCAATGTTTGTATTTTTAATATTATGTAGGTATTTATAATAATATGTTATACCCGTAAAAATAACATAAAATAAAATTGCTATAACTCGGTCATTTTTTAACTTAGAAAAGAAATTCAACCACTATAATTCATTTAAAAAATACAAAAAAAATAATTTGTGGTAAAAATGAATCATGCCATTTAAAAAAAAAGTTATTGTGCGCATGCCCAAAATTAACCGTCACAAAAATAGTCTAATTATTTGAAAATAATTAATATAATAATGTTTATTAGTTAACCAAAAAACCAGAATTGAAATATAATATGAAGTCTGCACATAGTTATTGAGTGTTTCCACTTATCGTGATCACACTGTATATACCATGATATAGGTATGATCACAGATTATATGATACGCATACGGCATACCCCCTCTTCTACCAACTAATATTATTGCAAACGGAAACATGGCGCTGGACTTTCGCCATTTCTCATTGGTTGTATAGATTATTGTGATAAGTGATAACTGATTCACAATTCACTGATATATTTAATTTTCGTAAAATCGTAACCGACGTTTACTTTAGTACTTACTTTACTACTTACATTTTACTTACTTTCAAATATTAAAATTCGTTGTGGAATCTATAGCTATAATATAAATTAATAATCAAAGATTTAAGTGCTAATACTTACGAATAATTACTTATGTAGTTGTGTACCTATATTTAATAACAGAACAATATTTAATTATATAGAAAAGAAAACAAAGAAGTTGATGTCAAATAGATTTTTTTTACAATTTACTTCCAAAGGGGTTATTTTATTTAATGATGATACATTTGATTTGCTGGAAATTAAAATGATTGATGTATCATCTAAATTTGACATAACAATATTAAGGAATACACACCTTAAGTTATCATCTAATAATGGAGTTACTTTAAAAGTTCCACTTGGAGTACTAATTAACAGTGGTGTAAATTGGGTTCAATTTCTGGTGGTGCAGAGGCATATTCTCAACCTATAATTTCCAACATTCCAATAATCTATATTTAATGGACAATGTCTAAAAAATCTATGGAAATTAGAATTTTGTTCCTGTTTATATATTATATATTTCAATGATTTTCTGGTGGTGCAAAAACATGCCTTTGAACCACCACATTTAAGATGTGGTGGTGCAAGTGCTGCATTTGCACCACCCAGTTTACGCCACTGCTAATTAATGTATCTGGGCATTTAGTCGGTGAAGAATATTCATATCCGTTTATACTATACATAAATTTAAATTAAAAATATCTACCAATAATTTGATAAATAATAGTATACCAAATACCTTAAAGGAATAGCATCATGTTTTAATCTCCTTGCACATTTAGGAGAGGCAATACCATCAAATATAGGGAGTTTTTCCACTATATGTTGCGGTCCAAAATGCAATGAACACACAACAGCTAAAGAATGTTTTAAATTAAATGTTTTTTTTACAGATAAAAGTTTTGTTGATTTTACAATATCACATGTTAATCTTATAAATTGTATATAATTTAGTACCAAGTAAACTGTAAGTCGCTTATAAGGAATAAATACGCCACAAAGTATTAAATGCACGTTCTTAAGTAATTATAGTATATTTGTATAATCAACACTACATTTTAGTATTTTATACTTACCTGATCCCCTATTATACAAACCTTTTTCAAAATCTACATTTTTTATAGATGTACATGTACCCTGTGATATTTGACTTATCCACTTATTTCTCAAGTCTATATTTTTAGGGAACCTATGTAAGTGTACATTTTTGTCCTTAACTATATTTTTTTTTTTGCTGCCGCTCATGCAGCCTTCGAAAATACAAACCGGCATTATAAATAATGATTTAGACTGGTAAATATTTAACAGCAGAAGTACTTATTTTATATTTATTAAATCAAAATATCAAAAATTTAATATTTTTATTTTTTAATATGATAATAGTTTTATCTTGATTAACGTCCAAACCCCAGAATCCCGCCAAAAAAAGCTTGATACTATGATAATATTTAAACCAATGAAAATTGGCGAAAGACCAGCGCCATATTTGCGCAACAAAAAACATAAATACGACTGTTGAAATCACGGTCTTAGAAGATAAGGTCGGACAACTTCCCCTTAGATCATATATTACTGGATAGACCCATTGCCTATCTCTCCGTGTTACGAAATCGTGTCATCATAATGCGGATTACACTTTATCACTGCGCATGCGTAAACATTTTATCAATTGTTTTTATTTACATAACGGATAGTAGTGATAATATCGTATGAATGTATGATTAATTATTATGCAATTGTTTTATTTTATAATTTAATAATTTATTGTATGCTTTTAATTTTTATATTAATATTTAATGCGATATTAATTTATATAAAATATATTATATTACATAAAATGGATAAAAATAAAAGTATATATAATAACAGAAATTCGTGTTTTAAATGTTTAAAATCTATGAATAAGAATCCTGGTATGTCGTTACATAAGTGAGTAAAATAATTAGTAATAATTATATATTATATTATAATTTAATAATCTTTTATTATAAATAGTAATAATAATTTTTATGCATTTTGATCATATACAATTGTTCCTAGATTTCCCAAAAATAAATTAATACGACAAGAATGGCTTAATGCTTGTGGGTTTTGTGAACAAGACATAATAAATAATAGGAAAATTTGTTCTTTTCATTTTGAGTCAAATTGTTATATTGAGGGCCGTAAAACTTTAAAGCCAAATGCCGTGCCATCCAAATTTTCTAAACTACAAGTCACTTGTGATCATAAACAACATAATAAAAGTAAATTTATTTATAAATATGAAAATAATTAGAAAAATATCTATATGTATTTATTCATGTATTAATTTTTTTATTATTTAAGGTAATGAAACAAAATCTAATACTGGATTAATCGAAGCTTCAACACCAACAGTTGATGACAAATCTGTTCTTTCAAATGAAACGCTTCTTACAAAATCTCCAAATGCTAATTCAATATTTGAAACAATAATAGGTTTATACTTTATATAACACATAAAATAATATATATTATTTTTCTCAAACATTTTTAAAATAATATTAATACATATTTTAGAAACACCAAAACGCAAACGAAGATTGTGTTATATAGGAGATGTAAAAACGCCAGATTTTGATACGCCAAAAAGAGCTAAAGTGCATTTTAAAAAAGCTAAATACCAAGTTATGATTCAAAAACAAAAAATTAAACGTTTAAATGAAACTGTTAGAAGGCTTCGCAAAAAAATTGTTTCTATAGAATCTCTTTTAAATCATTTAAAAAAACAAAATTATATTACTGAAAATGCACATGATGAAATATTGGTAAGCTATCAAACTCTATGTTTTTTGTAATCTGTGGATTGGTTTGCAGCTATCATCCATTCTTCTCTATTATTATTCGTCTTCTAACTATATTATTTCCATAGACCTTGTGCTAGGGTTGACTTAGTATAAGGTCTATGATTATTCTATAATAAATTTCCTTATGTAATTCTTTCCAATACTTCTACATTGGTTACTCTGTCCACACTATTATTCTTAAATCTTATAATTTAATCTGTTTATTATTGTGTATTTCTATATTAAATTATAAACATTTTATGTTAATCTTTGTGAAATATTGGTATACATTTAATTAAACAATTTAATCTGTTTGTGTTGTAATTATTGTGTATTTCTATATTAAATTATAAACATTTTATGTTAATCTTTGTGAAATATTGGTATACATTTAATTAAACAATTTAATCTGTTTGTGTTGTAATATTATTGTGTATTTCTATATTAAATTATAAACATTTTATGTTAATCTTTGTGAAATATTGGTATACATTTAATTAAACAATTTAATCTGTTTGTGTTGTAACTATTGTGTATTTCTATATTAAATTATAAACATTTTATGTTAATCTTTGTGTAACTTTTATGTGTAGTATTATTATACCTACTCTTTTTCCTGATTCTTCTGGTTAAAAGACAGATTTATTGATTCTAAGTGTTCTATAAAGTGGGCTAATTATATAATTAAATAATGTAATGAAATTACTTTTCTAGTTCAAATAACTTATAAGAAATTAATATTTTTTAATGCATTAAAATTTTTACAGAGAACTACTTCAGAATCTATAAAAGAAACTATAAATAGAAGCCTTAAATTGAAAAATGCTAAATTTTCTCCAGCAATAAGGTCTTTTGCTCTTACGTTACAATTTTATTCTAGCAAAGCGTACACATTTGTTCGAAAACATTTTAATAATTTACTCCCCCATCCTTCAACTTTAAAAAAGTGGTATTGTGTAATTAAAGGTGAACCAGGATTCACCGAATAATCGTTTGCAGCCCTTAAAGCAAGACAAAATCAGTTATCTGACCCGGTCATCATAAATATTTCTATAGATGAAATGGCTATAAGAAAACAAATTTCTTTTTTAAATGGAAGGTTTTATGGTGGTGTTGATTTAGGCACAGGAAATGAAAACGATAGTGATTGTACTCAGGAAGCTACGAATGCATTGGTATTTTTAGCAGTTTGTATTAATGGCCACTGGAAAATTCCATTGGGGTACTTTTTAATTCACAGTTTTTCTGGTTCTGAACGTGCCAGTTTACTGATAAAATGTTTGGAACTGTTAGTAGAAACAGGAGTAAAATGTTATTCTATAACATTTGATGGTGCTGCTTCAAATATTTCGATGTGTAAATCTTTAGGTGCAAATTTTGAATATACATCTGCAAATTTTAAACCTTGGATTGAATATCCTGGCAGTCAAAATAAAATTTTTATATTTTGGGATGCTTGTCACATGATTAAATTAGTACGGAATACACTAGGCGACAAAAAGATATTAATTAATAAATATAATGAACCAATAAAATGGAGTTGTATTACAGATCTACATAGAATTCAGGAAAGTAAAGGTTTACATGCAGCAAACAAATTGAAAAAACCACACATTCAATATTATGAAAATAAAATGAATGTCCGTCTGTGTGCAAACGTTGAGTGCAAGTGTTAGTTCAAGTTTATTATTTTGTGAGCAATTAAATTTAATAAATGAAGTTAAGGCTACAGCAGAATTTTGTCAAATATTTAATGATGCATTTGACTTACTTAATTGTCGTAATAAATATGCTAAAGGTGAATATAATTGTCCAATTAATGATGACAATATTGAAAAATATCAAAAATTCTTAGAAACATTCAAGACTTATGTAGAAGGGTTACGTTATGAACCAACAAATAATGATGCTAATGGAGAGCAACTTATTAAAAGTAAACGACAAGTAGGTTTTATTAGTTTAATCATATGTTTGACAAATTTAATTAATACATACAAGGTAGTTAAAGAAGAAAAAATGACCTATTTATTAAGTTATAAACTTAGTCAAGACCACTTGGAAGTCTTTTTTAGTGCAATGAGAAGTCGTGGTGGTTTTAATAATAACCCCAATGCAATACAATTTAGATCTGCCTACAAAAGACTTATTGTTAGACATGAAGTAAATGGTTCAATCTATGGAAATTGTACTCAGTTGGACAGTTCTAGTATATTATTTGTTAGTGCAAAGAAACGGCAAGATGCTGATGCTATTATGAACAATGATAATGATATAGATAATGAATCTGATTTATTTGAAGAATTTGAACATGATTATGATTATAGAATGCCAGAATTAGAGGAGTATGTTACAGACGTGGTGAAATATACTAGTGGGTTTATTGTACGGAAAATTAAGAAGAATAAAAAATTGTGCAATGTATGTGATTCAATGTTAACAGTAGAAAATAATGAAAATGCATCAAGATTACTTAAGTTAAAAACTAGAGGGAAATTGATTACTCCAACAACTGATGTACATAAGATATGTTTAACTACAGAATATATAATAAGAATGAATTTAAATATATTACTAACACATAAAAATATTAAACAAATATTAATTGTAAAAACAATGAATGAAATATGTCATGATTCTACAATATTCAACTCGCAGTTAATGAAAACCCATATTTTAAATCAAGATCCTCTGGACAATCACCGCAGTCAATTATTAAATATAATAATGAATTTTTATATTACACTTAGAATGCATCATTATGCAAAGATGCATACATTATCAATTACGGGCAAAAATGTCAGAAAAAATTTGACAAAATTAATTTTGTTTAAAAATCAATAGGTTAAATAATGTAAATAAATACATTTTTTATTGTAAATTATAAAATAATTATTATTAAATCAATCGAATTAATAACAAATCTTTCAAGGTATTCCATTTCCACACTATTATAAAGCTAGATGTTGCCATAAAATATTGATATTTTTATTTCTCAAGTACACAAATGATGAATACCATTCATTTTTCAGCTTATACTTTTGACTTTTATCATATTTAGATAAATTATATGCAATTATACCAAAATATAAATTAATTTTATTATTATTTATGCCTTAAAAAATTGTTACAATTTTATTTAGGTTTGTATTGCTACACTTGCATTGATGGAAACAATTTTAGACTTAAAGTTTAAACTGTGAGGATGTCATGTTAGAACTAGTTATAAAATAAAACAATTGCATAATAATTAATCATACATTCATACGATATTATCACTACTATCCGTTATGTAAATAAAAACAATTGATAAAATGTTTACGCATGCGCAGTGATAAAGTGTAATCCGCATTATGATGACACGATTTCGTAACACGGAGAGATAGGCAATGGGTCTATCCAGTAATATATGATCTAAGCTTCCACCCTCCCGCCTATTACGATATTTCCTCTTAATGAGGCAAAAACGTTTCCCAAGTTGCCGCAATAGCGCTGCCGGGTAGACGTATTTTGAGGTTAGGAAATTAAGAAATCGGTGTTTACCGAACGGCCCGCCAAAAATTCATTCAAAAATCTAACTATTGAGATAAGTTATTACTTTATTATATATATATTATATATTATTGTATTGTTTTATTTGTGTTATATCGATTTATAATAATCGATAATTTTAACATAAACCGACAGAGTCGCTTCTTATTTTTTATTCTTTTTCTTTGATTTCACCGACAAGCCACCATAACAACAAGTCTATAAAACCCGGTCCAGCAATTCGTAAAATTAATTTGCAACTACGAATATGACCAAGGACGAGTTGGCACAAACAACATCTAGTCGGCGTCTTTGATCCACCTCCTAGTCTTTATCGTGTACCCATAAGCGAAGGGAGATTCTGTATAAATACAGAACTCTGTTCTTAGCACATTTAGAATTAGTCTACCATCCCATACTTGTAAGACTTAGTTTGGTCGTTGAGCCTGGTCCTCAACATCGCCGCCACTCTAAGTCTATTCCCAGTAATTTTTAAACAAGTGTAACTTTTATTTTTAGTAACTAATTTCTCGGGCAGAGACTTTTCGTCCTGTCCTCAAATTTATAAATACATTTATTTATGTTTGACCAGTTAATCTTATTTTAATAAATATTACAAATTAACATTGTGTCTTTGTCTCATTTGGCCACGACCTAAATCCTTTTGATCAACCTGGCCCAACTTCCGACGTTGAGCACTTTAAAATAAAACGATAGTGAGAGATCACTACAATACAAACAAAAATTATAGTAATACTTATTTCTTTATATAAAATTCTGAACAAATGTGTGCTGCATTAGTTAACATGAAAACCAAGGGACGATTGATACACCCAAACATATTCTTTTTCGATTTCATCAAAAAAATTGAAAATAGTTTTATTAAGCATTCTTCATCCACGCACGTATACGAACTCATAATCACAGATTTGATGTCTGAAAATTCAATTAATTTCCCATGTTCAAGTCATGGGGGGGATGTAATTTCATTTACTGTAATGTATTACATTAGAATGAGAATGAGGCAATTTTCACAACAAGAAAATAAGAAAAAAAAGAAAGATAATAGAAATAAAAAAAAAATTGCCAAATTCTCAAAAACTTAAAATATACCTATATAAAAATAAATATTTTTCAAATACAAAACTTGTTACACGCTCTTTGAATGAATATTTTGATAATTCACTTAGGAAAAAATTTAATAACTATTGAATTTGAATAATTTGAAATAATATGTAAACTGTGAATATCATAGATCTTATGACTTACCTATAGTATAGACACTTCCATAGACAAATCTATTTTAGCAATGGTTGTAATGTTGTAAGGCGGAATATGAATTCGCGAATTACAATTTATTGAGACTTCAGTATTTAAGTATTTTACATAAAGTAATAACAACAATATTAGGTAAGTAGGTAAGTACTAGTCAATAGATCCCTCATACCTAAATATGCATCTCGAAGTAATTTTCATTTTTCGCGGACTATTGGACTATTCTACATACCAAATATAATACTTTGGTACACGGTCTTAGAAGATATCTTCTAAGACCGTGCTTTGGTACATGGTTATTTTAAACTAGTAAAATGACATAACCTCAAAATACGTCTGCAGGGCAGCGCTTAATTGTACAGCGGCCAAATTTGGAAATGGATTTGCCTCACCAAGCGGAATGCTGATAATGTATAGTTGTCCGACCTTATCTTCTAAGACCGTGGTTCACTACTAGAACGATTTAAGGCATAGAGTAAGATAGAGGAGCCGTTCCACGTTTTGGTTGATGCATAAAGTGACGGATTTTAGCAGTGTAGCCTTTTTGGTAATATTAAATGACTTATTACACATAACATATTACGCATGATAAAAATAATAGTTATATTACACGATTAAAAATTTTAAAAATTAAAATTAATGTTTCATTAATTAAACTTTTAATGAAATTACAACATATTAAAAAAATACAAATTATAAATTATTATAAAAATTGTTTTTCATTGGCCTTTAAAAAGTATTAACTTGTTATACCAAGTCCTTAAAGATGGGTTTTCATTACGAGCTCTTAAGCTATAATTGATTTTAAGTTTCACATATGTATATGGGTAATCGGTAAAAAAGACCAAGGAAAAAAAGAACACGGAAAAAAAGAACAAGTAAAAAAGAACACGGAAAAAAAGAACAACAGAAAAAAAGAACACGGAAAAAAAGAACAATTCATAAATTTTTTTTTTAAAAAAAAGTTGACCCTGGCAACAAAATTGGCTCAAAATGTTATAGGTGGGTATGAACCAAAAAAAAAACATTCTACTTATGCAAAAATGCAAATAAAATTAAAAACACTATGCGAAAATTACAAAAACGGTGAAAGAGACATGGAGAACTTCTTAACTGCAATGCTGCTGTATCACACACAATACGTTATCATTAACAGTGATTAAAAATTATATTTTGACTTTGACTTTTACAGTTAATACCTATATACCTATATTATAAATAAGAAACACACTTTAATATATATATTTTTTTTAAGGAATCAACTTAAAAAAAATTTAAAAATTGTTCTTTTTTTCCGTGTTCTTTTTTTCTGTTGTTCTTTTTTTCCGTGTTCTTTTTTACTTGTTATTTTTTTCCGTGTTCTTTTTTTCCTTGGTCTTTTTTTCCGGGAATCATGTATATGATATGGATTTAATTAATAGGATCCGAGAAAGGACTATTACTTTCAGCCCTATGAAACTCTAATGATTTAAATATTTTTCGATGGGATAAAACATAATTGAGAATTTTGGATTGGATTGCTATAGTATTAATTGCTCTAGTTTCAAAGTTATACATCTTTAAAAGATTTTCAGTCTCGAAACAAATTTCAAGCACATCATCACTAGGGTACATAAGACCTCCTTTTCCCCCACCTCTATTTTTCATGTTAATTAGTGAATTTAAAAACATACCTTTATCAATATCACATAAAGATTTTATGCAAATCTCACAACGGAGAACTGATGCCAATTTATAAACAACAAACCCTGCAATGTAAATAGTAACTTCTTTTGTAAAATTACTAATGCTATATTCATTATAGGCTTACAAATATAATCATGGTAATTTATATAATATGAGTCTACTGACTGATTATTTTCTAATATTTCACTCTCAGATAGAATTAGATCTAATTTTGTAATGTATGATAGTGTAGTGTAATGTATGATAATGTTATCAGTTGTTATATTCTGTTATATTACATAGTATCATTCGTTGTATGTAACGACAACGTGGTTGTCGTGTGTGTCTTCATGATGTTTAATAAAGTACTAGTAATATGAATGTAGTTATTGTTTATTTATCCATCCATTTCAATCCACACCACCAGATGGAATATTAACCACAAATAGTAAAATTGGCGACGAAGATGACAGACGCGAACAGCGCTAAGGTGAGAACGGGTTGCATAGGGCAAATTAATGAATTGAGGTTGAAAGAAGATGATTTCAACTCATGGATTGAACGTTTTGAACTATATGTTAATTTGAATGAAATTAATGTTCATAAGAAACAATTGATGTTCCCCACTTTACTTGGAAATGAAGGGTATGCATTAATACGCGATTTATGCAGACCAAAGAAACCATCCGAATTTAATTATGTTGATTTAAAAAAACTGTTGATGAACTATATTAATCCTAAACCAAATGCCATAACTGAGAGGTATAAATTCAAGGAACGTCGACAAGCTGCCGATGAAACAATTATGGAATTTGTGACAGCGTTGAAAAGAATGTCAGAGTTCTGTGAATTTGGTGTAGGTCTAGATGATGCTATACGCGATCAGACCATTTGGGGATTAAAGGATACTAATATAAAAAAAAAGTTACTGTCGGAAGATGTTCGAACATTAAAGAGATGCATTGAATTGAGTACAGCTATGGAGTTAGCCAACAAGGACGTGACAAAATTGGGCCAAGATGTTGAAATTAATTATCAGAAGCCATCAAAACCAAAGAAAAAGTTCAACGGATCAAAGAATGATAGCAGTTCAATGAAACGGGAGCTGTCGAAGTTTCAACCATCTCCGAATGTGCGGGTTTCAAATGTTGTATGTTTTTGCTGCGGTATCAAAGGACACAAGAAGCCAGCTTGTAAGTATAAATCTTATACATGTTCAGTGTGTTCGAAAGTAGGACATTTAAGTAAGGTTTGTAAGGCTAAAAATAAAAATGTTAACAACTTGGAAGAGTGTGATTTGAATTTAGATAATTTGTTTAATTTAGAGACTATCAACTGTAATTTTGTTAAACCTTTTTGTATTAAATTAAGCGTTGAAAATAAGTTAGTGGAATTTCAAATTGATACGGGTTCTGGAGTAACTGTTTTAAATGTTAAAGACTTAACTGCTCTTAAAATAGAGAACTGTGAAATGAAATGTACCGATATTAATCTCAAGGCTTATAATGGTACTATTATTAAGCCTCTAGGAGTCTTGGCAGTTAAAGTGGAATTTGAGAAGAAGGTGGAAATATTAAAATTGTATGTAGTCAAAGAGGAAGGTCCAGCTATTTTAGGAAGAGATTGGTTAATGAAATTAAATATACCTATTCAATCAGATATCAGTTTTTTATCGGAATGTAATAAGAATAATGTGGTATTAAAATTTCCTGCTGTATTTAAAGATGATCTAGGGTGTTATAAATATAAGGAATTTGGATTAAGTTTAAAGGAAAATTTTAAACCAATATTTTGTAAACCCAGGATTTTGCCATTTGCTCTGAGAGACAGGGTGAGTAAGGAAATTGATAGATTAATTGGAGCTAACTTACTAATAAGTGTGGAGACATCTGAGTGGGGTATGCCAATAGTTCCAGTAGTGAAATCTGATTGTTCTATTAGGCTTTGCGGTGATTATAAAATAACTTTGAATAAGTATCTTGAAATAGATAAATACCCAATTCCCAGAATAGCAGATTTGATGACTATTTTTCAAGGGTGTGCTAGGTTTTGTTCAGTGGATTTATGCCAAGCCTATCAGCAGCTACCGTTAAACAAAGAAAGTCAAAAACTTACCACAATTACTACGCACAAAGGTTTATTTATGTTTAAATGTGTACCATATGGGATAGCTTCAGCCCCAGGACTCTTACAAAGAGAGATGGATAAGATGTTTAGTGGGTTGCCTGGAGTAGGGTGTTTTTATGATGATATAGTAGTAGCAGGCAAAGATGACCAAGAGCTATGTATAAGGTTATATGGAGTTTTAAGGAAACTTTCTGATGCGGGATTGACAGTCAGAAAAGAGAAGTGTAATTTTTTCACTGATTGTATTACCTTTTTAGGATACCAGGTTGATAAGAGGGGTCTTCATGTTCCTGATAAAAGAGTAGAAGCAATATTGCTAATGTTAAGATTCCTAAGAACATTCAAGAAGTGAAAGCTTTCTTAGGGTTAGTTAACTATTATGGAAAGTTTGTTACTCTATGATTTAAGGTTAGGAACTCTGATTATTTTACTGTGTTATCATTCCTTTATCATTATAATGTAAACTACCAGCCAATACCGTATATTACTATATTACTATATTATTGTGTATGCCCAGCGACAAATATAAACGAATGTAACATTAAACATATAACGAGTCAAGGCTTATACTTTATATTATTAACAGAATACCGATTACCCAACTTAAAACAAACTCCTTAACAATATTTAATATAAGTTATGTCATATATGAATGAGTCGAAACTTCAGTGTTAATTTCAAAACTAATAACTATGGGTAATCCTAAATCTACCCCTATGACCCTATGGTCCCTATGTAGATTGTCGGTACCGATTTACAGTACCTACTACCTAATGGCTAATAAGTAGTAAGTATTAATTATTTTTTGTTAATTCTACTATTATTATTTAATAAATTCATTAATTTTTCTTAACTACTAGATATTATAACTTATAAGTGTACCGCAAGAAGAAAAAACAAAAGCACACTATGTAAGCTGTGAACTGTGAAGCCAATGATCCTAAATAACCTTTCATACTCATGACAGGTATGATACTTACTTTTAATATCAATAAGTTATAACCAATAATAGTTTAGACAATATAAATAAAATCAAAATTACAAAATAATTATTATATATTTTATAACATTTTTAAATACTTATATGAAGTGTTGTGTATCATTAATATGAATACCTAATAGCACAAACGTGAATTATAGTCTTATTGTCAAACATATAAATCGTAATGACGTACATTAAAATTGTCTACTTGCTAATGACCGATGGACAATCCCCACCGATCGTAATATGATATTTATGATTATTATTATTAATATAAACGTTTAGTATACAATATAAATTACAAATGCTGAATATGCAACATGAAGGATAGAATAATTACTCAACACTTGTAAACAATCAAATAGAATAATAATATTGAACATTTTTAAATACATAAAAACAAATCATAAAATAATAATCAAAATGTCATATATAGGTAGGAACAAATAAAAATTGGAACAAAATAACTACTAAAAACGTAAAAACTAACAAAAGTAAAATATTAAAAATGCAAAATATAAACAATAAAATTATAACAGAATGTCTGTAGTCAAAACTGCAAAATAAACAAATATAATAATAATCAACATTTTCAAAAATATCTAAAAGAAATGAAGAAAATAGTAATAAAACAAAACTATAATAATATTATATTGAGATAAATGTTGCTATGGGAACTTAAAAACATGCAAAAATTTAAAATATAAAAACAAAACTATAACAAAACAACTGTTTTGATATATATAAATTAAAAAAAGGGGGTCAAGTGGATGTCGCTCCGCTGTACAGTAGGCTACAAGTAGATCACTGTACTATAATGGATGGTATTAAATTTGAATTCAATGATATAATATCATTGTATAAGAAAAACGATTCTGAGCGGAGACGGTATGTCAGTCTAGGATATTTTAAATTATATTGATATTGTTATTATACGGTAGCTGCTAAGTTGAATTAATATTATTCATATTATTTAATTATTAACCTAAAATTATCAGTGATGCTATAAAAATATTATAATATATACTTTTACTCGTTAAAATTGATTTTAATATGTAATTCCGTCCAAATTTGAACTTAAAATGTCTATAAAAAATAACTGTGTTTAAATATTTTTTAGATTTTTTGAATACAGTATGTACTATTTATTAAATCTTTATTTTAAATTTTCAATCCTTAGTTAAGAAAACTGAACATTTTATAATTGTTTAATTACAATGATTGATAATTTTTGAGATTTTGATAAATTTTGTCAAAATTCGAACTTTAAATGATTATAAAAAAAATGTGTGCCTATGTATTTTTAATATTTTTTAATTGCTATTGTAATAATATATCAGGAGCCTTGTATTAAATTTTCATTATTTTTGGCCCAACAAATAAAATTTTATTGATATTAATAGAAAAACTAAAAAATTTGAAAATTGAAATCGTCCGTAAAATACTGAAAAACAGTCAAAATATATTAAAAATTAGATGGTGTGTAGAAATAGCTTATATAAACATTCAGTGCAATTTTCATGCATCTACAGTTATTTGTTTTTGAATTGCAACAAAATAAGAAAATCGCTACATGAGAAATCGAGTGAATATCGAATCTTGTACAAATTTGAACTTAAAATGCTCATAAAAATGTATTATGACTTGCTTATAAACTTTTTTTTATTGATAAAATTAGGGAAACTTATGAGGAATCTTGTATTACATTTTCAAATCTTAGATTTAATAAGAACAATTTTTATGAATTTCTAACTCAAAATAAATTGCAAATTTTCGTCATTTTTACGTATTTTGTCAAAATTTGAACTTTGATTACATATAAATAAAAATTGTGACTACGGATTTTCAATATTTTTCATCTGCCTTTGAAACTATATATTAGAAGCCTACTATTAAATTTTCAAGATTTTTACCCAACAAATAAAATTTTATTGACATTTATAGAAAAAAAAACTAAAAAAATTGGAAACTGAAAATGTCCGTTAACAGCTCAAAATAAGTCAGAATATTTTGAAAATTCTATGGTGTGCAGAAAATGCATATATAAACATTCGGTCAAAGTTTCATGTCTCTAGGTCATTTCTTTTAGAGTTATACCAAAAACCAAAATCGATTTTGTAGAAAATTGGTTTTCCGTAAAAATTCCCGTTTTTCCCTTAATTTTTCATTTGTTTTTCCAGGCGCTCATGAAAACTACTGGAAAATTTTGACTTTTGACCCCCTAAAGTACCAACTAGATTCATTTTCCTATCAGAAAAGGTACTATTGAAGAAAATCGAAGCATTTTTTCTGTCCTAAAACGTGATGACAGACACAAAAATAAAAAAAAAAATTAAAAAAAAAACACACATCATTGTAAAACCAATACATTCATCGCTCCGCTCAGAATCTAAAAAACACACATTATTGTAAAACCAATACATTCATCGCTCCGCTCAGAATCTAAAAAAAATAAAAAAACACACATCATTGTAAAACCAATACATTCATCGCTCCGCTCTGAATCAAAAAAATAAAAAAAAAAAACACACATCATTGTAAAATCAATACATTCATCGCTCCGCTCAGAATCTAAAATACAAAAATTTAAAAACATAAAAGTTAAAAGAAATAAATTTGTTATAAATTTTGATTTAAAAATAATACTTGTGAAGACTTAGTGGCTAACATCCGTGATCTTTTTTCAGTTATGACCATACCTGCTTTACTGAACAATCTTTCGCATGGAACTGAGGTAGCTGTTATACATAGCCGTTTTCTTACCATTATAAACAGACGTGGATATAATGCTTTGTGTACAGTCCACCATTTCAAGGGATCTTCAAATCTGTTTATAAGTGGCTCCTGTAAGTACCTGTCCAATTCGATAATTCCAGCTGCTGTTGGATTAATAGAAGTTTGACATATTTCATACTGTTCATCAAATATTTTCCAGAGCAATGATGTAGAAGGAGTAGAAGAAGAAAAATAAGTAGATGGATTTTCAACTATGGTTGATGTAGCTGGATTAGCTGTACCAGGCAAAGTCACTTGACAGACTTTCGTCTTCAACTGATCAATTGCTAACTCCAATTTCCGTTGGTTAAATCCATTAAATGCCATCTTTTTCAACCTTGGATCAAGAAGAGCTGCCTGTGTCACAATCTCATTATCTTTGTAGCTTGAAAATCTGGATTTTATTTTTTCCAATAACGTCGTGACCAAATCTTGAGCTTCATTTGGTAAGGCTGTGTTGTTTTGAAAGCTCTTCATAGTGTCATTCATAGCTCGTATAAAAATTAGTACTTTGGACATGCTTACATATCGTTCACTGCTTATTTCTTTCGTCACTTCTGCAAATATTTGTAGAATATTAGTTGACCATTCAACAATTTGCCACTCTACCACCGTCAATTGTTCCACATCATATTGAAGAATAGCCAAAGTGGAAACAACAGCATCTTTGATTTCAATAATCCGTTTAAACATGTCATGTGTGCTGTTCCATCTTGTGACCACATCTTGCTTTAACTTCAATGGTGGCAAACCCATTTGTTGTTGCATTTCCTGGAGTTTGGACTGGGCATGTGAACTCCGTTTAAAATGCTCCACAATAGATTTAACCTTTTTTTGTACATGGTTGATGTTCTTGAGACCTTGCTGGACAACTAAATTTATACAATGGGCAAAACAAGGTACATGCCAAAATTTGCAGTCTCTAATGGCTCCTACAATATTGGGAGCAATGGAGCATTATCACTTACAACTGCAGCCACTTTGTATTCAATATTCCACTCTTGGACAATATTTTTTAAAAAAGAAGCCAAATTTTCAGAAGTATGTCTTTCTTCAAATTTCTCAAAGCCAAGACACATAGATTCAAGTGATGCATTTTCATCAATGAAGTGAGCAGTAACCCCAATATAGCTCTCATTTTTGATTGATGTCCATCCATCTGTTGTCAAACACACCGCAAAACAATTGGTCATGAGAACTTGTATTTTCTCATGAGTCTGGTGATAAAGGAGAGTGTGCTGTTGGACACAGTTTTCCTCGAAGGCAATTTATAACCACTATTCAACATTTTAACATACAATAAAAATGTGCAAGGAGTTTTTGACC